>KZ108438.1:17361-231536 GCA_002116355.1 Dothistroma pini CBS 116487
ATTTTGGGTCGTGTTCTCTACTTTTGACTAGCGTGTTTTCACTATATCTGACAGGGGCTCTGGTCCCGTCCTGCAGGCAGGTGGAGCAGTGAGGCTAAACCATCGCGGGCTTGCCTGCTGGCTGGCATGAACACCCTTGCTCTTGGGCCGTAGCACTCCCGACGGACGGGGTCTGCGGACTCGATACGCCGCGTTTTGGCAGTGGCTTGACAGAGTGCATCCTCCTACACTCTAGTCTCTAGCAGCAGTCCACCACGATCGTGGACCCGCGTTGCGGCCACCGTTCTCTCTCTGCGTAAACGACTCATGGCCCCTCTCCGCTTGTGGACGCGCGCAAGGGTGCCATGGTCACTACCTACTACTGCTGGTCAGCACTATCCACCTTCAACCTCGCCGCTCTCGTCTTGCAGATAATATCAAGTCCGTCTGTCCGTCCCTCCCTCCCTCCCTCCCTCTCTTCCGGCACCTGCGCGCTGAACCTACATTGCATTACCGAGCAGCCAACTGTACCTTTGCCACCTCGATTCCCGACAGCATCACTCCATCGATTGCCCGTCCAGCGTCAGCACCACGAGCTGAGCATCAACCCTTGCCATTCTCTTGGGCGGTCCTTCTTCTTCCTCAGCCTTACCTGCATCTTCTTCCATCCGCTTTGTACAGTATCCTGTCTGGGTTCTTTCTGCCTGCATCATCCACGTCCCCGCTGCATCGTCTTCTGCATCCTCTGCATGCAGCCACACTGTACCGGCCTCGCATTCTTCGTTCGACCGTCCTGAAACACCACTCTCCCGCTGTCTTACCTGCATTCCCGGCCTTTCTGGTCCCCGAGACTGCTGCTGCTATCGATGCACGGTACCAGTCGATGAATGACAAAGTGGCAAGCCGGCGGTTCGTCCACCTCAGCTGTACCGTACCTGTCGCCGCGGGACTTTCGATGCCGATGCTTCCTCACTGAACATCACTATTGCCGACATACCAGGGACCATGTTTTCAAGCACAGCCGCCGAGCCAATGCGACTCTACTCGCTTCACGAGCGACAGCACAGTGATCAGTCTCGCCCATATGGCAACCCACCTCGACACATGGTCGAACTACCACGTCCTTTGGAGCCCAGACCAACACATCAACTCCAGTCGGCACTTTCTGAAGCTTCCCACGAGGGAAGACGGACAGATGGCTTTCGTCAACCCGGACCAATGCAATCAGAGTACCGACCTCAAACACAGAATCTCCCGCGTCTGCACGATATCTTGACGTCTGGTCCGTCAGCGCAAAGTCCACCAAGTTATGGAGGCAGCTGGAACAGCGTAGGGGGGCCTCCAGCTCACCAGCAGAATGGTGATGGCCGTTATAGCCACAGTGGATGGCACCCACCCATGGTGGAGCCACCGCGCGGTCATGAATATTCTTATCCAGCATCGCAGGGTCGCCGCTTGGAGCTGCCCGTATTGGAAACCAGTCCAGTAACGAGACATGACAGTCATGCGCCCCAGCCTTCGCCATATCACGGCTACCATGAGACACCAAGAGACTACGATCTCAGACGCGAACGACCGCAAGAGCCTCCTTCAGTCTCGTACTTACCGAATGGTGTTCCCAGCCCTTACGCCACTGCAGGTGCAGATGAACAGCAGTACAGGAGTCCCCCCGGATCTTTGGATCGATCGCGCAACCATCCGTTCCCACCCAACGCACCCGAGTCGTCGAAGAAGTACATTGGCATTAGAGAGGTCCCTGGCGAGGGCCAATTCCATCTTTACGAAGGTGGCTACCGTATTCCTACATGTGTAGATGGCGAGAACGTCAATCCTGCGTGGGGTCTTACAAAAGCAAACAAGCCAAGGAAACGCTTGGCTATGGCATGTCTGGACTGTCGCGAGAAGAAGATCAAGTGCGAGCCTGGAGCTAGCAGCTGCTTGCAGTGCGAGAAAGCCAAGCGGCCTTGTCGCAAGTAGGTACATCTCTCTCGTCAGGGAGTCCTTCGCTAATGCTGTATCAGGGCCCCGTCTCACCAACCCCAGTCCGAAGCGGGCACGACTCCCGTTTGGCAAAGCAGTGCTGGCTCACCCGTTCGTAAAGGCTTCCCAGACTCGAACAACACACATGCACGCGATGTGGACCTCGACCTTACGAGCAAACGCAGAACGCTTGACGATGCTTCGCCTTCCGGTGGACCAGCCAAGAAGCATCGGTCAGCATCCCCACTTTACACTGTGAATGGCAATAGCCTACCTGGGCACAACGATGCGAGTCATCAAGTCTCGCCGGTGATGCCAAGGTCACCGGGGAAAGCTGTGTGCTTAGAAGAGGATCCTTTCGCAGTCGAGCCGGACATGACTATTGCGCTGCTGGAATGCTACCTTACCGATGTCAACGACGCAACATATCGCATGTTTCCGCGGCACCATTTGTTGCATTGGCTCCGCGCATACCCTCACAAATGCCAGAACGAAAAAATGGTATTGTATGCACTCTTGGCCCTTGGCTCGACTTTCGCGGATGATCAGTATTCTGGGTTCGGGAAGCATTGCGCGAACATCGCCACGAACGCCCTGCACTCGAAGTCTGGCCGCTTCAACATGGCCGTGGTCCAGACACGCTTGACTCTTGGCCTCTTCCACTTCGCAAAGGGCGCCAATACCACTGCATGGGAATATATTGCAGCGGCAGTCAACACTGCAAGTTATCTGCGGTACCAGACCGAAGATGGCTGCACCGAGGAAGAATCTGCTGGCGCGGAAAGGCGCAGCGAGTTCGCTCTTTCTAAGGAGCAGCTAATTGAGTGCAAGCGGCGGACTTTGTGGTCTTGCTTCGTTGTGGACCGATACTGCGGCGCAACGCATACTGTGATCAATCCACAGGACATCTTCATTCGTCTCCCTTGTACGGACGACGCTTTTGAGCGCGGATTCGCATCGAACGCTCCATTCTACAACAACGGAATCGTTGATCCTTCCCAGGCGATACTTACTGCTTCGAGCGCACTTTCAGCCATGGCCTGGGTCATCTTGATATCAGCCATTTGGGGAGACACTGTCAACTTCATCAACCGATCGGTCCACCGCGCATCGAATTCGTATGAAGATCAGTACGAGAAGTTCTACGAAGACACGCAGGCTGCATTGCAAGGATGGCATTCACGGCTACCAGATCATTTGCAACTCTCGCGAAGTAATGCAGAGCGAAGCATACAAGGCGGATATGCCGGGGCTTTCGTTTCGATGCACGTCTTGTATCATCTCACTTTCTTGAAGATGAACAGGTTCGTGAGACACGAATACATCTCAAAGTCTATTGCACGGAACGTGCGAGCCACACACCGGCATGCTCTGGAAATTCTGCAGGTCATGAGCTGCTTGCGCGCGGCCAACGAGGGACTGGCAAAGGAGAATCACCAAACATTTTCTCTCACAACCTCCTTCGCAGGCTGTGCGATTTTGGCTGCCATCGACGTAGTTGGAGCTGGCGGACTTGATTCAAACTTGACCGCAACACTGGATCTAATCGGCTGTGGTCTGGAGTCTTTGCGCGAGCTCGGCAGGTACTGGAACAGCGCAAGAGATCAGCACAAAGCTTGCGAAAAGCGATTCTATCAGATTCACAACGTCCTGAAGCACCCCTTTACAGCGCGCAGCGGCTGCTGGCTCGGTCGATTATGGGGCGTGCACTCATCACTGGAACGCGAGTTTGCTCTCAAAGACGATTGCATTTACGGCGTCTCGGACAGGGATTACTTTGATGCCCTCAAGGAGGACACTGTGGAAGGAAGGCCGAACGGCACTGTACGCATCGCTTGAAGTGCGTTGTTGCATGATATCGACAGGAGACTATTCTCTACGTTCCAGAGAACACGCAATCCGACACATTGGATCACAGCACTATGAATGACGACAGTCTTGGTCCAAGGGGGCCTAGGTGGGAGGCAGGTGATGCCTAGTTTGGTCTTGCAAATGTAATCAGAAACGTACTCGATGTGTAGCCAGCATCGCCGCTGCCGCAACATGTCTTCACTCTGCGCAACCAGTCTTTGACTCGACAAAGATGACCTTCACAATGACAGCTTTCGGCTCTATACCAGCGCAGCGTCCCGAGAGCGGCAGAATCATGAGAGCGTGGAAGTACCCGCTCGTGCTACATATCGCTCATGTCGGCTGCGGACCTTGACTCGGCAAGCCGTGGAAACCATATGTATGAGCGAGCGGCTTGTTCCACTGCGACCTCGGCATGGCACCCGAGACAACGACGACAACTGCTGCGCACGGTGGCTGTGAGCTGTGCCGCTGCAGTGCAGTTCCCACAGACAATGGATGGGCCGAGACCAAGTGCCAGGCATGGGAGCCAATTATTCGCCACAACGTGGATGGTGTGACCTCGCTAAGGAGAACAAACAACCAGGACCAGGCAACATGTTTCTCTCGCAGCCAGCACGCGTGTGGATCAGGATCCTCTGCAGCTGAATATTTCTCATCACCGATGTGGCACATCTCGGAGATCATTTTCCGCGCGTAGCCCGCATGCTCATCGATAGAACTAATGGCGCCAAAACTTCGATTGTCTTGACTCGAGCGGCAAGAAAGAAACGGGGGATGCCCGCGAGTGGTCCGGCAATTGCATTGACGGATGCAGGTATACCGTATAATAGATTGTATACGGTATAAGCGACGCAGTGGAATGCTCATAAGCCCCGCGCGCATGGTCTCCCTGCGCAAAAGATTTGAGATGGTGAAGAAACATCAGATCCGGCGTGCAAGCGAGGTGTGTGAGTAGGAGCATGGCGAGCATGGCGAGCATGGCCAGCAGCAAGGGTGATGGGCAGCGCAACTGCCTAACAGGACCGACCAACCCAAGCGAATCACACGGGTGACATTGATCCACCCACCACTACAGCACACCACGCATGCACATCTAGGCACGGTACTTCATCCCTTGCTATCGAGCTAAAAGATCCGGCGTCACCGGCTGCAGTGAGCCGAAGGACCCCGGCTAGTCTCTAGATGCCAGCATGCACGAAACCAGAGTGGCGGGCCCGCACGCGATGGCTAGATTCAGCCCGTGGTAAGCGACTAGCGGCAGTAACCTAAGCCTGTCACCCATCGGATCAGCCAGACAAAACCCCGGTCATGACTCCAGCCGAGCCAGTGACCCCCACCTCGTCTATTATCTCGGGACCGACGCTCTGCTTGAGCCGGCGTTGGGATGCACGCTGAGCGAACTGCTGCTGGTGTGTCTGCCGGCACGTCTTGATTCCATTGCCAATGCGCTCCACCTGCGCTCCATAATAGCAACAAGGGCAAATCATTCCGCCGAGCAAACGAATAAATTACGTGGCCTTCGCAGAGGGTGCATGTTCTGCGGCAACCTTCCGTGGCATCGCGTGGGCTGCTTCTGCGCGTGTGTGAAAAGCCGCGTCATGCGATGCACCATGTGTGCAGGGAATGCCGAGACTGGTCGAGCCGCGAAGGAGCCACTCGCGAAGTTGCAGAGAGAGGTCTCGAAGTCTTGGGTATACCGATACCAGAAGCCGAAGGAAGCTAACAACTGCCACATGTATGCATGGCTTCTCAACCATCGTTCGATTGGGCCTGAGAAGGATTATCGTGGTCATGGTTTCGCCAGTCGTTCCCCGATGCAACATGTTCTCGCGCGTATGACATCTGCTGAGAATCTTTGCTCTTCTTCTCGACGATATCGAGGTGCGCAAATTCCCGTCTAGCGAGCTGGACGTTCACTCTTGCAGCGTTGAAGGAAGCCTCATCGCTTGGCATTACTACTGCCAAGTTGGTGTTCTCGGTGAGCCGGGTTATGAAGAACATGAAAGTTCCAGTCTTGATCTGCATTTCCGCGAAGGACACTTCCGAGGGCATCATGCCGGTGTGCCTCGACATGGAGTGTTTGTGGGTCTTGAGGATACTGCTGATACGCTCGAAGCGATCTTTGTAGGGGTTCGGCGCCTCGCCCGAGCGTGTGATGTGGGTGACAACGAGACAGGTCGTGCGTTCGTATAGAATCATCTCCCGAGCATCAAGGACGTCGGCCAGTCTTTGGAGCATGTCTCCAATGACTGTGGCGTTCGGGACCAGGAAATAGATGACCTGCGTCCAAGCACGGTACAGACTTTGATCCCAGATCGAGCTCGGGCAAAAGTCGACTTGCTTGCCAGCGAAGCCTTCCTTTTCGCAGACGTTCCGCACGTCTTTGGTTCGTTGCTGATAGATGGCATTCTTCTGGTCCGGAGGCACGAGGTCCATCTTGTGGACCAATACGAAGATCTTGCTGTTTGGGCTGTACTCTCGTAATGCTCGGATGGTCGAGGCAAAGCTCAGCATGTCCGATGCTGTCTCTCTGGAGGAGATGTCGAAGACAAAGATGAGTACAGCAACAGATGTGAACACATGCGATCGCTGATTGGTGAGATATGATTCAACGAAAGAGTCTTGACTGCCATAATCAGTCAAGTACAACATGATTTCGATGCATATGTGCTCACCCTCCGCAATCCCAGAGGTTCAGCATCAAGTTGCCCATGAACTTGATGTTGCTGTGTTCGACGTCAACGGTCGCTCCCAGTCTCCGGACGTCCTTGGCCACATAGTTGCTAAAGATGATGCTTCTCATCGACGACTTTCCGGCACCGCTCCTACCCATGAGCAGGACCTTGCGCTGCCTCTGGCGCTTGCCACGCTCTAGCGAGCTCATCCTGGAGCGGTGTCACAACGTTACGCCGTGGAGTGTCGAGATGTAATCGCCCTTGTGTACATGCCCAGCACATCAAGATGGATCATGGCTGGTGAGTTGCTCGTTTTTAGTATTGTGGAATAGGAGGCGTCAGTCTCAAAGTGTGAGATAAGCCGTGGCATGGCGAGCTCCGATTCGCTGGATCTGGATCTTGATCCTTGTCGGGCAGCAACAGCACACTTTCTGCCTTCCGACTGCACGTCTTTCTCGCCATACCGTACATCCCGTCTCCGAAAAACGGCTTCCAAATGGCGATAGTACCTGTGTCCTCCCACAAGAAAATGGTCTCATCGGTTCTCATTGCTCGACCCTGGACGATCAACTGCTCATTTCCGCCCCGGCACGCACGATGGCGAGCGTTTCATATAACTTCGCCGTCACTCATCATTGCCCACGCTGGACCGCCGCACTTCGCCACGAGTGGGAGACGACTATGCCACTCTACTCCGTGCAATGGTCTGGCAGTACGCTCGTTTCAGTGACCTCGCTCCAGCGTGAGACTTCCGACCAACACGCAAGACGCGACCAACCCATCCTCCACCATCACTCTGTGTAACACCAGCGACTATCAAGAAAAGGCGCGCAAGTCTTGTCGTTCCCAATGTAGGTCTTTTCCTGTTACTTGTACGCTCATTTCTACAGCCTCGAAGGCCTGTCACTCGTTAACCTTCTACTTCTCCACGTCAAAATGCTTGCAGTGGGTTTCCTTGCCGCCGTGACGGCCATTGCAGCGCCGGCCGCTGCTCAGTCGGCGGACATCTCTGACTCTGTCGGCCCGTTGACGACCATCGAGGACAAGAAAGCGGTCAAGACTTGCGACATCACCGACTACGGCGCCAAAGCCGATGGCGAAACCGACATCTCTACGGCAATCACTGATGCCTTTGCGGATTGCAAGGCTGGAGGAGTGGTCGTCATCCCTACAGGCGACTATGCTTTAGAGTCTTGGGTAACTCTCAGTGGTGGCGAGGCTTGGGCCTTGCAACTCGATGGCACAATCTACCGCACTGGCACCGCAGGTGGCAACATGGTCTTCGTTGAGCATACCACAGACTTTGAGTTTTATTCCAGCACTGGTGCAGGCGCCATCCAAGGTTATGGCTACGAGATTCACAAGAACGGCGGAGATGCAGCACGACTGCTTCGGTTCTACGAAGTCACGAGCTTCTCCATACATGATGTCATTCTTGTGGACTCGCCGGCGTACCACTTCTCGATCGATACTTGCGACAAGGGAGAAGTCTACAACATGCTCATTCGGGGAGGAAATCAAGGAGGTTTGGATGGTATCGACGTGTGGTCTACCAACATCTGGATCCATGATGTGATGGTGACCAACAAGGATGAATGTGTTACTGTCAAGTCACCTGCATCGAACATCTTGGTCGAGAACATCTACTGCAACTGGTCTGGGGGCTGTGCCATGGGCTCCCTTGGAGAAGACGTGGATGTGAGCAACATCACGTATAGGAACGTCTACACCTGGAACTCCAATCAGATGTACATGATCAAGTCATACGGAGGGAGTGGTGTGGTCGAGGATGTTCTTTTGGAGAACTTCATTGGCCACGGCAATGCCTACTCTCTTGACATCGATCAATACTGGGCTAGCATGACAGAAATCACTGGAGATGGTGTGCAGCTGTCTAACATCGCCGTCTCGAATTGGACCGGCACTTGCGCCAACGGCGCTGCACGCGGACCTGTGAAGATTCTGTGTGCCGATGGAGCACCATGCACTGGTGTTGACATTACGGACTTTGCAATATGGACTGAGGCCGGTAACGAGCTGGCCAACAAGTGCCAGTCTGCCTACACCGAGACTAATCCTGCTCCATTCTGTTTGAAGGAAGGCTCCGGCAGCTCATACAAAGTCGCGGAGGAGACGATATCCTCTGCGCCTTCTGGTTACGATGCACCAAAAATGTCGCATGATTTGGAGGAAGCATTCGGCACGACTGTCGAGATTCCGATACCGACTTTCCCCGCGAGCTTCTTTCCCGGTATTGCACCGGTACATGCACTGGCTGCAAGCGCTTAAGCCGTCGTATTGTGTTCATGGCCTCAGTCCTGCTGTTCGAGGGCTCGAAGCATGCACGTGGAATAGTCCGTGACTTTGCCGAGGAAATATATCTGCACCTTTGGACTCCACACTTGTATGAAGCCTCGCACGCCTTCCTTCACCAAGCATTTAGTAGAACCAGTCTACCACAACGAGAGATGTGCAATCCCGTCTCACCAACCACCTAGCTCATCGTCCCTTTCGGTGCCGTGACTACAGCTGTCGTTCAAACTTTATCGTATACACTTCGAAGAACAAGCATTTGTGGAAAGCACAGTGACTCGGGTGATCAGCGAAGTCTCTCTGGTCTTTCCACAAACAGCCCTCTCCGAGAGAGTTGCGGCTTTTCCGCTCAGTCCGCTCTGCCCTCAAGGCTAAAACTGCGCTAAAATCAGGCGGCTTCTACTAATGAGTACCGTAGGCTACCGCTTTGGCATCTACCGAAGCTGGGCGTGCGGGGACCTCGTTTGGGACTACCGGGATGTAAGTCGTAAACTAAAACATGACGTGCGACTTCGCAGCGCGTGCGAGCGGGCCTAGTCTTTGTCCGGACGTGCTAACGAAGTCGTTCCGTCGTAGATTGAGCTTTCGGATCGCAGCTAGGAAGGATGCTTTCGTGAAGAGATCTGAAACATTGCATAGCGGAACCTAGCTGGTTTGGCGAAGGAAGCGAGTCTTGTGCCAGCTTGACGGTTCGACATTTCGACATCTCCAAGACAACATACAGTATACCCTGCTATGGCGATTTCAGCTCGATATGCGATAGGCTCAAAATGATCTACGTTGACGAGAAGTCACGCGCCACAAGGGCGAGCATGATCGTTCGACATCGTCGATGATGGGTTCTCCAACAGCAAATGACAGCTCGATCTCGATGCCGTGGTAGATAATTATAGGATTGCAGCGGTGTGCCTTCTGTTGGCTGGCTTCCTCCAGCAACGCGAAAGCAACCATGACCAAGGCAGACAACCAAGCCACCACGCATGTGCAGGTGGCAAGAAGGATTCCGGCAGGAGCACTACTGAAGCACTCAGGGCAATGCAGCGAGCAGTACTCACTACACAGGCAATGTAGCCGGGGCAATAATGTAGCCAGGACGTCTGCACGGACGCACCATGAGTTGTCGCTTGGATAGGGTGGACGCGCAAGTACACATGCGACTTTCACAGATGGGAAGGGATCTACCATGATACCTGTGCTGTCTTGTATCGGATGACTAAAGGCAAACGCCTCGCGAACAAACCAAAACGCCATGAAGCCATCGTGAGACTTCAGCTCAGAATGACTACGGAAGCGAACGACCTTCACCGCTGCGACCGACGCTGCAGTCGTAGTCAACCAAGTCGATCTTCGCATGTGCCTCCTCCCGATCTCCTTCGAGGTCGTTCGCCCTCTCGCTCGAAGTACAACGGCGATGATCGTACCAGCTTCACGCTCGGAAAGGCAGAGGTCATGAAGCAGCACATGACGTGCTGCTCAACTACGCACTGGCCGCATCAGACTGCAGAGCAGGCTTTATATATGTAATCCACGAGCTCGATGTATCTGATATCTATACGAACGGAAAGAGTAAGTGACTTCATGCGCGGGTGATTACTGCCATACCGCAGTTCATATTCGTCGCTCCTACCTCGTACAAGGTCTTCTCATGACCATGAGACAGTTGTGCTGCACTTTGTAGTCCGCGAAGGTTTCAGCGATTCCGACCTCGCGAGCAGCTATCCCTTCCTCCGGACATCAATGAGCTAGGCTGATGAATGGTATCACAATTCAGCTCTCCTTCCCATATCTATCGTATAGACGTATTCTAGATGATAGAAGTTGCCTATACTACACCAAAACATAAAGACAGTGTGGCCCAAGCTTTCTAATGACCTCATGCCTCGGCTCACATGGACTTCAGTGAGTCGCCAAAACACCATTGAACACGACACTGCAGCTACACACCAACCCCCTTCTAAACCACCATCGCCGCAGCCACCATGATCTTCACCTCCCGCCTCTTCACCTGCGGCCTCCGAACGCCCTTCCTGGCCGGCGGCCTCGCCTTCGGAACCACACTGGCCGTCTCCCCTCTCCTCCAACAGCACCGACACGTCCTCCGCCTCGACTCCTCCCCCACCAGCGCATCGCCCAAAGACTGGTCCTTCTCGCAATACCAATCAGACGCGAAAGTCCCCATCGTAAAATCCTCCGGCGGCCTCAATGCGCGTGCTGTGAGGCAGTTGACCGCGGGCAGTATAATAGGTACGATCCTGCGTAGCGTATCATTTACGTGACGTCGAATACTGATCCAAAACCCCCAGGTTTGGCGGCCGGCCTCGTCATCTCAACCTTCTCCAAATCCCTCGTGCTCCTAATCGGACTGTTAGTAGCAGGGGTGCAAACAGCAGAGAGTTACGGGATCCATATTGTGCCTTATCAGAGCATGCAAAAGTACGTCCAGGGAATAGATCTGAGGAGCGCGGTGCAGGATAATGTGGCGTTTAAGATTAGTTTTGGAATGATGTTTGCGTTGAGTGCGTTTGCCGAGTTGCCGCAGTAAAGAGCTTGGAAGGGTTTTAGATGCACCAAGGAGGATGGGGAGGGAGGAGGACGAGGGTTGGGTGAGAAGAATAGGAAAGAGTTTACAGATAGAGGAGGACCGTGAGAAGAGGTAAACACGACGGCACTGAACGTGACAAAGAGGCATGAATTGTAGTATAGTTCTGCTCTAGCAGACACGCCTTTATTTCTACATAATGATACAACACAAGACAGACTCCGTCGAATGCTGAGCTTTTTGCTGTGCTCCACAACATGACCAGCGTCTCGCTAATGCTCTCTTGGTACAATAGCACTGGGTATCCTTCCAATCTATTCGTTCCACAACGCCAAAGTATGCTTTAATTCAAACCTCTCACGATCGTGCGTAGTCAGACAAGAAACTGTTTATGTAGTCCTCTCCTTCTCCTGCTCTAATCCTCAGTTGTTGGGAACGGTCTCCATATTTGTCGAATTCGATCCCTTACCGAAGTTCCTGGAGCTACTGGGTTGCCGAATGCGCGAAAATACTCCTCGCCTTTCGAATTGAGGCACTACCTCCCCATACGTGCTCCTTCAGAGGCTGGCTGGTCAATCTCCAGTGACTGGAACCCACCATGCGGAACCAAATACTATTTGCCGCTCCGTCTGCGCTTTGTAGGATCGAATCCACCTGCATCTTCATGTCGACGCTTCCTATCCTGTGCACCACTATCGTCTCTGGGGCCTCTCCCACTTACATCTCTCCTCTCATCTGGCGCAACAGGACCGCGCGGCGGGCCTCTCATGTCTTGATTGGCACCAGGCATCCTGCCTCCTCTGCGACCATCGTCAGGTAGTCCATCTCGCCGAGGACCACGAGCATCGTTGCCACGTTCCCAGTCATGACGAGGCGGTCCTCCGAATGAGCCTTGCATTTCTCCTGCTCCACGTGCTTGGCGTTCAGGATGCCTCTGTAGGTTGTCTCTAACTGGACCGTCTCGAGGCATACCTGGACCACGTGGGCGACGATCATCGCGAGGCCCACGACGGTCTCTGTTGTCGTCTGGACCGCCGGGTGGAGGTGGTGGAGGCAGTGGAGGCAGCTGCTGTGGGAGGGACCCAGTATTATCTCGTCTAGGCTCTCTGCTAGCATCGCGGCTGTCTCGCGCACGACTCATACGATCGTCATCGCGATGTCTGCTTGGAGCATCGTTCTGATGAGATTGGAATAGCTCCTGGCGCTGGGGATTACCAGGTCCGTCGAAAGACTGGCGTCCATCGAAGTGCGGTCGGTTAGAGGGAGGCTCCATGGACGATGCGATCGTAGGCACGTTAGACCTAGGTCCGGGTCCAGGTCCATTCGGCGGCGCTGCAGAGAAGCTTTGCTGGCGCGACGAAGCTCCTCTAAAGTTCACTCCTTGGCCGCTGGGCCCTCCACCGTTCGAGGTGCCTTGCAAAGTGGCATTGATGCTATTGCGTTGCCTCTCGGTACGTCGCTGTCGCTCAGTCGCAGACGCTGGACCGCTCGGAGGTGCACCGCTTGCCGGCGATGGCCCTGTAGGTGTGCCAGACGGTGGCCCAACGCGCCCTGGGCCTCGAGGACCTGAAGGTGCGGCTGCAGTGGGCGAGCCAGCAGCATTACGAGGACCATTGGGTGCGACGTTGGTATTGATAGGTGGCGGCACTTGACCAAACGCTGCGGCTCTGCTAGGGTGCATGGCAGGACCATTCTCGGTCGCGGGTGTGCTTGGCGCAGAGCCATGCGCAGAGCCACGGTCGAATTGCAGCCCCGAGCCGCTAGATTGCCGAGCAAGAGGTCCACGAAATGCGGCAGGAGATTCTGGCGGACGACTTGCGGTCGGGGATGCTCCAGGAGGATCGTTGCTGCGGGTATTGATTGGAGCAGTGAAGTTACGACCACCTCGACTACCAGACGGGCCGTTAGCCTGTCTAGGTCCTGATGGCGTGTCTTGAGCAGCGTTCAAGCGACCATAGTTTGATTCGGCTTGAGGTGGCCCCATTTCTCGTGGTCTGCCACGCTTCGGTCCTGTCGGCGCAATGTCGACCTGTTGCTCCGGCCGAGTGTTGATGTCTGGAGGACCATCCAAGGGTGCACGAACTCTACCATCGCTACGCTGAGGACCACGCTCCTCTGGGCGAGCATCTCGCTCCCTTCGAGTATCTGGCCCCTCTCTACCTCTACGTGGAGTCGATGCATTCGAGGACGGTTCGGCATTGATCATCGCCAAACGTGCAGGATTGACAGTGACTTGTCCATCTTGCTGCTGAGGTTCTGACGTCGTGGTGCCGCGCGATGATGGCCGAGAAGTTTGTTGGCCATCAGCTGTGACGACGGAAGATATGTGGTTCATCCTGTCAGGGTGCACGCCTCCCTCTGAAGTGCGCCTAATTGGCTGAGGGCGCTCGCGATTTGACTGGGGTGGCCCATCTCGGCGAGGGTTCATTCGAGCGTCTTCCCTCGGAAGGCGGTTGTCGCGGTCAGAAAGACGATCGAATGATCGCTCGTCTCTGTAGCCGCGGGAGGCTGTACCTGGCGAAGTTCTACCCCGGCTTCGGTGGCTAGGCGATTGATCGCGTGAACCAGGTCTCACATCTGATGGACGGTCAAGTCTGCCATCGTCGCGTCCACCGTGCCGCCCACTGTTTCTAGAAGCGGGTAGCCCAGGTGTAGGTCTTGCTTGAGCTGGTTCTATCCGCGATGCGACTGTCGGAGGTTGATGCGATGATTCTGGTCGCTGCGCATTGCTCGATGCTGTAGGTGGCCTTCTATCCGTCGGTGCAGGAGTGGATGGTTTCGACTCGACTCTTGGCGTGTTCCTGGCGCCAGATGACGCCTTCACATCAACACGAGCCGGTTTTTGAGCGGGCTTTGTGGACGTGGTCGCCTCATCCTTCATTTCGATATCACCCTCTTTGGTCTTCGCTGGCTTTTCGTCTTCAATTTCGCCATCTTCTGGTCCGCCAGTAGCGGATTCTTTCCTACCACTGCCGTTGACAACCGTGACAGGGCTAGGCTTGAACTCTGCCGCGCCTGCGTTGAGCTTTGGGGTGCTTGCGGAAGGCTGCGGGGTTTCAGCACGAGCAGAGGTCGCACGGCTGCCTGCCTTAGGCCCATCTTTCGTGGCGTCGTTGAGCCTGAAAGCTTGGGGCAGTACCCAAAGCTTCTCGCGGCCGGTCTTAATGATTCCGAACAGCGAGTTGGCGGCTACTTTAATGTCATGCCGTTCTACTTCTTCTTTGGCCATGCGTTCAAGGTGTTCCAGTAAATTCTTGCCCATGTGCTTGACTGATGGGAAGACTCCGGAAACGGCCCTGAGTACGGCGATACCGTTGCGAATGTGCATATATTCCTTTGATTCGAAGCAAGTTTGTAATGCCTGGCTTAGGCACGTGTGGTGGTTGTAGATGAATCGCCGGTAAGTCTCCCAGTCCATGACCACCTCAGGTTCGCCATGTTCGTCCCACTTCTTGACGAATCCAGGGAGCTTCTTAGTTGACCCAAGTGCCTCCTGTTCGTAGGTAGCTTTATCCGCATGCCAGGACATGAGCAGCTTCAGCAGTTCGCACAGGAATCGGCCGAAATTCTGAGACTCTTTGTCCGTGCACTGAAATATGATCGAAGTGATCAGCTGTTTCTTGAACAGCTGTGTGAGCATGTGCATCAGACTGAAACCGGTCGTGCCATTGTCGTGCAGGATCTTCAGCATCTGGAAGGAGAAGAATGCATCGAATGGGGAGAGCATAGCCCTTGGCAGGAAGCACTCTTGCAGCAGTGATGAGTGCTTCGCCTCGAGATCAGCCCGTTGTGCCGCATTCGTCAGATCGCTCGTAGCAAACCAATAGTGCCTCTCCTTCTTGCTGATCCTGTTGCGGACATTCATGTAAGCACTCAGGTGCTGTTTGGGCTCCATCTTCAATTTCTCTCGAACATCGATGAGAGACCTCTTCTTCTTGTCACGCTCTCTGGCGACCATAGCGGTGACGTCGGAGCGGTCGTTCGCAATTGAGACAATCTCAGTATCCAGTCGCTTCACCTCCTTTTGGTAACTGTCCATGGGCACGATGATATCTTGATTAGACAAGGTCCAGAACGTCACATAGAAAGGTATGCTAACCCGACTGGCAAGATCGGGGCGAAGCTCAGTCAGGCTATTGATGATCGGTTCCAGCACAGGGTGCCAGGGCGTAGGCTGGAGCTGTAATGTCGTCGATGTGCCGTCGACGGTGTTGGTAGCATCACTGTTGGTTGCCGCTGCATCAGGCTCAGGAGTTCCAGATGCGTTATCGATCTCGGCTTTGAAGGCGGCAGCATCCTTCATCGGGATGTCACCATTCTTCTCGTATGGCTCTTGCTTGACAAGATCCTGCTTGTTCGCCTCTTGCTTGATGATGGCGTCCGCAGCATTCAAGCGATGATGAATAACCTTTTTGCAGATGGTAAGCGCGATCCCTGGCTCGATGCCAAAATCGCGAACCAGAGCTGTGGCGTCAGGAATAGCAGCCTCGAACTCTTCTGCACTCAAGCTGTACCTCAGCACTTCAAGATACTGCTGAAAGCAAGCTTGAACCTTGTCGACATTCCATGCAAGCACTTTGAGTGGCATGAATTTTGAAGACTGATGATGCGCATTCATCTGCTGTTCCTGTGCAATGGCAACAAGAATCTGTCCGATAAGGCCTGGGCCTTTCATCGCCTTCACGAGTCGCTGAGCTGAGCCTTTCTTCTCGTGTCTTTTGTCTGACAGCTGAGAGAGGATCTGAATCTGCAACGTCTCAAAGCCAGCCATCGCCAGAAGTTGGGCATCGCCGATTTCGACGTCTGGTCTGATGCCGGCCATTTCTTTCAAGATTTCTTCGAACATGCCGAGATCTGTTGAGTCGCCCACGCGAAACTCAGATGCCAGGTATTGCAGAATGGGCGCAATGTTTAGATGGCTGTAGCGGGAGTAGAGCACGGCAACAAATTGAGAAAGTGCGTGCAGCCAGGAGCTCGTGAGCATACCGTCGCCTTGAATGCGGCTCTGGCCTTTGCCACTCATGGAGCTGATCAGTGTCCACGTAAGCACATCATACGCCAGCGGCGAGAAGTACCTCGTGCACTCAACCAGGCTGGGAATCATGTTGCTGTAGGACTGGATCTGAGAGACGACTTCCATAGTCACGAGTCCTGGTGAGGCCAACGCGACCTTGCCGAGTGCCCGAGACTGTTTCTTAAACGTGTCGTTCGTGACGCGGCGCAGGACGTCTCTGACTTCCCACTTGTTCCTAGCAAATGCAGTGCGCACTTCTGGGCGTCGCGAGGTAGCGCCAGTGAACCATTCGGCATAGATGTTAAATCTTGTTTGCGTTGGCCAGAAGCATAACAAGTCGAACACCTGCTGTGCAAGCTGCACGTTGTGCTTCCCGCAGCTCAGAGCTGGCACCAACACACGCTTCATAAGCTTGAGCCAGCGCGAACGGTTGTTCTCCGAGCGGTCATTCGTCAAGCTTTGGTGCGCAAGACGAAGTAGTGTGCCGTATAGTACGACGTCCTGGCCGATGTTGGCACCGAGGTATCCCAGCAGCGTATCGCACAGCAGGAACACATCGTCGATGGTCTGACATACCGGCACATTGTCGCTCCAGTCCGAGTAGTAGTGCCTGTATTCGATTCCGTCGTCTTTCGAGATGCAGTCGCAGAACATGTGTCGTACATTTCGTCGTGGCGGTCTGGGTGCAAATATGAGAAGCCCGTTAGGCGCAGCTGAGGTGTCAAAAAGCTGGTCTTTGGAGTCTTGAAGTTCCCCGCGATCACTCAATGGCTGCACCGTCTCCGCAAGTTTGCTGAGCATGTGGCGGCCGAGGCGGTGTAGGTACTGTGGCAGATCATGGTCAACCTCTGCCAACCATGGAAAGCGGCCAAGAATGTGCAGCGCCTCGGGAAGCGCACCAATGACGAGGAGACTTTTCAACAGAAGGAGTTTCTGGTTCTTCGGGGTTGGAAGCTCCTCGACTTTCGGTTCTTCCTTCTTGTCCTGAGCAGGGGTGGCGGCGCCACTTTTCTCCTTGTCCCGTCGAGATGCCCCAGGTTCGTCAGCCAGCGCGCCAGCTAGTAGCAAAGCGTTCGTGCCGCCGCCGGGTCTCTCTTTAGCTTCCTTGTCAGCTTTGATCTTTTCCAGATGAGATCTCTCATGGGTCATATCCTCATCAGAAGGATATAGGTGTGGGTAGAGGTCGCGAAGTGATATGAACCCGATCTTGATAAGAAGCGCTGCCAATGAAATGAGGTTGTCCGGTAACTCGTCTCCGCGGCTGCGGGCTGAGGACGAATAGAAGCGTAGCTTAAAGCCAAGGAGTTGTGCGGCATCGTAGTTGCCAGGCGGTGGCAGACTATGAGTCTCCCGCATGTACTTCCGATCCTCGTTCAGGCGCAAACGCTTGTGAGGATCTGGTTCTTTGCCTCTGCCATCAAGCTCTGATTTGGCCTCGGACTCCAGAAGTGGAAGAATCTCGTCGTAGTTTGTGATCTTTCTTGCGCCGAGTTCAAAGAACGCATCCATGCCGATTTCCTTGACGCGCTGCCAGAAGAGAATATCTCTGCTCTCGGTGAGCTGCGCCATCTTGACTTTGTCATCGTCGCTACGTTGATTGCGACCAGACCGAGGAAACGCCCATTCAGGCAAAGAGCCAAAGCCTTGGTCATCGAACTTGATGTTGTCTAGCATCTCGTTCTGTGGCCACCACGAGCTAGCTCGGTAGAATTTGACGAAGAATTGATAGGCTTTGACCAACAGGCTGGCGCTGATGTCCATGGTGATGTCCAGGACTCTGCCAACATCAAGATCGAAGGCTCCCACCAGGGCTAGGACGCGCTGGAAAGCATCCTCGGCAATGTACGGACTGTCGCAATTAGGGCTGCTAGCCTCTTGTGCAGTGCTGAAGAACTCCGTTAACAGTTTGGCGTAGCCTTCGCTCTCTTCGCGTAGCAGGTTAAAGTTGGCCTGCCGGTAGAGGGCATTGGTCGTTTTGCGTGTCCTGACCCTGTCGAATGTACTCCTCACGAGTCCTAGTTCCTGTAGCAGCGGTATATCAAGCTCCTCCCGCATGACTTGTTGGTCCACGCCGGTACTCGCAACGAGCTCTCGAAGAGCGGAGCCTCTGTAGTTCGCGTCATACAAGAAGGAGATGGTGTTGATCGTAAGAAAGTCGACGTCCAGGTCGTCCTCCTGGCGGGCAGCAATGATCTCGCGTATGGCCAGTCCAGATTGTTTACCTGTCAATCGGGCTTCCAATGCTGATCTGACAAGCTCCAGTATGATATCGCTGAGCTGCATCTCATCTGAAGCTGACGCCAGCTCGACCACGCTCTTGCTCCCAGCTTCGGCCCACGACGCTACAAGATCATCGGTGATATGCTGATACCGGTATGGCGGCCTCGACTTCGCTGCGGTCCTGTTCTCCATGGCCACATGCGCAGCTCCATGCCCGTTCGTCTCAGACGAACCATCTGGAGCAGGCCGTGAGGCTGGTGCCGGTGTCTCTGTACCATCACGAGATGTAATCCTGTAGGGAGTTCCTTGTCAGCTTCCTCATTCGGTATCTTGCGGCGGTCAAAACGGCGACATTGATGTGTGACGGTGGACTAACGTTGCTGTTCGGGTCGGCGGATTAGCTTGTGGGTCGGCGGTCGCGTGGTATTCGGTGCTCTTACGAAGATCTGGAGCAGCAGAATCCGTCTCTTTGCCGCTGTCTGCTTCGTCTTTGCCCTGTGATGCCCGCCGTGATATACGCGACTTCTCGGGTCGGTATGGTGAAGGGCGGCCTGAGCCATCGTCTTCGGACGCCTGCCGGTCGGGTCGCTTTCGCTTATTCGTGGTCGGCGCCATCTTGGTAGGTCGCTAGCAATAGAGATGTCGAGGAAGCGTTGGAAAAGCGCTGGAGTCCAGTCGATATGGAACAATGCGCGTAAAGGATTGCGAGGAAGCGGACTGTCTTTGTCGGTAGCACTGGCCGAAGCCGGCTTTGTTCGAGATGCGGAATACCATGCGGCGTAAGCAATAGTCGCGGGGTGGATTGTCGTGGCAGTCGTATTCGTGGATGTCGCCGGCGGTGGTAATGGGCAGTGTCGGACGTGTGCCGATGTGGCCTTGGAGGTGACACGGTGACAGAGCAGCAGATGTCGTGAAGGCTGTTGGCTTCTCAGTAGCGCGCTTTGCACACCGGAGCTGAATCCGGCGCCAGCACCAATCACCACTTTTCTCCGCAAGTCTCCATCGGGAAACAACCTGGAACCGATCGCATTACTCACCACGACCTTCTACCAGGACATCAATGTGCTTCCTACTGATACGCCCTATGTTTTAGCCATCTGGGGCTTCAACCAGTGGGAGAAACGACGGCTGGAAGTGCCGCGGCTCAGGCATTCATGAGGAAAGCATCGTGCCTCAACCACAACATGGGCCACTGCGCGCCCTGGATGTTGATACAGGCGTGCAGGTCGACGATTGGGGGTAAATTGGTCAGCGAGGCGCACAATCGTATCTAGGAGGAGGAGAATACATGAGAATGCGACGTTTGGGAGCTGCTGTTCTACAACACGATACACTTCCGGCGTTGGCATATGCACACCGAGAAGACCGGAATCAGGGCAATGGCATGCAGCATTGGGGCCAATAACGGCCCGTTTAGCACCTCTGTCTTGCGGCCGTCGCTCACGAACTCCTATCCTGCCGTGCCCGATCTTCGCAACAGTGACCTCCGCGAGCCCAAATGCCCACATCCGGCTGAAGACAGTAGATGTACTTCAAAGCACTTTCAGGCATATATGGATCTCGACACGAGTTGAGCATGGCAGTCACCGCATCCGCTTACTTTCGATTAGCGAGGAAGGAGCTACCTTGCAGGTTGCTACACTTCATTTCCTGTAAATTTGAAGCTACGCTGACATCACTTGACAACCATTGAGATGCATTGAAAAGTTCAACTGAGCACGAATCGCCAAACCATTGACACGATCATGCACCAGCATGTATTAGCCTGACGTGCATCGCTCCTTTCTCACCACCAGAACAAGCATCATGGTCGCCAGTTGACATGACGATCGCACGGTGAGCCATATCGTCGCCCAGCTAGATTTCGTGCGTTCTTACCATATTTTTGTGCACTCGATATACTGATCCACAAATAGAGTCACCTCGAGAGTGGCACACATGACCATTTACTACGACACGCACCAACAGCGCCTCACTTTGGCCAAGCTTTCTGCAGTCTCCCGCAGCACCAATGCTACCACAGATGCGACCACTGTCCCAGCCCAACAGAACGAGCAGACCACCGTCGACACCTTCATGCTGCTTTCCCGGACGCATCTGCAAGCATCATCAGCCCCAAGCCTGGTTCGCCCATGACGAGCTCCATCTCTGCAAGAAGGGCGTATTTCGAGTTCTTTACCAACTTCAGGTTCGAGTACCTCATGGATGCATCTGCAGGCTGCGTCAGGGATGTGAGGCGAAGTGAAGATGGAAGGATGGAGTGGGCTGATGTGAGCCTGGGTGAGGTAATTGAGCCGGGGGAGAGGAAGTCGGAGGATGGCAGCGTGGATGGCTCACGGTCTCGACGTGAGAGGCTTCGAAAGCCTGCTCGTCGTTGTCTCGAAAGCGAGTCTACTCCTTTACTCTTTGGGATGGACACAGCTGCTCCAGGAGATCTCAGGCACGGAGCGCTATTGGAGTTGGAACGGACACGAAAGTACAGGAGCCACTATCGTTGGGGAGGCGATAGTCGATGCTGAGCTCCTCGCTTGGAGAAGCGCACAAATGTCGCGCCTTCACAGGGCATTTGTTCCCTTCTACCCTTTGGGATGGACATAGATGCTCTGTACGATCAAGCCTTCGCTTGACACATGATACATAAGCTGTCTGAACCACTGGGCGGCACCGATGATGTTCCCCATCTACTTCAAGATCTGGCTCCTCTTTCCTGGACGGTGATCCCGACCATAAGCACTGCGTTCGACCAACATTCCGCCGCTTCGTGCAACCAGAACACCCTGTTCATCGTCTCCGCGCAGAATCGCGCGCAGCCAGACACCACAGCTCGGCCTTCACGTCGTACCTCGACTACGATCGCTTCAGCCCCATGATGCTCGTGAAGACATCAAGTCCCGCCTGGACCTCACGTCGCTCAACCTCTCGAGCAATATGTGCCGCAAACGATTTCATACTAGCTGTGAGCCCTGTAATACGAGGTGATGATCGCTTGGGAAATCGGCTTGGATCGAATATGCCCTGCCGTGGGCTTGTTGATGCCGACACTTGGCTTGGGGTGCCGACTTGGATGTAACATGCTGTACTCGTTGACATTCGCAATGAACTCAAAGATGATACACCTGTTATGTTTCCCAGCTTGATATCCACTTCTTCTCAAGCTTGCTCAGAAATGTCCACCCGCATTGAGGCCTTTCTGCAGACTGGATCATAGCTAATCTACAAGCTCCAAGAACGGCTTGGCAACCACTCCCAGTTCTCATCCTCCGAACCCTCCTCGACTGCCTTCCATCCCATATCTCGAGCCTCGCCGTCTGGGTCGATGTATTGAGCATGTTTTCCGACGCCCTCCGCCTCTTCGACCTGCTCCTCTTGCTTAGCAGCCGCGTCATCTACAGGCAGCAGACTTTCCATAACGTCTATCGGGTCACATCGACGTGGGCCGCTCACGCTAGCATGCCGGCAGGAAGAGCTTGCTTTGTTGTTCCTGGTTCGGTGTCGTGGATAGTGGCGAGGAGAAGCTCAACTGGTTGTTAAGAGCAGCAGTCGAGATCGAGCTGTAGGGAATCATGTCAGTGTTGTCTCAGTCGATCATGTCGACCTTGGGCCTGATGTCCTTGAGATCGCTCTTTCGGCTCTGCTTCTCGTCCTTTCCCTTAACCTCCCGAGTCGCCAATACTTTTTCGAGCTTCGGCATGCCCGTCTTCCAGTCGCCACGGCTTTGACTGGAGAGGTCGTTCAGGGCCTCATTGGAGGCAGTCTTTGTCCCGGGCGACATGAGCTCTCTCGAGCTCTTGATAAGTGACTGGCGCTGTGCCTGCTCTTCCTTCAGAGCAATTACTCTCTCATATGCCTCCTCGATGGCGTTCCGGAGAGCATGTACTTTCTCAGAAAGTCTCAGGTGCGTCTGAGCCTTTATCTTAATCGCAACCGAAGCCCAGCCCCATGCAACTCCAGAGACCACCACGATGATTCCACATGCTGCGATGAAACCTAGAGCAGAGCTAAGTGTATCGTCCAGTAATGAGACACAGCGGTCGTCGAATACCATGACTCTGAACACGGTGAAAGTGACAATGTGTGTGAAGACACCGAGATTGCAGATTGCGCACCAGAATTGGAGGGTGTAAAGATTGCTCTTGTCAGCGAGACTGGCGGCAAAGAAGCTCTTGAACTTGGTGCTAGGTATGAAGCCCCCGTCGTAAGCTTGTTGAGCCTGGTCTATTGCCCGTAGGAGCGCGTGTGCTGTGATGCTAGCTGTTGCGAAGATCATGAGGGCGCAGTAGGTGACGAAGGCGAGTGTGAGGATTTGCGGATGAGCTGTCGCGAAGAGTATCGTCGGACACTGTAAGGTGATCACGGTGACATGGGCCATTGCCACGTTGCCGGTGTTATTCGTGTGCGTCGACACGTTGATGCGGTGGTTGGTAGGCCTCAAGAGTCGCGACGGGAGCTGGCGTGACTTTGAACTATTGAATAGAAGTTCGCGGAAGCGCACATTGCCATGATGAAGATCAAGAACTCGGTGCAGGATGACGTTGCTTTCAAAAGCTCTGTCGGCGAACGTCACATGTAACATGGGACAAATGCCAAGACCAAGCGAGCAAAGCTTCATTCACTGGATGGCTCAACAGGTCCTTCCCATACATGATCCTCGTTCTTTGACGCTCCCTCCACCCAATGTACGTAGCGCTGCCAATTGTCACGATACATCCTCGCCTCATCACTCCTCACGCCCCAATCTGGCCGTCCCAGTGGCGTCTCGATCACGACGATTTTCGTCCTATTGATCACAGCAGTCCGCTCTCCTGGATGAATTTTGACACGTACATTTCGATCGCTAATCAATTCTTCCACGACGCCACTGAGAGAGATTCGGGTACCCCGTGGTCTGTGACGTTCTTCCTCCTCAGTCGGTTCATCCTCGTTGAAGACATCTGCATCGGCTTCTGGCTGCTGAGCGTTGAGGCTGTCTTCCATGTAAAGTCTGAAAGTCTTGCCTAGAAGTTCGCGCTGATCTTGCCATTCATACTCACCCAACGTCGGCTTTTCGTCGTCTGTTCTTCGTAGTGCTGCCATCTCTGCAGTGACTCCGCTGAACTCGGAGTGTTCTGTAGACATCTTCACCTAGGTGCTCAAAATTGTGCGTGACTTCGTCGGGCTCGTATATGACTGTCTCCTCGTCTGGTACTTCAAACAAATCCTCTGTTAGCTCGTCTTGGTTCATGTCGGTGGGCTCAGAGGAACAGTAAGGAGAGATGTGCCTACGTGCGGCGGTGGCATTATGTAGACCATACTGCTGCTGTTCGCTGCTTGAACTTCCCAAATGATGTAGTGTAAGTGGGATTGACAAGATATCCGAGACTCGCCACAATGAAATCAAACAAGATATCAGACTCAGAAGTCCTCCACATGCAAGATTTCAACCGGTTCGTCCGCATGGGTGTCTAAGAAATTGTCTCATCTCTGGTCCGACAGCATCCAGCGGCAGTTCCGCTGCTCAATCAAATTCAGCAAACCCGACCTGGACTCTCACTTCGGTCGCAGTGACTCACCGTTCTATCTAGCACCTCAAACCCTACGAAGAAATCTCGGATCTGTCTCCTGGTCAGACGCTGTACTTCGTCCTAGGTCGCAAGCAGAAATCGGTACCACAGACCCAACCACGTCTCCGACATCTCATGGCGAGGTAATTGCCGAAGCGATTGCTCGGCAAGAGACGCAAAACAACCATCAACCATCAAGCAGCGCACGCATAGCTTGTTGATCTTCTTGGAATATTCCCAACAGAGTAGATAGCCACAGAGTGTACTTGATTCATTGTCCTTCGAGACCAATCAGATGATGTAGGCCAGAGTACATCGCGTCTGGCGCAATAATCGACCGTTCCTATGTTTGATCACAATGGTGTTGGAGCACTGGAGTGTCGGGCAGAGCTAATGTTGTGCAATACCTGCCGGAGGATGGTGTCTGGCAGCCGTGTTGGATTTACGCTTATAAGTATTGACGGCTGGACATTCATCCATTCCGTATTCATCAAACTACCTACCGAAGAAGATCTAAAGCTTCGCCTTCGCGACCTGCCTACTCAAAAGCAGCGGATCCCTCATCTCCATTCCATAAGCCTGACACATCTCCGCTGCCTTCTTCGCTTGCCACTGAATCTTCTCCAACATATCCTTACCCTTCTTATTCTCATTCCTTCCCAACTGCAAAAGATGCACCTCATCAGGTCCATCCACGATCCTCATCGTTCGTCCGCTCGCCCACATCTTCGCAAGAGGTGTATCCTGCGAAATACCAGTGCCACCGTAAGCCTGGATGGCCTCATCGATGATGCGGAGGGCGATCTTGGGGACCAGGACCTTGGCCTCGGCAATTTCTTTGAGAGCGAACTTGGCGTCCCTTGTGTCGATCATGATGGCCGCGTTCAGGACCTGGAGGCGCGCTGCGTCGATGTCGACGCGGGCTTCTGCTACGCGGGTGAGCATTACGCCGTGTTCACCAAGGAGCTTGCCGAAGGGCTTCTTGCGCTCGTCGTTCATGCGGGCAACGGTGAATTCCAGAGCACGCTCAGCGGCACCAATGCTGCGCATGGCGTGGTGGATACGGCCTGGTCCAAGACGACCTTGGATAACCTCGAAACCACGACCTGGGCCAAGCACGATGTTCTCCTTTGGAACACGGACGTTGTTGAAGGTGATGTGGCCGTGACCGTGAGGCGCGTCGTCGAAGCCGAAGACTCCCAACATGCGGTGGATGGTGATGCCGGGAGTGTCGAATGGCACGAGCACAACGGATTGCTGCTTGTAGACGCTGGCGTTGTTTGGGTCGGACTTGCCCATGACGATGAAGATCTCACATCGCTTGTCGCCTGCGCCGGAAGACCACCACTTCTGGCCGTTGAGCACCCACTCATTGCCCTCGAGCTTCATGCTGAGCTCGATGTTGGTGGCGTCTGAAGAGGCGACCTCGGGCTCTGTCATGAGGAAAGCGCTGCGGATCTTGCCCTCAAGAAGTGGTTCCAGCCATCGCTTCTTCTGCCAGTCTGTGCCGTACTTGGCGAAGACTTCCATATTGCCAGTGTCTGGTGCCGAGCAGTTCACGGCCTCGGAAGCAATGCCGCTCCTTCCCAGGTATTCCGCCATCAAGCCGTACTCCAAGTTACTGAAGCCTGCACCTTCCTTGAAGTGGTTCTTTGGCAGGAACATGTTCCATAGTCCAAGCTCTCGTGCTCTCTTCTTGAGGTCCTCGATGACCTGTGGGTGTGCGGAGAATCGTTCTGCGGTGGTCTCGCCGATGGACTGGCCGTAGACCGTGTCGGCTGGGATACATTCTTCTTCGACGAACTTCTCGACCTACAGCAGTAGCATTGTTAGTATGGACCAAGGGCAGTATTGCAGGTGAAACAGCTTACCAAATCCAATGTCTTCTTCGCCCGGTCCGAGACGTGGACTTTGGCGAGCTGAGGGATTCTGTCGCTGGCTTTCGCTGTAGGCTTCTTTCCACCAACGAGGTATTCCTCGTTGGCCTCGATCTTATACGGGACCGACATGATGTTCGCCTCTGTCTTTGACTATCGATCCAGGCTGTCCAGATGTTGCTCGCCTGGGGGATGGGCACGGTGGAGTAGATGAGCCGTCGACCGATGCTAGATTTGTGAGTCGGCAGGAAGATGAGGAAACAGGAAAACGAGAGAGCAGTGTCGATCAAAGATGTCCTTACAGTCGAGTGCTAATCAATCATATTATTAGCGCAGGAATATGGCTCTGGCGATGGGGTGAGCCTCGTGGAGCTGTCATGGAGCAACAACCGAGGGTAGAGAAGATCACCGCGGCTTCGGCTAACTTTCAGCGGCATCGTCTTGGCCGATTCGAAAGAGAGCAACACTCTTCTTAGCTGCATTGGGACGGCAATGTTGATACTTGTCGGCCTTGTTCCGATGTTATAGCACTGTGTAGATGGGGATTGAACGTACAGGAGTCGTTCACGGTGACGCGTTCGTAGGAGCATTGCAGAGCAGGGATGATGGTTAGACTTGCTAGTTCTCGAATGCTGACTCAGCAAAGGCTCCGATCAAGCATGAGCGGGCGACAAGAACCCCATCTTCCACGATCCTCTTCTTCCCTCAGGTCATCTCATCTCCAAGAGCGCGTCGAATAAGAACTTTGGAGGCTGAAGCAGACACATTGTGGGATCTGATCAATGCCATAGTTGCAATGCTGCTCACGGACTGCACTCCACGCACGCAAATTTGGCTATTTTGCACTTTCTACAGTATTCGCACATGATGGTGTGCCTTCCTTCTTATTCATACAGGGAATGCCCTACTCCATCGGTACACAGCTCACCCATTGTACGTACACTTGGCTATACACTAGCGGCATATGAACCCGCTAAGAGCATTTCATGAAGCATGCGCCGACACTGATGACTTGATGAGCAATCTCGCTGTCAGAGCAGGGGCGTTTGCATGCATGCGCTGGCGTGCCGTCTCCTTGCGGAGACGCATCACTCTGCGCGAGGTAGTGGTGCGTCGTTGTTGGCCTTCATATCGGAAAAGCGTTTCGATCGGATTGCTCTTACGAGATCATGCATGCGGATAGGACGGAAGAATTCGCTATGGTGCGAGTACGTCTTTGGCAGTTGAAGGTTGTTGGTTTGGCTGGGTATCTAGAAAATGGGTCGCGCTGCGTGACGATGCGTAAGGGCATATCATTACGAAGCCTTCGAGCTTCGATACCTCGACGAGATGAACTGCTTGGGGTCACCCAACTCTTTCCTCACAGAGTCGAGCTGTTCAAGCCCGCTCTGTGGTGCACCTCTTCTTACTCTTCTCGCGCTCTTGCCGACCTTGCTGTGAGTGCCCAGGAACTCGTCACACATCGAGTCGAAGTCGGATCGTATCAGCTTAGGTGCCTCTGAGTCCGTTGCGTGGGAATAAGATGAGATGCCACTCACGCCGCTCATCCCACTGGTGGTTGAGTATTTTGAGACCCGTGACACTTTGGACAGGCCAGTCATGCCAGATGCCATGGACCCCGTGTCCCCCAGATACTCATCCTCGTCCTCTTCGGGAAATTCGGCCAGAGAGTAGTTGGCTTCCATCTTATCGAATCGGTCGTCAAGATTTGTGAGCTGGCCTGTTCGTACAAGCGCGGAAGAGGTCATGGAGTAGTTCGAAGTCGAGGTCTGAGCACCCTTGCGCCTCTTCTTGCGGCCTGTGGCAAGAGACGACAGTGCTGATGATTCGAGTGTGGACGGCGCGAGCCCGGCACGAGGCTTTTCTGGCTTGTCTTCCTTCTCCGCCTTCTTGAATTTCTTGAACTCATCCAGCCATGCGCCATGTGTCGGATCTGCTGTAGGCACCGCTTGAGGATCTTCTGGCGGAGCTGCATCTCCGCCTGTTGGTAGAGGCAAATTCGGGTCCGGTAGGTCTGAGATTGATGGGGAAGTAGCCGGTGCCTTGATTGTGTCGTCACTTTCCCAGCCTGCATCATCGTCCTCGTTGAACAGTTGCTGCTCTCCCAGCCTCTCCCACTCGTCCCTGTCCACCTCGTACCCATTCTGTGTCAGCTCTCCAAAAATATCGTCCTCGTCATCCACATACTCCTCATCCTCCAGCGCCTCGAGTACTTCTCGCAATCTTGGGTCCATATCCGGTTGAAACCCGGCGATCTCGTCAGGCACATCTTGCATGTCCTGGTATGATCTCTTCTGCACAAACTCACTGGGAAGTACTTCCTCTGGTAACAGACTCCTCGCGACACTACTTGTCGTAGAACTCTGGCCGACACTCCTCACCTCATCCAAATCCATATCTCGCAGCGCATCTTCCAGCCTCTGCTTGCCTTTGCCCTTGTCTTTCTGCGGTATCTTCGCTTCTACCCATGTCACAGCACCCTCGCCGGTCCCGAGATCCTTCATGTGCTGCATGTAGTCATATTGCGTGTCGTCGTAGAAAACGCCATGCTGTGCTGCCTCGCCCTCGTTCTGCTTGAAGCTCAAGCCGAACTCATCCTCGAGATCCTCACGCGCTTTCGATTTGGTAGATCTGTATGAACGGTATGAAGCACCACTATGTTGCGATGCCGCACTACTCGAGGCATACTCTTCGTCGCGCCGTTGCTGTCGTGGTTGTGTTTTCTCGATTTCGGCGAAGACCATGGACGGTGCATTTTCGTCGTGGATGAGAGGGTCGTTCTGGGCGCGGTGGAGGAGCTGGAAGTGGACAGCGCCATCTTTCTTGGAGAAGGGCTTTTGGCGGGGCATGGCGGCGGTGGAGGTGTGCAAGGAAGTGGTGTGGTGGTGGAAGTTCTGACTTGTTCAGAATGAGGGTCTGGTCGGGAAATTTTGGTGGCGCTTGACATGTGCGTCACAGCAGGAGTCTGATCTGGTTCTATCGATTAGAGAGCACTAAAAAGTGTTCCTCTTCTTCACCAACTTCTCTCTGCATACACACACCACCACATTTCCTCAACGACACCGCAAAGATGGTGCTCGCCAAATCGAAGAATGCCGTCGGACTCGGCAACAGTCTCATGAACGATCGCTTCGGCAAGGGCAAGAAATCCAACATGCACCGTGGAAACGCACAACCCAACGGTATCAAGCGCACAGATCAGTTCGGAAATGAGTATATTACCAACGAGAAGAAGGAGGCCGACTGGGTCAAGATGCGCTCCGTCACGGAACAGGGCGCGTTGGACGAGTTCTTGTCGACTGCAGAACTTGCAGGCACAGATTTCACGGCAGAGAAGATGAACAACGTCAAGATCATACACACAGACCAGAAGAACCCTTACTTACTCAGTAAGGACGAGGAGAGAGGCGTGGTGAGGAAGCAAAATGCGAAGAGAGCGCGCTTGACAGTGCCGAGAAGACCGCAGTGGGATGAGAACACGAGCGCGAGAGAACTGGACGAGAAGGAGAGGGAAAGTCTGCTGGAGTGGAGAAGAGGGCTAGCAGAGCTGCAAGAAGTGGACGATTTGCTCATGACACCCTTTGAGCGCAATCTCGAAGTCTGGAGGCAGCTGTGGCGCGTTATTGAGCGATCGGACCTGGTCGTGCAGATTGTGGATGCCCGAAACCCGCTATTGTACCGTTGCGAGGATCTGGAACATTATGTGAAAGAGCTGGACGGCGGCAAGAAGCGCAACTTACTACTCGTGAACAAGGCGGATATGATGACGCTCGAGCAGAGGAGGATATGGGCGGAATGGTTCACAGAGCGGGGCATTGCATTCAGGTTCTTCTCGGCTGAACTGGCGAAAGAGATGAACGAGGCAAGAGCCGAGCAGAGCACGAATGCATTCGGCGGGCTTGCAGATGAGGCGGATGATGATGAAGAAAAGGTCGAAGAGGATGAGGAGGATAGTGAAGATATCGACGAAAGCGATTTTGAAGAGGAGATCGGTCCCGATGGTGATGTGCTCGCGAAAGAGGCGAAGAAGATCCAGTTACAGGACGAGGAGGAGGACGGCGATGAGTATACGGACGAGGAGAGCGTCGATGTCGAGCCAAATGCTGTGCCAGACTCCGACCCGCAGCAACTCTCGATTGAAGAGCAGACTCGCATCCTGACGACCGACGATCTCGAAGCACTCTTCCTGGAGCACTCTCCAGCAGCCCCAGCGCCGTCAGAAGATGGTACGTCCGCGAGAAAGACGAACATTGGACTTGTGGGTTACCCCAACGTCGGTAAATCTTCAACAATCAACGCGCTGCTCGGCGCAAAGAAGGTGTCAGTCTCTGCGACACCAGGAAAGACGAAACATTTCCAAACCATCCATCTTTCTGAGCGAGTACTGCTCTGCGATTGTCCTGGTCTGGTATTTCCAAACTTCGCAACCACAAAAGCTGAGCTCGTTTGTGCTGGTGTCCTACCCATCGACCAACTGCGTGAGCACACCGGTCCGTCAGGCCTCGTCGCACAACGTGTCCCCAAGCACTTTCTGGATGCGCTATACGGTATGAAGATCATCACCAGGCCCATCGAAGAAGGCGGTACAGGTCACCCCACTGGCGAGGAGATCCTACGAGCATTTGCGAGAGCGAGAGGTTTCTGGACACAAGGTCTCGGTCAGCCAGACGAGAGCCGTGCAGCGAGGACGATCTTAAAAGACTACGTCAAGGGCAAGCTCTTGTACTGCCACCCTCCACCCACCACACCACCAATTGACGGCAAGCACTTCAACCGCGAGCTATACAATCTCGCTCACCTGCCACAAAAGCGCCGTGCACATCTCGCTGCATCCGATGTTGCATCTCTCGCAGGAACTGAGAACCCGTCTCTCATGGACGATGCCGAATCAGACATCCTAGCTCTGCCACAGCAAACAGGCAGGAAGGGTGCAACATTAGACAAGGCTTTCTTCGGTCCTGGTGGAGGCAGTGGTATTGCTGCACAACCTTTCCACTACAAGTACAGTGAGCAGGGCAAGCAATTGACAGGGAGGAAATTGAAGACCATTTCAGCATTGGAGAAGGGCGTTGATCTCAGCGAGGTTAACGCTATGAACTCGAAGAAGCATAACAAGGCCAACAAGAGGCAGCAGAAGAAGGTCCGGTCGGTCGCGATCAAGGATTACGATGATTAGACGTGCCTTGTGCATATCGTGGATGATGTACGATGGACTTCTTCCGGCCGCCATTTCAGCTTGCACCGTTCTATGGAACACACGCTTCGTGGTCCATCCTTGCATAGTCTGTCCACCCATAAGTCTTCATGCCAACGGCACAGTGAAGCACACCCAACGTATCAAATGAATGATCAGCACGCGAAATTCTCACGACACATGCACGGCACATTTCGCGAGAGCGTCGTGATCGTAGTCGCAAGCCAAGAAGTTTTGTTCGTGCGCGAGTGCCAGCTTCCATATGACGAGTGGTAAAACGGTCCCACGCTTGGCTTATGCTTACGCTGGCCATTACTGATATTGCGTGGAGCGCGTGTTCGTAGCACAGAAGCTATAGAATGGCGCGTAGAGCCAACGCACGCGATAAGCTCGGGGTGAACGAAGCGTGCACCACCACGCGCCTTGATCAAGGGCTGCGCATTCTCGCAGAGCACCGTTGCTTTTGTGCAGGAGCTTTGGTCTTGGGGCGAGACGAAGCGCTCGGGGTGACTGAACTTACATTCCATTAAAGTGGTCGTCGTAACGCTTTACGCACGTACCGGGAGCGAATGTATCTTTCTTCATTCCATTCACTCGACTTTCGCTTGCTGGCGCGTGCTTTACAGCACATCCACACATGGAGGAGATGCAACTTACAGCTCCATCTCCCACATCTCTCGCTCCGTCTTGGTCAAAAATCACAACACGACTTTTCACAAAGCAAAATATCCGCACAACAGCGACCTCCGACAAAGGTCTCCCAACACATCGAGATATATTCTTCCACCACCACCTGTTCCGAATTCATCCTTGACCCGTTATTCATCGTCGCCCTCATCATCGTCCCCGCTATCGCCGTCCTCTTGGTCTTTCTAGCAGTACTCGCTTTCGTGACGATTAAATGGGTGGACGGCTTGATTGTCGAGGTAGCTGGGAGTTCTGGGCGGAGGAGGTGAAGCGGAAGGAGTTCAAGAACGGATATTAAGGAGGAGGCTTCTGAGAATAGCGAGTAGGCTGGACATTGCGGGCGACGGTGCTAGAGGAGAGGAATATTGAGGGAGTATAAATCAGCGCGTGAAGCGACGGGGGTACCTCTCTGGAGAAGGTTCCAAGCAGAGCAGATCTTCTACTAACTCGATGACAGTGATGGGGCTTTATGTTCTTTTCACTCGATGGCACGTGCTCTACAACATATCCGTCTCTCGTACATATCTCCCTCCAGATACCCACCTCCAGCTCTTCCCGAATGTTGCCCTGCAGACTCATCAAGAGCTCATAACGCAGCATCACGAACACCGAATCACCTCTCCGACCCTCGTCCGTGCCTCATCACCCATAATTTGCAACTTGGCACGATGTCCTGTTCCTGGCACATGGAGCCGTGGTGAAATCGAATCACACGGCTCGCAATGCACCGTGCGTGTCGCTGCCGTGTAGACAGCCATGTGCATCAGCATATACAAGTCGTACACGCAAGACGTATCGAATTGTGCGGCCTCCAAAGGATCGCTTGCGGAGCCGTTGCCGTGCATGCGTTCTACTCGAGCTCTCGAATCCTTCGACCAGGGTCACTAGCAGGGTTGCGTATACTTGCTGCAGTTTTGGCTGTCACCTGCTAGAGGCCTTATGCACGCCGATCCAATCGCAAACTCGCTGAGGGTTCACCGGGATGCACGAGTGCTGTCAGAGTTAGAGCTTGAAGCTTCATAAGAGGGCAGCTCCGCAGTCCACCTGCGAAACGCGCCAGCGTCGCCCTCGTTAGGTCAGCTTCCGGAGACATGTTGCTGCGATGTGAATGCAAATGTTTGCATTCATATTAGCGCGGTGTCTTCTCCGATTGGTCGATTCTCTCGTGCGAGGCCTCCGAGTTCTGACTCATCTTCGCCAACGGGCTGTGGAACCTTGGCCAGCGGCTTTTTTGCGGCGTCCTGCATGTGTGGCGTAGTAGAGGCCTCTGGTGGCGGCCTTTATATTCACTTCGTAACTTCCTTGTTCAGCACCTGAAAGGACCTGACGAGAGGGCGACAGCTGCTATAAGTACAAACAGTATCGAAACTTTTCCCGAGAATAAATCGACATACATACCTCACTTTGTGTCTTGCATACACACAGATCTCCAAGTCGGTCTCCGGCGAAGCCAACAGCTTCGTAAAACAACGTGCAGGTCAACATGGACTTCCGCCGGCTTGCCAAGGTGGCAGAGTCTACCTCCAACGGTACAGAGCCTGCCGCGCTAACCGCACTGCCATCGAACATATTGGAAGCGCTGATACCTGGTTATGGTCCTATATCTCGCTACATTCTGTCGACGCTTGGGGTTGATATCTCAATTTTCGTATCCATTGCCTTGATCGTGGTGGCCGGGACTAGGGGAGGGCAGTACCTGTTCGAGTGGGGAGAGAGCTGTTTTCGAAAGCTGTCATTGAGCTCAGTGTACATTGACGATGACGATGATCTCTTCGACATGGTGATGGAATGGTTGGCGGAGAAACAAAGTACAGCGTCGAGACGACAGGTTCGAGCCAAGACCCAGCGAGGTTCGAAGACCGACGGCGTTCTGGAAGACGGCGCTGGCGATGCCCTCGACGAAAATGGCCTGTTTGATTACAACAAATGGAACGCTCGAACACCACCTCGATTCGAGCCTCACTACGGTAGGCACTACTTTTGGTACCGTGGCGAGTTGTTCTTCTTCCGTCGGTCTCAAAGGCCGGCCAATGCTCAGCGTGTCCAAATGGTCTATGGCAGTGGAGACGAGGATATCATCCAGCTGGACTGCATCGGCTGGAGCACGAAGCCAATTCAGGACTTGCTCAGAACCATCAAAATCTGGTCCTTGGACAAGCTGAGAAACACCACCACAATCCGGCATCCCACTCCAAAAGACCGCGCGAGGTGGGGAGGCGCGTGGAGCAAGACCTCGTCAAGGCCATCGCGTCCAATGGAAACGGTGATCCTAGATGCCAAGCAAAAGGCTGGTATTATCAGAGATGTCAACGAGTATCTCCATCCAGCATCACCGAAGTGGTACGCGACTCGTGGAATTCCGTACCGACGAGGCTATCTTTTCCACGGTCCACCTGGAACAGGCAAGACGTCTCTAAGTTTCGCGCTAGCTGGTATCTTCGGCCTGGAAATTTTCGCCATCAGTTTGCAGGAGCCAACGCTGACGGAGGGTGATTTGATGCAGCTTTTTAATGGTCTTCCCAGACGGTGTATCGTGCTGCTAGAAGACGTCGATGCCGCTGGCCTACTGCGTGATGGCAAGAGCGGCAGCGAAGACACCACGAAGAGAAAGGGCAAGCAAGGCAAGAACGAGAGGAGGAAAGATGGCGAGAAAGATCAGAACGGGCAAAAGGGAGTCGCAGAGAAAGAGGAACAGTACACGATGCAGGACACGATCAAGGAGCTTGCAAAGGAGCTAAAGGCTCTCGGTGCGCCAAAGGGCGGGAACAAGGGCGGCAATGACAATAATGCTTCTGGAGGTGGTCATCCAAATCGAGCTCCGGGAACCGGCGTGTCGTTGTCGGGTCTTCTGAATGCAATTGACGGTGTAGCCACGCATGAAGGTCGCGTTCTGATCATGACGACCAATCACCCCGACAAGCTCGATGCCGCACTTGTTAGGCCAGGCCGTGTGGATCTCCGCGTCGAGTTCAAGCTGGCCATGAAGGAACAAATCAGCGAGTTGTTCGTGAGGATGTACGCAGCCAGCGATCTGCCGAAATTCCACGTTGAGCCCAATGTGAATGGGGTCCTTTCGAATGAGAAACCGAAGAGCCGTGCAAACGGACATAATGTCCACGTGCCCAACGGCAAGCCTCTCACGAACGGCCACGCGAATGGACGTCTGGAGAAGCGCCCGGAGACCATGTCAGAGGCTGACTTGGAGGAGTTGGCCGTCGAATTCGCGAGCTATATCCCCGACGACACGTTCACACCTGCCGAAATCCAGAATCACCTGATGCGACACAAGAAGGAGCCACGTGTCGCTGTGGAGCAGACGGAGCGCTGGGCCAAAGAGTTACTGGAGGAGAAGCAGGCGCAGGCGCAGGCGCAGGAGAAGCGTGAGGCTGAGGAAGAGAATGATGACAAGTCATGATCTTCGCTTCAAGACGTACGGTTCCAGGAACGGCCAGTGGAAGCAATGATATGTCGGGAAGGAGAGCTTCCGAGGTGCAGCTGTAACGTCCTGCGGCCGGCAAACGGGCAAGTTTAGCCTAGGGATTTCGGTGAACATGGCGCTGCTGCGTGTAGATAGAATGATCCGAACGTTGTTAACAGCGGATGGAACGAACGTAACGATAGAAATGATAGATGACAGCGGAAGAGGAAATGCCGCGATTGGAAGGAAAACAGAACGGTGACATACATGTAGCATGTTTCCCGCAAGTCATCGCTTACGTACATGTACTCATTCATGTTTTGCCAAGGATGCTCCTTCTAGTGTGCAACCTGGAAATGCAAGGGTCCAGACTGAGTTTCGATCCGTCTTACTGGGAGTCTGAGACTGGAGGTAACCCAATGTTTTCCGAGCGGTGCGAGCATCGTTAGTCAATAAGCGCAACATCACACGAATCATGCGTGGCAAACGTTGCCGGGAGGCATCGATTCCGTTGTGGTCGCTTCGGGCCCTACTCAGTTGCCAGGTTGGTGGTCGCACATAGCCAACAACATACATCTACCCTACATTCCAGCAAGTCTTTGTGATCGCACGGCCGACTGTAAACATCTAGTGCTACAGTGATAAAGCAAGTGCCGCGTCGCTTGCAGTATTGCTCCAGCTCACGTCCACCTACACTACAGCTTCGCGAACGAATTCATGTACTGAGCTGCCCTGTGGACTGGTTCCCGAGACCATTTAGGCAGGGCTCGACCACATCTAGCTGACTCTCACTGTTCCAGCGACACACCGACGACACACGCATTCGTCATGGCGCTGCTAAGCCTAGCAAATAACAGCTCCTTCCTCCTAGCTGTGGTGTTTGGCGTATTCGTGGTCCTCACCAGTCTGGTCCTTTATCTGTTCCAAAAGCCGCCCTTCCCAAAGAATGCACCACAATACTACCGCGAGACATGGCCACTACTGGGAGCGATGCACTTCTTCACTCAACGCTGGGACTACTATCGACGCGGAGTGGCGAGCTCCAAGACTGGCAACTTTACTTTCCACGCCGGATCATATCCTGTGGTGGCCCTGTCTGGAGAGGAGCCACGGAAAGTCTTCTTCGAGAACAAGAACCTCGGTTTCGGCGAGGGCTATGGCGCTCTGCTTGGAGGAAGTCCAGACGTAAAGGTCGACAACAATCCGCTCGCAGAGTCAGCGTCCGGATCTACTGAGTTTGGCCAATACTTCACGAGGCGGCTGACTGCACTGCTTAAAGGCCCAGTGCTGAAGAACGGTTTACCCCAACTACTGGAAGACGCCCGCGCTCATTTGGATGGCCTCGCAAACGATCCTTCAGGCATCACGAATCCATTTGACAGTATCTACCGCATGATTTTCCATTTCACGATGCGCACCGTTGCATGCAATGACGTGGCAAACAACCCGGAGCTTCTCGAGCAATGTCTGCACCATTTTGAAATCATTGAAGGAACAGGAACGCCGTTGTCGATCATGTACCCGTGGATGCCAGTTCCTTCGAAATTCAAGCGACTATACGCCGGTGCACAGCTATACCGAATCTTCCAGAACGTGGTTAACGAGCGTAAGAGGACTGGCATCAAAGATGACGATGCGTTGCAATTCCTGATCGATCACGACGACAGTATTACAGACATCCTGACTTTCGTTCTGGGATCTCTGTTCGCCGGACAACTGAACAGCGGCATTAATGCATCCTTCATCCTGTGCTATCTGGCTAGTAACGACTATTGGATGAAGAGAGTACGAGACGAGGTCAATAATGTGGCAGAAAAGTACTGTCCGGACACGGATCTCTCGCTCAAAGATCGACTTATGAGGGTTCCAATCGAGGCATGGGAAGGCGAGTTCCCCAACATTGACCTCTGCTTGAAAGACACCATCCGCCTGCAAATGTCTGGCGCAGCCTTTAGGAAGAATACTTCGAATATGGACATTCCGCTGGGAAAATCGGGCGAAGTCATTCCTGCTGGAGCGTATGTCACGCTGGGCGTTGGCGATGTGCACTATAACCCAGACATATATCCTAACCCTGTGGAGTGGGATCCAGCTCGATACGAGCGTGGTGAGGACAAGAAGGAGACATACGGATGGGTTGGCTGGGGCAAGTCAAACGGATGATGCCTAATATTGCTCGTTGACTAACATTTTATCAGGAGTCGCTCGTCACCCATGCTTAGGCATGCGTTTCGCCAAGCTAGAGAACAACCTCATCGTCGCAATGTTCCTGGCGTACTTCGAGGACGTGCAACTCCTGGACGGCAACAACAGGCCTATGGCGAAGGTCCCCAGATGCAACTGGAACAATCACACGGCGCGCAAGCCAGACGTGAAGATCAATCTGAAGTGCCGTCTCAGACAGGATGGTAAGGCTTAAGAACGAGCTCTTCAGATATCTTACACCTTCGCTGGTCGGATCATGAATAGAATGCGATTACCACGTCTCCTTCACCCTGTCCTTTTTGGTGAACGTGTCGGCCTTCTAGCTTCGCGGAAGCCGAATTTCTCGTAAAGACTTACCAGTCTACTTGGTCCAGTCCCCACCGCAACATCGCTGAGCCTACTCCTTTGCCTTGTCATGTAGGGTCAGTAGCGACGATCTCCAGATCTGTCGAGAAGGTCAGCTTGCAGCTAAACATCGACAATGCTCAAGAAGTCCTCACACCAGCGTCCACTCTCCCCCATCGCAGCCCTATGCTCCCTCGCCCAAGCACCAACTGTCTCATCACACAGCGCCTTGTCAAAACATGACTCCAGCGCATACTGCTTCCAACCAGTGCGCTCCCGCCTCGTGAAGTCTACCGTGCGACATCTGCTCTCACCACGTACGAACGCTTGGGAAGTCCGTGCCAACATACCAGGGAATGAGCATGTGGAAGGAGGCAAAGTATATGCTGATACATGTTGGGATATCGGTGTCGGTGAATTGCTGAAGGGGAAGAGCATTATTGGGCAAGAGACTCTGTCTGTGGCCAATGGAGTGGACGTCGGCATCGGTCAGAAAGCCACTCGTGTAGGACATGTCAAACGAGTCAATGTTTATACGCCTGCTCTTGTGTCCATCGGCCTGAACACGAAGGAGCACGGAGGCTGACTTAGAGCTGGTATGCAGGACAAGTGCAAGTTCGAACTTCGAGGTACACCGTAGACAAAGGGAGGTCACCCGAAAATAATCTTTCAGAGCGAAGTGGCAACTTCACCATTCTTGTGTTGTTGTGATGCTCACAACGATCGCGATGCGATTTTCATTCGCCTTTGCGTTTACCAGTAGATACATTAGCCATCTCATCATGATCTTCGTGTCCCATAGCGATTCATCCATAATGATGGTCATCACCTCGCGCCGTTGATTACACCGTTCCCACTTCCTGCTGCGAAGCACTTTTCTTCCTGGCCGCCCTCAGCTTTTCCGCGCGCTCCAATGTAGACGCCCATCGCTGGTGCTCTAGAAAAGCCTTGAAGGTCTGGTTGCCACTTCCACGCACTCGTTCGGTCATGACACTGAACACGGCGTTTTCAAGATCGCCCACCGTGCAGTCCCGGGGCAAACGCAGCTGGATGTCAGGATGCAGTGGAACAGGTCTACCTTGAAGTCGGAAGGTGATCTCGCACGAATATTCTTCTCTCGCAGTCCTTGCTAGAATTAGAGCCTTTGAGCTTTCACATCCGTCGCCGAACAAGCCTTCCACTGTACACATGATCTCGAGGAAGACGCCTGCCGAGTGCAGGCACACCGATGCCTCCGCAAAAGGCCGTCTGTTGTGTCGTAGACTTGCCCGTAGCAAAGGGTTGAGCCGTATCTGCATGGTACCGGCGAAGGAGTTTGAGACTTCTTCATCTGGCAACAGCCAGAGTGCGCGTTCGAGCTTTGCTGAACCAGCAATGGCGGCCTTGAAGAATCTGTTGACCCGCTGACTGAGCAGGACTGTTTTCATGGCCGTAGATGAGATCACAGAGTCGTCGCAATCGTAGACATTGAGAAGAATTATTTCCAGAAGCTCGGCAGTGTTGAACACGCGTTCGATTGGACCACCTTCGCTAATTTGCTGCGATTCTAGAGAACGTGAGCTAGATTGGATGCTGATAGCATCGGCATGTAGCGAGCTGATGCGGTCGACGTGGTTCCTCAGGCGGACCTTATGCTGGACCTCGACCTGAAGAGTAGACGACTGTGTTTTCCTCTTCGCTGAAGCTTTAGTCCTCTTGATACCAGTCGTAGACTTCGGTAACCGTTCGTCTGTGGTAATCACCTCCGTCTTCTTTTTGGACGCCTCTGCTGTCTTGCGGCGCTTTGGAGCTGACGTCGGGACTTCGGCACCAGGCTCCGCTTCGGGTGACAGCTTGCGCTTGACGGCGCTCCTGTCACGCAAGTTGTAGCCCATACTGGAGGGTGTACAATGCGCAGCTCAGAATGTCATGTTCTTGAGTGAGAGAGAGAGAGTGAGTGAGAGAGAGATGAAACAACGAAGTTCGAAGCCACCGAGGAGAGCACTTTACTGACGCAGCTGCAGCCACCCACTAGCTCCCGCTGTTAAGCGAACAGACTTTCCAGCTCTTCAATTTTCGTCCGAGCAAGCTTGTTGCACTTTTCCTGCAAGCACCGCGCACCATAGCATTCTAGCTATCAATCCTTATCGCAAGGACTCAGTGTGTGGCATTACTATCGCAGTAGCGGTAGCTGAATTCCACAGCTGGGACATCAATATCCCTTCCTACACCCATCCCGCCGTGAAAGAGGAGGCAGAAGGAGAATATTCGCAGCCATGTCGAGTACCGACGAGGATCAGATGATCATCAAGCCAGAGGCCACCGCGCCCGCCGTCGACACGAGCAACTGGCCGCTGCTGCTCAAGAACTGGGATCAGCTGCAGGTCCGCACCGGCCACTTCACCCCCATCCCCGCCGGCTGCACACCTCTCCGACGCGACCTCAAGTCCTACGTCTCTTCCGGCGTCATCAACCTCGATAAGCCCTCTAACCCATCCTCACATGAAGTCGTCGCATGGCTGAAGCGGATCCTGCGCGTTGACCGCACCGGTCACTCCGGCACGCTCGACCCCAAGGTGACGGGGTGTCTGATTGTGTGCATCGACCGCGCGACCAGACTTGTCAAGAGTCAACAGGGTGCAGGAAAAGAGTACGTGTGCGTGCTGAGAATGCACGACAAGCTGCCTGGTGGTGAGGCACAACTGGCGCGCGCTCTTGAGACTCTCACTGGCGCGCTCTTCCAGCGCCCTCCACTGATCTCCGCCGTCAAGCGTCAACTCCGTGTCCGAACCATCTACGAGAGCAAGCTTCTCGAGTTCGACAATGACCGACAATTGGCCGTCTTCTGGGTCTCTTGCGAAGCTGGCACATACATCCGTACACTCTGCGTCCATCTCGGTCTTCTTCTTGGTGTTGGAGGTCATATGCAGGAGCTGCGTCGTGTGCGATCAGGAGCCATGAAGGAGGACGAGACTATGGTCACTCTCCATGACTGCCTGGACGCACAGTGGCTCTACGACAACCAGCGCGACGAGTCCTACCTCCGCACAGTCATCAAACCACTCGAGACACTCCTTACCGGCTACAAGCGAATTGTCGTTAAGGACAGTGCCGTCAACGCCGTCTGCTACGGAGCCAAGCTCATGATTCCTGGTCTGCTCCGATACGAGTCCGGCATCGAGGTGCATGAGGAGGTTGTGCTGATCACCACTAAGGGCGAGGCCATCGCTATTGCTATCGCACAAATGAGCACCGTCGAGCTGTCATCATGCGACCACGGTATCGTCGCCAAGGTCAAGCGCTGTATCATGGAGCGCGACCTCTACCCACGAAGATGGGGCATGGGTCCTGTCGCAACCGAGAAGAAGAAGATGAAGGAGTCCGGCAAGCTCGACAAGTACGGCCGCACGAACGAAGCCACCCCAGCATCGTGGAAGCAAGAGTACAAGGACTTCAATGACCCTGAAGGCGTCAACGGCACCTCAGCCCCAGCAAAGACCGAGCAACAAGCCATCGAGGGCGCTCCCGTCAAGGAAGGCATCCCCGGCAAGGGCAAGGAGATGCCAAGCAAAGAAGACGTCGAGATGGCCGAGCCACACGATCCCGCAACCGGCGAGACCAACGGTGAGAAGAAGGAGAAGAAGGAGAAGAAGCGCAAGCACGAGGGCGAGACTGCGGAAGAGAAGGCCGAGCGCAAAGCTAAGAAGAAGGCCAAGAAGGAGAAGAAGGCGAAGCGCGAGTCGATGGTCACTAACGACAGCGACGATAGTGACTAGTCGTCTTTGCCGCCGCGTCTGTCACCTTTGTCGGACGAATTGCTCGAGCGATTGTTTCTGCGCCCCCCGCCGAAGTTGTCGCCATTGCGCCTGCCAGAGGGAGTTGTTTTACGCAAGCGATGAGGTGTTTTTGGATGGCTCCGTGGATGTTGTGCGTAACGAGCGCATGTACTGTACAATAGGCCTTCATGTATGGCGTTTTGAGAGGGTCAATTGGTGCATGGAGGCGTTCAATGGAGTCAAAAGTCATGGATGGCGAAGGATACCTACGTAGTGTATGACAAAGTTTCACACTTCTTCAGACTGATTCCAGTCATGCATTCCTTACGTTCTTATCAAGAGGAGGTCTCTACAGCTCTGCCGCTACGGACCTCAATCTCAACGATGTCTTCGGACTCCAGCATCAACGGCGGAATCGTGGTATTCCACTTCTCCCTCCTCACTCGATCTCCGTCTTCCTCAACCACATCCTCCAAAGCTCCCTCGCACCACCACATCCCCCTCGACGCCATCCTCACGCCGTACCTCCCATCCTGTACACGCTTCACCAAACTACTCACATCAACCTCCCTCACCACCGCCTCTCCAGGGCTCAACATTACCAAGTTCTGCCGCTTCGGCCTCGGATCGTGTCCTTGCGTCAAAGGCGCCGAAGTCTCTTTGGGCATCTGGTACACCACACCTCCACTGTCTAGGTCGATGATCTGCAGCGCTGAGGGTGCGGAGCGCTCAGATGCAGTATCGATGAGGCGGGCGCGGTAGTCTGAGATTTCGTCATCGCCACCTTGGAAGGGAGTGGAAGGGATGAGGAAGCGCTGAAGGCCGCGGGTCTGGGCTGTTATGGGTTGGGAGCCGATGTTCGCCGCGGATACAGCAACACACGTTTCGCCGTATGAAGAAATGGACTGCAGGCGGAGGTGTGTTTCCAGTTGCGGCGGCCAAGGGACCGAGGGCACGACTTGAAAGGTTGCTTTGCCGGCTGATGACTTTTGGTTGAGGAGTTTGAGCGGTTCTGAATCTTGCGAGTCGCCATATACCCACCACTTTACGCCTAGGTCCTGGCTGTTCAGGCGAATGGTATAGGTCTTGCCAACCTGTAGCCGCGAGGCGAGATCGGTGCCAGGCTTGATCTCGTAGAGAAAGGTCGTGAAGGCATTTCGCCAATTGTCTGTACGGCCGACGGGGGACGGGAGAGTGACGAATTCTCCGCCTTCATCGCTTCTTGTATTCAGATCGCCGAGATTGAGCTGGACGTCGTCGCCATGCTTCACTTCCTCGCACAAGTCGAGCAGGCCATTTGCGAGCGCATGTGGAACATCGTAGACCGAATATTTCGTGCTCAGCTTCAGAGGCCGTGGATCGGTATCGACGGACGAGTGTCGACATAGTCCAAACACGATGCTGAAAGGGAGTCCTCCAGAAGCGTCGAAGACTTGATAACGACTATGGATCGTGGTATGGATTTTGAGGTCTGCCATGGTTGCCCGCTATCGCGCGGATGCTACGAGGAGAGCGGACAGCGAGGAAAGACACAGCAGTCGCGAGGATGAGCTGGGTGCTGTGGTTGTGACTCACATCGGACACATTACCGAAACTGGAGCCTGATACGATAGCCGTTCCATCGACGAACAGGGCACACATCCTCATAATGTGGACATTTATGTTGGTTTTGATATGGTGGAGGCTGTCGAGCTGTTGGTACAGGCCCCCATCACCCCTGCAATTGCAGCCAAAACGTCATTGTTACCTCGGTTTCCGCTATCCGTGGAACATATGGGATTCACTTCCATCGTCAGGCTGCATACTTCGGCTGTACAACAGGAACTACAGATCATTGCATGCCATGCTGCGGTGGGACTTATGGGCCAGCATACACCGGAGGTCCTGCCAAGACTCCGAATGCTGGGATTGTCACGAGTTGGATGTCTTACCTAGGGCCCTACAGCATCCTTTGCTGCTGTTGACGGAGCCTCTGTGTCGCCAGTTGCCTTCCTGAGGCTATGAATTGATGGCTTGTGGGTTCCAAAATCCCTCTACGCCGCCTTCAGCTTCTTAGTATTGTCTCAGCTCCTCCACCTGTTGGATCCACGTCGTGTTGGTGTTCCTGCTAGGCCGCTGAGATCATGGACATTCCGAAGGAGAGGATGGCATTGCGTGAGTACCACGACCGTGGAGACGCCGACTCGACATGTATAAGATGGACGGCCGAAAGCTCAACAGAAAAACATCACTACCATCGACACCAGTTTCTAAATCTACCAGACGAATCAACAAAGCCCAAGACTTGCAGGAATGGCTGTTTTCCAAGCACTCATACTTGCTCTAGCAGCCACGAGCTCAAGAGCCAGTCCTCTCTCGGTCCTACCATCGCGAGTTGCTGCTCGCGCAGACCCTCCAGCCCCCTCGACATATCCTTTGGAAGGAGGAGCGTGCGGCAATGAATGGCAATACCTCAACTTCGATCCCGATAGTGATACCGACAATGCTAATCTGTTGACACTGCACAACGTGATCTGTAGCGGGGAGATGCGAGCCATCTCCAGCTGGGGAGCCACGTCAGCTCAAGACGTCAACGTGCCATACAAACGCTACTTTCCAGAGAACGACCCAGAAGACGAAGACGATGAGACCGAGGAGAATGTCTATGATGTTCTCATCAAGATTGCCGGCCAGAGCAGTACTGAGGGCATGATCGGGGAGGTTGTGGGAGGATTTGTAATTGATAACCTCGGTGGGTCGTTCCTTACTCACATCGACGCATTGCACGACGTACTGACTTCATTCCCCTAGATTTCACCGGCGGATGCGCTTCCGACGCTGATACCCTCGCCTACACCGACACCGACACCCTCGACTCCCGCGAGAAAATCCACTTCTGCTCCCCTTCCTGGACACGTCCCAACATCGGCGACCTTCAATGCAGCGACTTCGCCGCCTATGCTAGCACCGCCATGGACGCCTTTTCCCGCATTGCGCTCCACGAAATGACCCACTACGCCGTCATCGGCCAAGCAGGTCCCGGCCAGATAATAGATGCGAAAAATGATGATGATAATTATGCCTACGAGCCGGAGCGGGTGCACGCGCTGGTCGAGGAGAACCCTGGGCTCTGCGAGGTCAACGCGGACAGTTATGCTTGGATGAGTGTGGAGACGTGGTTGAGTATGCAATGTTCGAGCGAGGCAGATCCGCCGACGGGAAGGGACGAGACGGAATATTTTACGGAGGATCCGCCGGCTTATGAGCCGGGGACGCCAGGGGATAGTGATGATGATTCTGATTGAAGAGGAGGTACGAGTGGGGATTTATTGTTGGAAAGGCTTTCGCGATGATGACAAGATAATTTCATTCGAGCAAACGCCAATGCTTTTCAGCGCAGTCTATTCCACTATTCTCCTTATCTCCCCTTCCTATCAACTTGATCACGCTCTCTCTCACGACGGGCCACCGCCGCACTGATTGAAATTGTCTGGGCCGACTTGGCAGCAAAGACCTTGAACAGCTCAATTTTCGGGGCATTGATGCCTGATTAGGCCATCACCATGGCGAGCGACGATCTACGGTCTCGTCAGTCTCATCAGACGAGACCTGCAAAACGGTCGAATCGGGACTGCTTACATCGACTGGGTTGGCGACCGCAAAGCCAATGACGGGGAAAGCTGCAGCAATGGTGAACTTGACGTTGTCTGAATGAGAGAATATGTGATACGTTGGCTTTGCTTTGCAGTGCGTTGAAATTCGCCCTCATTGGTGAGCGAATGTTAACGAGCAAATGATCGGATAAGATACGACGATTCGTATGCTACCTACTTTCTGCCTTTACGTGGTACGCAGTTGTCAGGAACCCTTCGCGTCGTCTTAACGACTGACGTCGCAGCGCTATCCCACGATCTGCGTGTTGGGTAGCTGCTTTTCGTTCCTCCATCCAATGACCCCACGAACTGACAGGTCTTGTAGATGAAGCTTGTACGCGAAGGAGCTTTGTGACCGCTTTGAGGAAAGGTGTGATTGTTTAACCGTCTGATACCGCTGTGTCGTGATGGTGTGAGTCTGACATACACACATGCCACTCCGCGTTGCGTACACAGGCAACTCGCTGTTACTATTCTGCTGTGTGCACTTAGTACTATGCTGTTCGGGTTAGATTGGTCCCGATGAGCTCAAAAGGACATGATCGATCATGTAGGCGACACAGCTCTGCTGACATATAGTGGAATGGATATCTGGCGTCATTCGTGGCCAGATACAACAAAAATTGGATATCATTGCTTGTGCGCTGTTGAGCTTCGCCGCCATTAGCCACATGTGAGCATACAGAGACGAAAGTCAGGTGGGTCCACTACGCCCACTTCAATTCGCCTTGCATGCTTCAATCATCTCAGCGCAAAGTATGGCTCTTCTGTTCTCACTCCAGGAGCCAGCTTACACCACCACTCATCGATAGCAGGATGTCTTTCCCACTCCCGGGCCATCTCCATGAACCCTAGCCTCTCATACACCTTCTGCGCATGGTCCGTGGCGGTTTCAGGGTACACCGGAACTCCAGGATACGTCTTCTCGTGCTGCTGCAGTTGGAATCTTAATAGCTTTCCAGCATCTCCATGACCGGCATGCGTTGGATCTGTCCCAAGCGCGATAATGTAGCCTCCATCCTCGACCGGCTCACCAAGTCTGTGCCACAGCTTCTGACCGAGCATATGTCCTTTTTGGAAGCGATAGGTGGTCATTGCGCCTTGTGCGAGTAGGGCAAACAGTCAGCCCGACATGAGCAGTGGGTAGGGGCCTGGTCTCTTCCTGGGACGCATGCAGCAGCACACCGCGGCCGGAGTATCGGTACTTGATACTAGTGCTACAACAGTGCTTCCACCTGACCTAAGTAGCACTGGCCACAGAGTCCGGTGGAATCGCATTCGTGTAGCAGAAGCAGGCGACAGAAGCTTCGATGCTGAAGGAGTGGCTGGGATCGCGGGTAATGGCTCGGACACGGTGGAATCCCAATTGGTGCCCCTGAGCATGTTGAGCACGATACTGTAGAGGCGGAGCGTATGCCATATCAATTCAGCCTGAATGCATTGTACAGTATCCGTCCAAGACCTCATCCTCACCCTCTCGTGCAGCTCGAAGGGTCGCCGTGGTCGTTGCTTCGGTCTGCCTATGGAGAGCTCATGTGCTTCCCAGCACGTAATACATATTTCGACAGGTCATTTTGTTCTGGACACGGCTCTATACCTCCACCGACGCCGTGATGTTGTCATTGTTGCGGGGTGAGTAGTTGTAGGATTATGGCGTAAGTTTAGTCATTCCGGCGTCGCAAGTGTATGAGGCGCCGAATATACAGGTACGGTATAGCCAGTGGTCTACCACGTGTCGTTCTCATTATTTTGGGACACGTAGAGGCGTGCGGTGCTCTCTGAATGTCACGAACGATTCGCATCGCAGAAGGATCGCAGGAGGAACAGCTGTCAGAATCATGACTGTGACGCTCAAGTTATCACCGATAGCCCGCACCGCCTGGCCGTCACCAGATCGACTTGCTTCAGCGGCACGACCTTAGTCTTCTTGACTACCTTCCAGAAGATGTAAAGAGCCACGAAGACAGCGATGACCACGTAGTTGACCACGAAGTCGACCGGCTGGAATCCATCCACGAAATCGTCGTAGCCAGCAATGATGACCAAGAAAGTGTTGATGAAGATGACGAAGTATGTTCCGTAAGGATAGAATATCGCTTTAAAGGGTAATGCATCGATCGAGTTGCCTTGAGCCTTCCATGCGTTCCTGAATCGCAGGTGAACGACTCCAATCACAGACCAGGCGATGAAGGTGGCGGACCCACTAATGTTGATCAGGTACGTGAAGACTTTGCCTGGTCCAGCTTTGTAGTTGAGCATTGATACCAGAGCCAGTGCGTTTGAGAGGACCAGAGCGTTGACCGGGGTTCCGTTGGAGGTTGTCTTCGCGAAGAACTTGGGTGCTCGTCCCGTGGATGCAAGGGAAACCAGAGAACGAGAGGCCACATACAGGGCCGAGTTCATAGACGACAACTGCGCCGTGATCATGACCACATTCACGACGTGGCCCATTTGTGGTACGCCGGCATGGGTAAATGCAATGGTCCAGGGCGATTTCCCAGTTCGGCTTTCCGCTGAGAGAAGGTTCGGGTCATTGGAGGGTACGATAATGCCAGCGAAGAAGACCAGCCCACTGTCGCATGTCAACGTCTTATCATACTCGTGGTCGTCGGGAGACACTTACATGAAAATGATCAAGATACGCCAGAAGGTGCTTCTGATCGCTTTCGGCAGATCGCGAGCCGGATTCTTGCTTTCAGCTGCAGTCAGTGCCAGCATCTCCGTGCCGCAGTAGTAGACGGCTGCGAGTAAAAAGCACTGTCCGAAGCCATTGACGCCGTTGGCGATGGGTCCTGGGTCGGTCCAGTATCTGAAGCCGATGTAACCTTTGCCGACTGCGCCCGTGTCTGTGATGGTTCAGTGTGTTGCCCGCAGCGAGAATATCGGTGTCGCATACTCAACAAGATTGCACACAAGAATCCTCCCACGACACACAACAGCTTCCAGCATGCCAAGTAAAACTCCATTTCGCCCCAAACCACGACTCCAAGCATCGTCGTAGCCTGATAAAAAGCCCACCAGATCAGGATCCACCCATACGTCGGCACATCCTGCGTCCAGTAGCTCATAATCAACGAACTTGCATTGTAGTCGTTGGCAATGTTCGCGACCCACAGGTACCAGTAGTTCCACCCCAAGCTGAAAGCCAACGACTCGTCCACGAAGCGCCCGGCAAGCTCCAGGAAGGCGCCCTTGACAGGAAAAAGCGTGGTCATCTCGCCAAGGCACTGCATAACGAAGAAGACGTCTACGCCGATGACGAAGAAGCAGATGAGGGCGCCGACAGGACCACTGTAGCCGATGGCGGTGCCGACTCCGTACCAGATGCTCGCTCCTACCACGCCGCCGAAGCTGATCATGACCAGGTGCCGGTGCTTGAGTCCTCGTTGGAGGCCATCGTCAAGGACGTTGCCATTGCTCGTGAGGGCGAGCTGCTTGTCTGTCTCTGTTGAGCTGTCGGCGATCTCGACCGAAGCGATTTCCTTGGACGGTGCGTCGGCCATGGTAGATGGTGCTGCTGGCCAGTGTGTCCGCAACGGACTTCAATCGCGCGACTTTACTTGGTCTCCCAAGAAGTCGATGCGCTCTAAACGTTGTCAAGTCTTTAAGTTCAAGACCATTTCCAGAGGGCAGTATTCTAGCAGAAGTAGCATGCTCTGCTCCCTCACGCTCGCCATGCCGGTCCGGCTGATAGGCAGAGATAGAGCTCCAGGCGTCGGCCAAGGGCGACAAGCGCTGTCTCACGTGCGCATATCATTGTTACAGAGCGCAACAATGTGTTCAAGATCAATTCGAAAGGGTTGGTGTTGCGTGATAGCAGACGACAGATTTGGACGCAGTAAAGTAGAGCAACACGCGTCGGTCCTTTTTACCTTCTCATGAGAACGCCACCCGGCAAGCTTCCGCCAAGCCGATAAGCATACTCAAACCTCATGCCTGTTCTGTGCCAGGGCTATGCAATATGCGAGACATGCACTCAATGGGTCTGTGAGTCCGGCGCGGCGAGTAGAGGTTGTCTCGATGCAAAAAATGCGCGGACGTTAGTTTCAGTCGGTAGCGTTGTCGCGGTCACAGCTTCTGATCTGTTCGTGTCTACAATGGTCATTTTGGATCAGCCGTCTGAGCACTGTCTCCAAGTAAACAAAGTATGCGTATGCGTCATGTACATTCGTTGCTGCAAGACCGTGACACTTACAATCTGCCACCTCTGGATGCACACAGCCTCTGAAATTGGTCAGACCCAGACTGTTGGCTCCTCCGTCAGTCGTGATGCACCCGTCCTCAAACCGAGGGCATGTCGCAGCAAACCAGCATTCCATGGCCCGCAGTCCTCGAGGTTCAGGAAGCTTCATGCCTTCCTCAAGTCGCCTGGAACAGATGTCCTCTCCTTACTCGTTCCCGTGCTCGGCAGTCCACTCATAGCCGCATCGGCGCCCCAACTCCTCTTGAATGGACTGTCCCATAACTTCTTTGCCAGGTCGTCTCCTGGACGATTCAAATTGCCAAACGAGGCAAAGTCCTCACCCTCGCCCATTAGCTTCCTGACCTTCTCAGCCTCTTCTTCAAGATCATTCCCTGTAGTCAAGCTCCCATGCTCATACACCTCCGCTTTCATGCCCACGCCATAGTACTGGTGTTTCCTCAAAAACGCCAACCACACCGCAACTGTGTCGGGATGCCCATCAAAGACTTGTATCCACCGCCGTACTGTTATCCGCTCAAAGTTCTCCTGCGACTTTTTGTGCACGAAATTACTGCGCGGTACTGTCCATCGTTCTGTGATCTTTCGCAACGGTGCAGGACCTGCGGCAGGCAGCTTCAGGAAGTACGCTGCGCGCATGGCAAAGTCGGCGAAGACTTCAAGGTTTCGCACGCTGTAGGATCGAAGTTGGAGGTCTGCGACTTTGGTCGGCTCTGCGGATTGAGCGCGTTTCAGAGGCGCCAGGTAGGTCGCCTGAACGGCCTTTGGAAGTCGAATGTTGGCATTGGCATCGGCGCTGGAGGGCTGAATTGAGGTTGATGCCGCATCTCTCGATGACTTCTGGATGTGACGGATTTGGTGCTGTACTGCAGGTGTCACAGGCGAGAGCTGAAGCTGCTGTCAGCAGGATTCCATCGAAGGATGACACCTCAGTATATACCTTCAGTCGCTTCACTGCACCTACTAGCGAGCGCGTACAGGATGGAATCGACATTGTGTGTATGTACGACTATGTAATGCCATCTCCGTCTCCTCGATGCACTTTGCGGAGATGTCGGTGGTGCATCCTGCTTAGGTAAGACGTAGAAACAATGCCTCATCTCGAGCAGTCAAGACTGCGCTTTCACACCATTCCCCCTCTACCACATACACGCATTCTCCATCTGATACTGTCCCCATCGGACATCGCGAAATGTCTTTTGCATACCGTTGTTCACGCGCCATCACGATATTCTGAGAACGAGGTTTCGAGTACAGCCACTTCCTGGAGGATTGTACATCGTGGCAACTGCATCGACGAACGCATATCGTGTTCGCATGTCTTATACCGAGGCACCAAGCAGCGGTCCTGTCATCTTACCAAGCACCGTCGACGCTGGTGATGGGGCGAGGCAGGTGGTCGTGGACTGGCGGGGCAAACTTGATACATCTAAGACACACGACCGAGAGGCACCAGCATCAACGTTGCATTGTATATTGAGTGATCAGCCATATCGTGGTTCGCCATGCTTGTCGCAGACAATTGCAAAGGTAAGCACAATTGCACAGACCGATGAACCCCCGACACACTGATAGCTGCCTCCTCTTTCGGCCGCGGTATCATCGAAACGTTGCCACACAGCCTGCCAAGAGATACGCCCAGTGTGGAGCTCCTCAACGGCGGACTCGGCGATACAGATGATTGCAGCTTCGTGCACTGTCGACAGTGTTTTTGGTGTTTGTGGAGCGGCGTTACGAACATGGCGGCACAGATATTCTCAGATGTCTTATAACCGATATAGCACTAAAGCACGTGGGCGTCTTTATCCCCAACAGCCCGTGGTCTTGGATATAGGGCCAACTTCGGCTCCATAAAAGAGGACCTGGGGGCGCAGCGATGAGCCCTGGTAAAGCGGTCACACATGTCCCGTTCTCTCGCTTGCAGCCACTCCCAAGACTCCCTCAGCCGCATCTCGCGAATCTCCACCTAGCGATCGGCATTGAAAGGATTTTACACCACTTGTTGGTCCACTACGAGTGGCTAAACGTCATGCAGTGAAGTGCAGGATTCTGTGGCATCAACGAGCCGTGCATCCTCGTGGCACAGCTCGCGGATGAAGCACCCCGGTTGAGATCGACTATCTGTCGCGTGGGCTCTGCTCAAACACTTCATTTTACCCATCTCCCTTCTCTTTCCCTAACACAAGCCTGGTCACCACTCGAGTACCAGCCATCATGGGGTTGTTCAACAGCGACAAGGAGAAGACGGCCGGCGACCGCTCACCTTCGCACAGTGGAGGTCCAACCGACTTCGCAGAAGGGCTCTCAGCCGACAATGCAGATCAGTTGCAGCGACATCTACGAAACCGACAGATTCAGCTCATCGCTATCGGAGGCTCTATCGGAACCGCTCTTTTCGTGAGCATTGGCACGGGTCTTTACCACGGCGGCGCCGCCAACCTGCTTCTCGCCTACACAATTCAGTCATGTGTCCTCGCCATGGTCAACAACAGTGTGGCCGAGATGACCACAGCCTATCCTGTCAGTGGTGGCTTCATTCGACACGCCGGTGAATGGGTTGACGATGCGCTTGGTTTCATGGTCGGCTGGAACTTTTTGTCAGTACGAGGTTGTGACACGGCAGGGAACACGAGTCTGACTTGCGCAGTTTCTACGAGGCCTTGTTGATCCCGTTCGAGGTTTCTGCCTTCACTTTGGTCGCTTCATTCTGGTCGGATAAAGTCACCGAGCCTGGTCCCATCGCTGGGATGATCATTGGTATCATAGTATGCTACGCGTAAGTCACGTTCCTCACGTCTGGCGGCACGTCCTGTGTTGCTAACTATCTATACAGTGCGATCAACATTCTCGCTGTCGGCGCCTTTGGTGAAGCTGAATTTTGGCTATCTGGTGGCAAGGTCATTCTGATCTTCTCTCTGTTCTTCTTCACCTTTGTGACCATGGTCGGCGGCAACCCTGCACATGATGTAAGTAACAATCACTATAGTAGCCTACTAGTTTCTCTTCTAATGTCAATAGGTGTACGGCTTCCGAAACTGGACGAACGGTGGAGCTTTCCGAGAGTACATCACCACCGGTAGTCTTGGACGATTCGAAGGATTTCTGGGTGCTCTTACCTCCGCTGTCTTCACTGTCGTCGGGCCAGAGTACATCTCAATTGTGGCGGCGGAAGCCATGCGACCTCGCATCTACATCAAAGCGGCCTTCAAGATGGTCTACGCGCGGTTCGGAATCTTCTTCATTGGCGGTGCTCTTGCGGTGGGCATTGTGGCCAATTCTCGCGATCCCCGTCTGGCAGCTGTGGTCAATGATGGAGCGGGCAGTGGATCTGCAGCCTCATCGCCCTACGTGATTGCCATGGTCAACTTGGGCGTCTCTGTCTTCCCGGATATTGTCAACGCGTAAGTGCAGGACTAAACATTGCCGAGACATGTCACTGATCTTGACAGACTCATCTTGACCTCGATCTTCTCCGCCGGAAACACCTACACCTACTGCGCCGTCCGCAACTTGTACAGTCTGTCACTCGAAGGCAGAGCGCCAAAGTTCCTCCGGCACTGCACGAGGAAGGGTGTTCCAATCTACTGCTTCTGCGTCGTTATGATCTTCCCGATGCTGGCTTTCACAGCCGTATCGAGTGGTTCATCCGTAGCCATCACATGGTTCGCCAGTCTCGTAACTGGTGGGGGTGAGTAACAACCTCCAAGCAATTTCGTGCACCCAGCTAACGCGGGCGCAGGTCTCATCAACTACATCACCATGAGCATAACTTACCTCAAATTCTACTACGCCTGCAAAGCCCAGGGCCTTGACCGCAAGTCGCTCCCCTACACCGGCTGGTTCCAACCCTACTGCGCCTGGTTCGCTCTCGTCTGGATGTTCCTCGTCACCTGCATTTACGGCTACACGTGCTACCTCCCCTGGGACGTCAGCAGCTTCTTCTCGAATTACACCATGCAACTCTTCATCCCACCTCTTTTCCTCATCTGGAAATTCGTCCACAAGACCAAGTGGGTCAAGAGCAGCGAGGCCGATCTCGTCTGGGAGAAGCCAATCATCGACGCGTACGAGGAGACGTTCTTGGATCCACCTGTTGGATTCTGGACGGAGATGGGAGAGCTTGTTGGTTTGAAGAAGAAGAGTGCGAAGGAGGCGAATAGAAGGAGTAGTGTGCATGCTGCTGATGCGGCACAGGCGACGAGGAATGTAAATGAGCAATTCAAGTGAGATAACCAGCAGCTTGCACAGGTTGGAAGAAAATATGTGCACAGCATAGCTCTTAGATCACAAGGCGCAACAGGCAGACTGGGGTCTAAGCTATACAAGCAAGCAACGAAGAAAGGTATCGATGAACTGTGTCAGCTCAACCGCACCGGAGGTAAGGCGACTAGCCTGTATGTCTACGCTGTGGTCGACCTCTTCAACCCATTGCCCATTCCGAACCTCTCCACTGTATCCGCAAACGGCATCCGCACGCCGATTCTCGACACCTCAGCCCTCAAATCTTGTGAATATGGCGCCTCAGGAGCCCGTCTCATGGTTCCGGCAGACTCTGCCTTCTCCAGACCGGCCCGGCTACCGTTTGCTGAAGTTTCTCTACTCTGCGATGCATTGATCCTCTTCTGAATCGCCGCCTCTTGCTCCGCCTCCGCCCTTGCCGCAGCATTACACCGTTGGTACATTCCCATGTTCGCCAGTATCACTCCTAACACAGCCCAGGCAAAAAGAACTGGCACGTACTGATGCAAAGGTGGGTTACATCCCGAAGTCCAGACATCGACCAGAACATTGTAGGTATTATACGCCGGCAGGGCAACAGCCCAATGATAGAATCCCGGCATAAGCGCCAGCGGGTAGATGGTCGAACTAACATTAACAACGACCCAAGTGATGATGAAAAACGGCACGAAACTCATCGGAATGAATCCCGTAACCGCGTCCAAGATCCCAAAATTGATGAACATGTACAACCAAAGTACCATCCACGTCAGCCCGAACTGGCCAGCATCGACGCCCCAGTCCTCCCGAAAGGCCCAGATATACCCAGCCATGCAGAGGGATGAGATAAAGGTGTAGATCGTGCTGAGAACTCCGCGCATAAGGAGGGCGTAAGGAATCCGGAGTGAGGTGTAGAGTTTGTATTGGGAGGAGATTCCGTTGACGGCCATGAGGAAGAAGAATTGCTGGATGATTGGGAAGACCATGGAGACGGTGTTGTATAAGACGCGAGGACCTTGATTGGTTGGCATGATGTCGATGGCGGTGGAGCTGATCGGGCTGCGGAAGGCATTGACTGCGGCGGCCGATGTGGTGTTTAGGGCGGTGATCGCGTCGGTGGGTATCAAGCCATATGCTGCGCTGGCTGCTCCGATGAGGGTCTGCAAGTTACCAATGATATCGCCGAGAGCGATGGAGGTGTATTTGGCTGTGTTGTATATGAGTGTTACTGCCTGGGTGCTGTTGTAGCTATTGGCGGCCGCACCGCCAGCCAGCGCATCGGAGAGGCGTCCAGATGCACCTTCGTTAACCACGATGGCAGCCCAGTAGTCGCCTCGGCATACTGCTGACCGTGCTGCTTCGATAGAGGAGTATTCTGAAGATGGTCGAGACTCGAGTTCGAGGTAGCTGATTCCTGTCAGTCTTGAGTATGCTGCCGAGATCGATTGCTGAACAACGGATTTGTTGGTATCCAGGTTGACGTTGAGAATGTGCAGGTTGTGGACCTTGTCTCCTGATCGGAACACAACGCCGTATAGGTAGCTCAGATCGGCCAAGAAGAGGAGTTGTAGCAGGACGAAGACGAAGCAGACACCAATGATGAAGGGTCTCCTCTTGCCATCCCAGTATGGATCATGCGGATAAAGTCGTGCCGCCGATGCCATTGTGTGAGTATGCTAAGCTGAGATGTCGCGATAAAAGTGTGCGGGAATGTGATATAATGCAGTACTTCCAAGGCGCGTCAACCTATCGATGTAGTCGATGTAATGAGACCCACCGTGGCACTGCTGGGTTCTTGACGGTGATTAGCAACACCGACAGCCGATTTCGTTGCAGCCTCGTCCCGACAGCTCGTACTCGACAACATAGCAACCATGCACTAGAAAGCCTGACTTGCAATCGGTGGAAAAGTTGACGAGCGTGGAAGTGTTTCAACAGAAGGTCTGTCATTGGCATTCGGAAGCCGGATTGACCAGGAAGCCGGATCCGCGCCCCTACCGGAATCGCTGACTTTGATGACAACGCAGCTTTGGTTGTGTGTGGCGGATCCGACGGGTAACAGGCTTAGGATCTTGTCTGCAGTATGCCTACTGCCTTGATGACGACTACTTTTCAAGGTTCAATGTTGACTTGTAAAGTGAGAGCTGTTGATCGTCTCGTTGCCCCGCTGTATATAGCCTGCCCGGTGTCATTCTGGTCCACGCTGCTGCTGGACAGCGACAGGCTGATATACTATCTCCTCGTCTTCAACGTCCTTGATTGGACTCAGCAGCATAGGCGGCAAACACATTCTTCCTCTGCCACCGACCGCAACTTCTGCGTCTTTGCCGTCCTCGGTCGGCAGGTCCACCAGATAACCAACATCTTCCCATTCTTCGCCTCCGATGAATGCCACAGGACTCGGATCAATACGTCGCATGCCCAGCCATCGCCGGTACAATGTCTTCGCGAAGCCAGCTTCGACAAACCAAGTCATCCCTGCTAGGTTGTGAGATCGATCATAGATCCAGATGCTGTCGCTTCTCTGACCCCATTGTGCTTCTTTATCGCGCTGCGCATTCAGCACGGCATCGAGGTACCAGCCCGGCCATTTGCGGTCTGTCCAGACAGCATGCGGTGCATATACTGCTTTCAAACCATGGTGTAGTGCTGCAGTGGCTGGCCACATTTCTGCAGCCATCGTTCTGCCCGCCAAGTTCTCGACGTGCATAGCATAGAGCAGCTTCTTGCTGAGACGCATATGGGAGCCGATACTTGTGCGGCGCGCCATGTTGGCGAATTCACTATGTCGGAAGTTCGAGGCCCTCGGATCTTCTTCCGTGAAGGTCGGCGCGTAGTCTTTCAAGAAGTTCCAGATCATGTCCTTGTATGCCCAATCCACATCGACTGGATTCCAAATGGGCTGGAAGGTGATGAGATCTGCTTCTTCCTTGGAACCCCAAATGAAGTCGTCCTCGTCCATCGGGTTTAGAGGCTCGGGGCCAATTGGGCTTTGCTTCTTCTTGTCCCAAGACTGTTCACCCCAAATTGCTTCGTAGCCTTGGTGTTTCGCGGCGTGCTCCACAGCGGTGTACGTAGACTGCACAAACTCGGCGTACGACCCATGCACTGACGGCACGTAGAAGCGTTGATTGAGTTCCCATAGGTACTTCCTCGGCATTCCTTTGGCAAATTGCGAGACTCCTTCGAGAAGTTCGTAATAGTTCCCGGTATATCTGACATTGCTGTCCCAGTTCCAGACATAGTCAAATTCAGGATGATTGATGCTGAAGTATTGCGTAGCCATGTGAGAGTGCCAGAAGGGATCCCAGTTACCGATCTTCGGATACCAGTCTTCGAACAGCTTATCATTCCACAAGATGCTGATGCTGCGAAACTCCCGAGGCACTATGCGAAGCACATCTTGGTAAAGCTGCTCGTTTCTCCAGATGTCCATGTTCTTGTCGTCGACTTCCATCATGAGGAAGACTTGATACTCCCCTCCGCTACGAAGCGACAGCTCTGTGATTAGAGCTCTGAGGTTCTGTCTATCGTCACCTTCAAATTTGTACTCTTCAGTAACACGAAACAAGATTGCGGTACGATGTTGGTAGCTCGGCGATCGCACTTGTTGACTGTGAGGCGGGTACTGCGCAGTCTTGGGTCTGTTCTTTCCGGGTTTCACGTCAGACGGTTGACGAGCTTCAGGCATGTATCGATCTCGGTTCGCAACCAAACACTTGTCTTGGAGCTCTTTGAAGTCGACAGAATTCCAGTCAGGCCTACTGGTCGGCCTTTGCCAGTCTTTGGGAAAGTCAATGCCTTCTTGACCAAAGCCATAGGGTCCATAGCGGTGATAGCGGTCAACACAGTGGCTATACACAGACGGGCCAGTCATGTTGGCAAAGCCGATGGCTGCGCTTGGGAATCCACTTGGCAGTACATCGTAGACCTTGAGCATATCTTCATCGCTCTCGTTCAGAAACTTGCCGCGGACACCTTCACACGCGACATACGTGCCGCGCCATTGCTGTCCCCAAGAATCTGAATTGTACTCCGGGTACGGCGAGTATGTTTGGGCTTGAGCATCAACATCCTTTATGCCGCTGTGAAGATAGAAGCCATTGTTCCACGGAAAGCCCTCCCAGCGGTTTGGATCGTAGTCCTGGTCGTGATACCCATTGTAGGGTGGATAATGTGCTTCATCGTTCGGTGGCGTCCATAGTCCAAGTAGGTCTTTGATCTTGGTCTTGACTTGAGTATACGTCAAGCGCTCTTGTGCTGCAGGGGGCGTATCGTGATGCTCCAGTGGGGCCGGCGGCCGGACCGATGCAGGTGATGCGAATGGTGGTGAAGAGTGGTGTTGTTCAGCCTGGACGTTCGTGTTTGTGGGTGCGTAGGTGGTGGGCCCGGCACCGCCAGGCTCGCTGTTCTCGTGGTCCAGCCAAGAGGGCGCAGAGCTATGCCACCCAGACACGTATTGCCAAGTCCGATGTTGTGCGTGTGTGAGCAGGAAGATGGCGAGGATGAAGGCAGCGATGCCGAGGAAGGCGATCTTGCGTCTCGGAACGAAGGATGCCATGGGGGCCAAGGCGGCGGCACGCCGGCGCTCAGTGTCCGACGGCGTGTGGATGTCGTGATGGTTGGAGGCACTCTTCAGACCATCGTCATGAAATGTACATACTCAGCGTGTCTCTACGGAAGTCGTGCAGCAATCTTGCGTGTCTGACACCGATGCTCGCATCACGCGTTGACATCCATCCAGGCCCGGACTGCCTCAGACGGGAATCCTGGAACACGCGCGTTTGGCCTGCCAACCTTGGGAGCGAGGGAGCTCCCTACGTCGTCCGTCTCCGTGGGTGTCTTATCGTGCTTGTATAATAGTAGTATCACCAACTAAGTCACTGCTTCTTGAACAACACCTGCAACACTCCCGTCTCACACAAGCATCGTCATCCTCCTGCACCTGCACCTGCACCTGCACCGCTTCGGCATACCGATACAGTACGTACTGTAGGACGAGCCACCGGCCGGCTCCGCCACGTCATACCCTCACTCTTGCCCGCCCGGCGGAAGGCTTGCACAGCTTGCACAGCGCACACTTGCATTGAGAGCTGCCATCTGTTTCGGCGTGCAACTTCAACTTCTCCGCCCTGGTCATTGGCGTTTCCAACCTGGATTGAGTGCGCAGAGGCCTCCCTCTGTGTCTCAATCTTCGAGTGCCTTGAACTCCGTCTGGGTTCAGGGCTCAGGGCTGACTGGTCCGAGCCGTCAAGACGACTCGGTGCCACTCAAGTTGATCTGGAAGGGCTCGAGATGCGCTAGGACTGTTCGTCGATGCCTTGGATCGATATATTGCTTCTTCGGATGTATAACACAATACTATCTTCCCACTGGTCCATATCGACTCGATCCATCATGCCGGCATTGTCATTAAGCTACATGGCCGTCTCGCCATAGGTGATGTGATGGTCAGGATACTGTTTCTGCTTGCATACCGCTCAACAGTGGTAACATATATGTAGTCCATATTGTCAGCAGCCTGCGGCAACGCTCGCACGATGGCCTTTTCCTGAGCTGACAAGGTAAACTCCGGCCAAGTCCGCCTCGTACGAGACGCGTTGGGAAACCACGAAGCGCGTCAGAGACGCGCCTGCATGTTCAGCTACAGCAACATCGTTTTCGCGGCTGCCTGATTCACAGATATTCGCGTAGTGGCTGCTGGTACACAGGTACGCCCGTCTCAGCAGCAGCAGCAGCAGCTTCCTCAATGAGACCGACCGGATCGATCTTCTGCAGCGCCTGCACAAAATCCGTCCCACGAAGCACCTTGCCCGAATCATCGAGAGCGACCGCCGACACCCTGCCGACGGTGCGATACCCACCATCATCAATACGGAGGACAGTCTCGAAGCTCGTCCGCTTGACATCGCCGAGTACGACCTCTTCTTCACCGCCATCAGCGAGCTCTATGAAGCGCCAGACATCAGTCTCCGTATCGCCATTCCAGCTCACATATATGCTCGTGCCAGTCGAGTCATAGAAAGAGGCGATAGCAGGCTCCTCATTTGGGAGTCCTGTCCATTCGTGCCGGTACGCCCGATAGTTCTGGACGCCTTTGCCAAGTGCTCCGGAATCCATGTACGTGTGGAAGATGGCAGTACCATTCGGGAGATACTCGGTCACAGCACCTTCAGATCCCCAGTTGACGAGGACGTTTTTGTTGGGCAATATCTGAGTGGAGCCTTGCGACTTCGACAGCAGCCCATCCGGTGGATAATAACCTCGCACGAGCTCAGCTGTCCAGCTGGTTGTATTGAGCTTAACGATCTTTCCGCTGCTGGTCTTGGCTGTGCGGATTTCTTTGCCTTTGCCAGACTCGGTGCCGTGCGCCGAGTTGTCATACAGGCTGATGACTTCAGCATCGTCATGCTGCTCTAAGAAGCGAGCGTGATGCTGAAAACAGAACTTGACACCTTCGCCGAGCTTGAAGTCACTGTGCTTGCCGTCAAGACGCCAGATAATACTGCCATCTGTGCCATTGACCTTATGGATGCTACAAGCGTCTCGTGCTGAGATGAGATAGTTGCCTGCACTGTCTTTGTCGACGCTATTGATGTGGAAGTAATCCCATGCATCAGAACTATTGTATCCGGAACCGGCCTGCCCTACGCCAGAGTCGATTGGCAGGACGCTCTCCTCTGGCGAGACATGGTCAAGACTGGACCATTCGAATAGGACCTTGCCGGTGTCAAGATGGAGCTCCTGGAAGATGGCGTTGACGATCCACTGCTGGCTAGGTCGCTTGGCATACTTGGACAGATCTCTTGGGACTGGTTGATAGATCTGGATCAGACCAGTCGTTCCACCAACTACCTGGAACTCGTGCTTGTCGGCAAGCTTGTGTCTCCCAGCGCGGAGCTCCCGCACGGTCTCGTAGTGCTCATCAAGGAAGGTGGTATGGCCATGTCCATGGCCATAATTTGGGTTGTGATCACCTTCGAAACACGCAAGTACATCTCGCCCATTCCAGCTAACTTTCTGGAAGTTCGTTGCCCAGATACTGTAGTAGCCATAGCCTGACCAGACTAGATCACCATTGTCGCGAAAGATATATGGCCCTGCTTGGCGTGGGCCGTATTGAGCCGTAGCTGTATCTTCCCGGCTCGCGAATGGAGCTAACAAGAGGTAGCCCTTCTCAGTGCGACCCTCCGCTGGTATTGTTATATTCAGACGAGGCGGTGCGAGATCTGGACGTGAACGGAATTGCCAGTCTGCCAACGTGGTGCTGAACAGCGCAGCCAGCGAGACGAGTCGATTCACTTTCATTTTCAAGATTGATTTGAGCAAATTACTGACGAAGCAGACATAGCATCAAGCACACTATCCGAATCCATTGACTTCATGCGAACAGTTCTGATCCGACGGCCAGGATGATACCGTGGCGTGCAGCCCACGACGATGGCGTGCTAGCTCCACAAGAGGGGAACCGTACATCTCACGGTCCAATGGCGGATGCGCAATGCTTTCAGCACGTCTCGACATCTATCTCGCAGCAGAACCTTCATGAGGCTGGTATTTCTGTGATGACACTATACCAGCTAGCTACTAGTGGATCGTGCCTACCAAATTTTCGAACTCAGGCACGTGGCGGCAGGTACAGGTGCGAGCCACACCCGGGCTTCACCTCACGTCTGAGACATTGATATACCACAAAAAACAACTCGCCATGCCAGATACAGATGTTGAGACTGCTGAGCCAGAAGCTGAACCCACGGAGCGATCACCTTTGCTGAAAGCACCCGAGGAAGCAACTTGGAAGCCTCCGCGAGCCTTCCTCTGGATTGAGCTCGCTATCTTCGCGAATGTCTTCCTTTACGGATTCGATGGAACGATTACAGCATCAACCTACGCTACCATATCCAGCGACTTCAATGCCGCAAACTCTGCTTCCTGGTTGACGACGTCCTACCTGGTGACCTCAACTGCCTTCCAACCTCTCTATGGCCGCTTCTCAGACATCTTCGGCAGGCGGGTGTGCTTCTTTGTATCCACGACAACGTTCGCGCTGGGATGCCTGGGCTGTGGTCTCGCGCAGGGTATAATGAGTGTGAACCTGATGAGGGCGTTGACGGGGTTTGGAGGAGGTGGGCTCATGACGATGGCGACGATTATAAATTCTGATATGATCCCCTTTCGCAGACGAGGGATGTATCAGGCGCTGCAGAATACTGTTTTTGGCGTTGGAGCGATTTGTGGGGCGTCGTTTGGTGGTGCTATTGCTGATAGTGTTGGGTGGCGGTGGTGCTTTTTGTTGCAAGTGCCGATTTCTGTGCTTGCGTTTGGGGTGGGGTGGCTGGTGGTGAGGACTCCGGAGAGGAGCCATGGGGATGGTACCATGAAGGAGGTTTGGGAGAAGGTGGATTTTGCTGGGGCGCTGCTTTTGGTGACGGCCCTTTCGATGCAGTTGGTTGGGCTTAGTATTGGAGGGAATGAGTTGCCCTGGGATCATCCTGTGGTTGTCGCATCACTGGTGGGCAGCGTTCTGCTGCTGGCACTGTTTTTCTGGATCGAGGCGAGAACGACTGCGGTGCCGATCATTCCGTTGAGGATGTTCAAGAGGAAGCTGTCGCTATTGATTCAGCTTACCAACTTATGTGCTGGTACTGCTGCGTACTCTGTGAGTCCGCTCTCTCCAAGGCTACGAACCTTGCTAATGACTGGCAGTACCTCTTCATGCTTCCCCTCTTCTTCCAGGTCGTTCTCCTCGACTCCGCCGCAAAGGCCGGCGCACGACTTGCCATTCCATCCCTGGCCACTCCTCTTGGTGGCATCATGGCAGGCTTCATTATGTCGCGCTACGGCAAGCTTATCTGGCTTGTACGCACGGGAGGTCTTTTCATGGCTGTCGGCAACGCTCTTGTCGCATCTCTTGGCTTCTCAGACGCACTGTGGAAGTACTATGTCTTTATCTTCCCCGCCAATCTCGGACAGGGCATCATATACCCTGCTACGCTTTTCACGAACCTAGCTACTTTCGAGCACTCGGACCATGCTGTGTCGGCAAGCACGGTATATCTGGTGAGGTCTGTGGGAAGTGTTTGGGGCGTCGCGATTTCAAGTGCGATCGTGCAGACCACGCTAAAGTGGAGGTTACCTGAAGCATTGGGGGATATCAAGAACAAAGCTGAGGTAAGTTTATCCGGGCTGCTCAGGAGCAACATATGTTAATGAAGCGTGCAGTTGATCGACGAGATTCGACATTCTGTCACTGCACTGCGGCATTTGCCAGAGTCGATTCAGCTGCCAGTGCGACATGTCTATCATGATGGTATACGAACGGCCTTCGTTGTCTCGACTGGAATCATGATATTGGGCATACTCTTTGCGCTCCTTGCAACGCCCGGTGGTCTGCGCAGCACGAAATAAATCTATGAAACAATCGTGGCGACCAATTGCCTGGAACAGCAGTGCGTTGACCGCGATTCACTCAGGTGAGGCGAAGCCGATGAAAATGATACCGGAGGTTCACGCGCATTCACTCGCACAACGGCTACAGCTTTGATGGGATTTCTGGAATCCGCAAATACCACGCGTCTCTTTACCACTCGTGAGGCTCGAGCCGCTGATATGTCAAAGCTGCCGCCGCCAAGATGTCACTTCAGTCGCTCCTCGCGGCTCTGTCAGGCCTCTTCATGCAAGACACCATCAGAATTGATTCCGACTCCACCGCGCCGCGTATGTACGAGAGTACAATGTCAGCTCCAGAGTTGGTCCACGACACCATGTCGACTGAAGGCCTACCGCAGACTCTACTCACGCGTTTGAAAAACCCCGGTAGACTGAGCAGCACGACAGCTACAAGCCTGACGAACGCCATCGCGTCCGCAGTCTCCTACAGACCCGAGTCTGCCGCTACTACCGCCGCTACCACCGCCACGCACGACGTCTTTCACACCACCGAGCTCCTCGAAGCGATCCTTCTCAACAACGACCTTATGGACGTCACGGCGAGCCAACGCGTTCCAAAGCAATTCCAAGCGATCACCGCTGGCTCCACCAGACTCCGAGACATACTCTAGCTCCGCCTTAAACCCTCGCCCAACATGCGCTGCCAAGTGCCGAAGTGCAAATGCCGCGGCAAGGGCAAGGTGAAGAACTTCCAACCAGAGATCAACACGCTCATCACTGACCCGACGTTCTGCAAGCGTTTCACAATCCACTCCTGCAAGTACGAATTTCGAGAAGACCGCAAACATCGCCTCGTTCTCGACATTACATTCGGGACCATCGCGGAGCTGCGAGCGCTGACGCCGGTGGGTGGCAGAATATGTTGGTGGTGCACCCGGTGTCAAGGGAGAAGGATCGGTGATATTGAGCTTCACGTTCGAAGATGGGGAGCATACGAGGAGTGTAGGACGGGGGACGTGGTTCCATGCTTTGACGCTAGGAGAGCTGGTGGAGGTGTTGTTGGAGACATGGGAGGTGTTGGAGGAGGATCCATGGAAGAGTGTTAGTGAGTGAGATCCTGGCCGGAAGGGGACTGCTAGGGATAGGATGGGTAAGCGGGTGGCGATAAAGGGGGATGCGACGATGGACTAGCCGGTGCAGGCGATGTGAGATCTGAGAGCCACGATCCGTTCAGAGAGATCTGCTGCATATCAGGTCCGATTAGCGATCGAGTCGCAAGCAAACAATCCCTCTCATGATCCTCTATTCGTTGCGCAGAGATCATCACGATAGTGCCACGTTCATTCAACCATACTTAAAAGTGCTGTGAATCCCTATCCCGCGGCTCACACCGGAGACCAAGGCTGAGTGGACTGGAGAGACCATGTACCCACTACCAGACGATACCTTTGAACAAGACATGCATGAGTATCCTGAGTGGATCAACCATCCACGGTATGGCTTCTGTCTCTGTCTCTGGCACGGGATGTATGGATATCAGCCACTGTGGTGGTGGAGGAGATACCGTGGATTCTGACGAGAGCAGGGCGGTGGAGGTGAAGACACTTGAGGTTCGTACCGCACGACGATGAAAGATGAGGACACGGATTTGCGTCCCTAGCCTGATGTAATGTAACGGCTGGGAATCGCTCAAGTTTTCAATCATATGATAGACTCCGGAAGCTGTAGCTGGTGTCCCCGCCGAGCATCTGGCAACGAGGCACATTCGCTGATCGAATGGATATCTCGGGGTTCGATCAGATCCTGATACTGCCATCACCCACCTCTCGCCCACCACCGTCTTACTCTCGCATACGTCCACCCGATTCCAACCCTTGCCAACTTGACCATCTCCGCCAGAACATAACCCTGAACCAAACCCACAACCCTCTTGGCGATCCACTCCAGAAGCACATCTTCACCCCCTTCCCACCTAACCGCAGCTCTCAGTACCGGCCGCATCCAGTGGCAGAAGCGCAAGTATACGTCCTGGAGAATGATGAACAACAGCGCCAGGGCGAAGAAGGTCTTGATTACGGCATAGCGAGCTTCCGAGAAGCGCACGTCCCGGAAGATTTTATCCACGACCTCGTTGAGGAGGCTGTCGAAGCGGTGCATGGCCATAGCTCAATCTGTGGAAGGCGAGGCTGTTGGGTTGATGCGGAGAAGTAGAGCATGGAGGCATAGAAGGTCTTTTTTCATAAATGTGTTGTCGATACGGAGATGCCTGTCGTTGTAGTCGGCCGTACGAGAGTGGCTCTACAGCATCTCATCTTCTGAAAGGTCTATGGATAATTTAGGATGTGCTGGAGACTCTGCATACAGCCATTGAATGCCGGATATATAGACACGGGAAAGGGTGCGGTGCAGTGCTGTAATTTAAATTTCCTACCTGTCATGTGGCATTGATGAGCCTGTCATGTCGATGAACCGGGAGTAGTAGGCAGCAGTATCTCGCCGGATCTGATTGGGGAAGTTGTGCAGTATGGCAGTAGTCGATGGCCGTGTTGTGTTGTTGATAGCGAAAGGCGAGACGAGATGAAGATTGAAGAGCCCGCCCGCCTGTAGCCGCAGCCCACCAATTATTGAGCGGATATTGATGGAACAGGGTTCTTCGGAGGAATCCGGCACTGCAGTGTGTGGCGCGGCTTCAGGTTCTCCTTCTGAGCTCTCTGCCAGCTCCAAGCTCGACGTTGCTGTCGTTCGTTTCTTCTTGTTGGTCGATCACCCAACACATCACCCCATCCGCCCTCTTGCATGTTGCACTGAGCTTTTGCGGAGCTTCACAGACACCATGCAGTCCATCCGGCAACCGCTCACGCGCGCCCTGCGCAACGCTCCGGCCGGCCTTACAAAATCTGTAGCTCCCGCGACTTATGCTACTATCTCGCCCAGCGAAGCTCCCGGCCAGCCCTCCGGCTACGCGAAGACGGGCCTCAACCTGCGCGTGACGAAGGACACCCGGGTCATCTTTCAGGGCTTCACCGGAAAGCAGGGAACCTTCCATGCGTCGCAAGCGATTGAATATGGCACAAACGTGGTCGGCGGCACAAACCCCAAGAAGGCAGGCAGTGAGCACTTGGGCAAGCCGGTCTTTGCGAACGTCAGCGATGCCGTGAAGGAGGTCAAGGCGGACGCCAGTGTCATCTTCGTCCCACCTCCGCTTGCTGCTGCTGGTATTGAGGAGGCTTTGACTGCGGAGATCCCTCTGGCGGTGTGCATTACTGAGGGCATCCCACAACACGACATGGTGCGCATCACGGATATGCTCAAGACCCAGGACAAGACGAGACTGGTCGGACCAAACTGCCCGGGTATCATTGCGCCGGTGAGCACCATCCTTATCTGTTTGTCAGCTTTGCGGAATTTGCTTTTTCATGATGAGACCAAGTTATATTACAAACATGATAGGAAGAGTCTTACTCGTCTCTGGCGAGGATGCTTAGAAGATCATACTCTGAAAATCCGAATGTATCCTTTGCATTGCTTGGACAGCAGAATAGAGAATAATTCGGTAGGGAAGCCAGCTAACAGCAATGTCTTCTAGGGACAATGCAAGATGGGTATCATGCCCGGGTTCATCCACAAGCGCGGCCGCATCGGTATCGTCTCGCGATCAGGAACCCTCACCTACGAAGCCGTCAATCAAACCACCCAGGCAGGGCTCGGCCAGTCCCTCGTCATCGGTATTGGCGGTGACCCATTCTCCGGCACCAACTTCATCGACTGCCTGCGCGTCTTCCTTGCCGACGAGGACACCGACGGTATCATCATGATTGGAGAGATTGGTGGAACCGCAGAAGAGGATGCAGCGGACTTCCTCAAGGAGTACAACGTTGGCGGCAAGGACGGCAAGGGCAAGCCAGTGGTCAGCTTCATTGCTGGTATCTCCGCGCCACCCGGCCGAAGGATGGGACACGCTGGTGCGATTGTCAGTGGTGGAAAGGGTGATGCCAACAGCAAGATTACTGCGCTCGAGGCCGCCGGTGTGACTGTGGAGAAGAGTCCGGCGAGCTTGGGTAAGACTTTGAGGGAGCAATTCATTCAGAGGGATCTGCTCTAGATCTCGCATATGTATGGGCATGGAATGCGAGGAAGCTATGCGCTCGGGGAATAAGTCGATACCATACCGAGGCGCTTTTGTACAGGTCTGAAGTCTGTTTGGTGTAAGTAGCGTGTATTGAACAAGCGACGTTCTGAACTGCTCGCAGTGTCCCTCCAGCCACCTTTACGGACACCGACGTCGGCGCCGATATACTGCTACAACTTCCGCTTAAGGACCTCTTCATCCCACAACGCACTTGCAAAAAGTGGTGCGCTGTGGGACGATTCTGCCGAAGTCTACAGTCTACTCTGTTCTCTTGCAATTGGGACCCTGATACCAATGTCGAGTGCCAATGCCTCAGGGATCTTCAGCTGACTTGAAAGCGAGGGTAGGGGAGTGGATTGGGTGGCAGATTTGGTTCGATCAGGACGTCGCTGGCTAAGTGGGACTGTGACACACTGCAAGCTTATGATATGTCAATATTCTGCTCTACGTGAAACACTTCTTCAACTTGGTGACAAGACTCGTGACTTCGAACACTGTGCTGGTCTGCTCTCTTTTCGCGCGCTTGGCAGATTAAAGCCAAGTGAATGGTTCATCAGCCATGTGATTCACCACAAGAGGTCATTCTGCCTACTCAAGTAGGCGACACATAACGCTTTCACGGCGCCTAGAGACAGATATAAGAACTCGCTTTTAACTGGCACCCTCGTCGCTCTAGACTGCCGCACGATGCTGCGCTTCATCTCAGGGCTCCTCTCAGCCCTTCCGCTTCCGACGGCAGATCTCGAGGCCTCATCGAGCACAAACGAGAGCGAGAGAGCAGCAAAAAAGAACCCTTCATGCTCGGGGGCAGAGATCCTTGGCACCTACGAGCTCCTTGAAAAGATTCTACTACAGCTCCCAGTCAAAGATCTGTACACTGCCCAGCGCACATTTACACATTGGCAAGATCTCATCGTTAAGTCACACCCCCCGCAAAAAGCGCATGATCCTTCGAGCAGACGGCGGTGTCCAAAACCCAGTCGTCCGCACACATGTCAACGGCCGCGAACAGATAACTTACGGAGGATCTATCAAGCTCAATTCCGCACCCCCAATCCCATATGAATAATTGGCGACAAGTGGGATAACAGAGCATCGAATCTCAGGGCACTCCTCGTTGGGCCTGAACGAAGTCTTGAAGTCCCAGCTTACCCTCAACCGCGTGCACGCCACCATTCATCTCCATGATCACGGTGTGAACCATCCTGCGTCCATCTTCACACCCAAAGTGATCAGCGCTTTCCGAGAAGCGTCAAGCTGGAAGAAGATGTTCAGCCGCGCAGCCTCGTATCTCCGCTGTGAAGGGCTATGCATGGATCGGGACAAAAGTCAAGATCAAGGGCAGGACTGTTCACACTACGGCATTCAACATGGATGGTCTCACCTACAGTGATCTGTACGGCTTACGCAGCAGTTTGGTCGAGGGCTTGAGGGAGAAGATACATGATGTCAAGATCGGAGAGTGCGCTTTAGGGCTGGTTTTGGATGATGTTGAGCTTTGCAAGGTTATCCCGGCTTGTGATGCTAGAGTCGATTCGATGGGGAAGGAGAGTGCAAGTACATCACAGCATCGCAGTCATCATGAAGAGATACCACAGGGCTATCCACTGGAGGAACCAAGTTTGTCATCTCCAACTCTTGTAGACAACGCTCGTCCACGTCCGACGAAGAGGATCGCAGTGGAACTTCATGGCTCGTCGGTGTAGATGCTATTCTATGTTCGTCTTGCGTGGTGATCGTGAAGCTCGCTGTTGACGATTCTTACACCAATCAAGCACCCTCGGAGGCACTCTAGACTTGACAACAACACCGCAATACCACAGCTGAGCCCAGAACAAGCAACCGAACGCCAATCTCGAACAGAAATCTTCTCTCGTGGCCACATCACAAGCTGCCACTTCCTAGTATTCAACGTTCGTCAATGGGGTATTGTTAATCGGACCGTGGGCCCTGTTCTTCTGAGCCCGGAACAATTCCCTATTACTCCTCCCTCTTCTCACTCAGGACTGAACGCGGACCCGCTCGAGGCTTCTGTGCATTCCACAAGGTCTGCCAGTAGACGCCACGTATCGCATTGCCGTTACCCACACGGTTCACGCCTGCAAGAGACAGCTTTCTTGTTCTCCTTGATGTCTTTAAGCGCCTCGACTTGACTCAAGATAGTTACGACTGTCGACTCGACGGCTTCCCAGTCTCCAGTCTTCCATACCTGCGACAGCTTTGTCTCGTTGGGAGAAAAATTGCTCGAGCGTGTAGAATACACCGAGATTAGCCATGCTATCTCGCACTTCCTTCGACTCCATGGGCTAGCTCCTCGAGCAATAGAAAGCATTCATGAACCATGGACGTCGTTGGCCGTGCTCGCACAAAAACGCTGTTCAAATCCATTACTCCGGTACATCGTGTTGATCAGCATTGCTAGAGTTTGCAATGGTCTTGAGCTTCACAATGATAGCCTTCGTGGTGCCTTCGATCCGCGCCCAAGTTGCTCCGGCAGTGTACTGATCCTGCAAACGCTGTACGAGACAGCAAATGGCCGTCCATTGGTCGGCATGTGGTGTGCTTGGCTGGTGGAATGTGCTGGCAGAAGACGACCGCTGGTTCGGTGAGGATGTCGGCGGCACATTGCGTGCGCTCGTGGGCTGAGTGGTGGTCTGCGGAGAGGCTTGTGCTTTAGGCTCTCCGTTCTCTTGCCTGCTGGTACGTGGCTCCGATGAATCTGGATATCCTTTCGCTGCAGGGGCTCGGTTTGCATCGCGGCGGCGCTCCTGCTGTTGCGAAGACGTGTTCTGATCCTGGGTCATCGTGCGCTTGATTACCTCGTCACGATTGCGTTCAATCACGACGCGGATCTGCCACCACAGACGCCGCTGTGCTCCTGCGTTGTGGAGAGGATCGGGAGAGGCCAACCAAAACATGACACCATCGTCAGCAGGATAAGACCTAAGGAGAGTAAGCATCTGCTCTACTACGTTGCAGTGCTCTGGCCAGCTCATGGCAAAATTGGAGCTCACGATCTGTCGATCCAGTGTCATAAGCTCTTCGTACTTTGTAATGGCCATGTTTGGTGCAATACCGGCGTTCTGAGATGTACGGGTCCAGCGCTGCGGCTGGGCTTGCTGAGCCGGGTACGAGACAGTGCTTGCGCTCGGCGCAGAAGCGTAAGAGGCCGCGAATCTTGGCATTGCAGAGCCTGGTGGTCCGGACTGCATCTTGTGAGCATGAACAGGCACAACGAGAGGCCGTAGGCTTGGCGAGGCCGATCCAGTAGCTTACGACTCCATCCTATTGTCCAGAATTCCATGATTGCTCTGAGCTTGTGTACCGGTAAGCTTCGCGTACGGCGCATCTTCCATCTCCGCATCGTCAACCTCTGCAGACTGCTGCGAAGGGCATGAAACAGGTTGCTGCGCCGGCTGCGATATATGTGGACCTGCGACCTCGAGATTGGAATCGCGCCAGAACGTGATGGCCTTGTGAAGAACTGGATAGTTCTTCTGCAGTACTTTGTTCTGCACAAGCTCGGTCGCGCGGGCAAAACTGCTTTCGAGGGGCGGATGAGAGGCAGCTCACCCGTCCGGTAGTTCCTGTATAGATGAGACAGCTCCTCGTCGTAGAACATGCCATGTACGAGGTTCTGCTTGGAGTCTTCGAGGTCAAGGATCCGAGGCGTTGTGGTGACTCGCTCGGCGGTCTGCTCCACAACCTGCGCCACGACCTTCTCGACAACGTTCTCGACGACCTGATCGACAATCTACCCAACGATCTGCCCGACAACTTGCTCGACGATCTTCTCGACGACCTGCTCGCACCTTGCTGTGCAGTAGGCTCAGATTTCAAAAGCTGGTCAACAATGACCTGGTCACTGTGGACGGCAGCGACTGGACCATTGGAGTCTGCCTTATCATTCTATCTCAATGATGGACAGTCGCTCCGAATCATCCGTCGCCGGCGCTTCATCGCTTCCCGTAGCGAGCGTCTTGTCGACCTCAGCATCGAGCACAGCCTTGATGTAAATGGCAGCATGGGAGATGCCACTACGATGCATCTGCAGAAGGCGCAGATTACAGATCAGCCTGAGAGGGCTGCACGGCATCGTTGGCGTCCGAGTCCATCGTGTTTGACGTCGTGGGATGTGACTCGCTGGTTGCTCTTTCCGAGACTCTGCTGTAGGATGCCGTGCCAGTGGTGGGCGCTGCGGAGTCGCTTGTATGACCGCGAGCTGCCATGTTCGCACGTGGCGGTGATTGCTTGGTGGACTTTGCAGGACGAGCTTCGGACTTCAGGCGAGCTTCTGTCTGTAAAGCGCCAGATACTGACATGGTGGCCCACGCCTAGATCTGGTTGGTGGTGCGAGAGTCAGGCAGAGGCGATGCGACGGCTGTGAGTTCAGTGTCAAGGAGAAGTGCGGACTTCGGAGAGAATCAGCAGAAAAGCCCCGCTTGCATGTGAATGAGCAGACACAAGCAACAGTCACGTTACCTGGCGCTAGAAGCGGAATGAATGACGTGTTGAGAGCTTTAGCCATGCAGCAAGCGGCGCCGCACTTTTGAACCGCCCTTTTGCGTACACTTTGACTTCCTCCCATCCTCCGTGCAATACACCGAGGTTGACTCACATAGATGTCGCAGGGTGGTCGCGCTTCCCTGAGTTTACCCACTGCTCGGTCAAGGACAACGCGCTGGGGGGTCTTGCTTACTGCATGGTACTGCCGAATATGGCGACCATTGTTCTGATAAAATTTCAGCCTGAAGGGCTCTTCTGGATACCGAAAACCAAGGGAAATTGCCGAGCGACGGGACAACAACGCCAAAGGATATGCGCCCAGGTGGCTTCCTGGGTGGCAGGTCTCAATCGAGGTCCGTATCGCCCATCTCCTCCTAGTGACTGCTAAATGTTCCCGCGGGATAGCGGGCTGCATCGAGTGCACGCTGGTTGACCCGCAGCCAAGCAATGCGCATCTCTTCTTCGTCAGTTTTCTGAGCGACTATGCTGATCACTGGAGAAGCCGCCCAAAGCGTCCCGTCCAGCGTCACACACGACACGCTATCGAGCGACGATCGTGTTACGGCTACAGAGTATATGTGAATGAGCTCTGGACGTGGTCGCGTTATCAGCCGCTGGCAAGACGCCTTCGGAGCACTGGCCACGCAGCCACAGATAGGCGAGCTCCTTTTGCCACTCGAGCCCCGTTTCCTCTTCTCCGTCAACTGTCAAAGGTTCATGGTATGAGGTGATCGCGAAATGATCGGGATCGCATTGATACGCAAGTACTGGAGCCCGCTCGCGCTGGAAGAGCTAACTGTTTGCTGGATGGCGCGGCAGGCTATTGCGGCCATTGTTCTATGGATCGTTCGGCACGAAGGTCTTCGACCTCTCCCCGGTGACTGACGGGAATCGTATGCCGAGAGGACACAGACGAGATGCGGTATCCGAAAGGCTCCCAACTCGCAGATCAGGTAGTGGTGAGTTTGATCTTGCCGTCACCAAAGCGGCACATTGCTCTGCTCGAGTAGCATCTCGAGTGGAGCCACTTGGTAAGCACACCCTCATCTCCTTCCCCACTGAATTTTTGACAACACTTCTCGCAAGCCTTGTGTAAACACGGGTGGAAAATGTCGAATCGGAGGGGAGCGGACCTGGCTCGAGATTTATGCCTAATTTTCTCGTCAGTTGCTCCGCAGTATGCCCAAGGTTGGGGCGAAGGCGTAGAGTCTGCGCAGGACCGGCAGTGTGTCACAGAACGACCCAGGCTGCTCGGGTGACAGTCACTCATCGTTGTGAATCTTCGAGAGGGTGATAGACATGCTGACACCAGCAGCGCTCGAAGGATGACATGAAGGCCAAAGGTGCGTGTTGATGGACGTGAACGCGTGAAAGACGACGCGTGAAGTCGAAGTCCAGCGATCAGAGCAGCTTCGCTTCGGCAGCCAATCAGAAGCGGCAACGTCTCATGGCGATGCATTCAACTTCTCGATGTATTGCTTTTTGCTTTCTACATGCACTGTATGCCACGGTCACTAGATCTTGTACACACGCGTGATGACAGCTTCGTCGCTCCGTATTGACGAGGAATGAGATAAGGCTACCTTGAAAGAAATCCAGAGCTGGTGTGTTGTCGACTACTACTCAGCAAACGCGCAACTCAGTGCAACCCTCACCGCAGCCGCGTTGAATCGCTGCCCTTGTCTCCCCACGGGCGCCCAGTCTCCTCGCTATCGACTGGATACACAATCGCGTAACGAGGACGCTGTCAAACTGCCGCGCTGGCTACCCTGGGAGAAGCTTGCAAGAGCAGGACGCAGAAACAAGCCTTTAGCCTTGCTGGACGCACGGAGCACTAAGCTCAGTTGAAGCGCTGCATATCTTTGGGCTTACCGTTACCAAACAATTCAATACAATCGGTGTCTCCATCCACGAGCTTCCTGAAGTTCACTCTCGTGCTCCAGCTGATGTTCTTCGTGAACGGAAAGCTGTTGTACGAGTCGCCATGGTTTCCTACTTCGCTAATTGTCGACCTTTCCCAACCGGACGATAGTGCTGGAACAATTCAGGTTCGACCGTCAGGCAATTGTAGCGAGGTCTTCCGTCAAAGCCATCGCACATCGCACGCAGCATGAGGTCCATGGCACTACCCGCAGAGTTCGAAATGGCACTTAGGTCGCTTGAGCTCAAGAGTATAGTCGCGACAATGAGGAAGCCTGTCACGCCGGCAATGCCTGGCAATATCTTCGAATGAGTACAATGTAGCCTCATGGAATGCGTTGGTGGTATTTGTCGGGTGCATTGCAAGGTCAATGAAGCAGTCGCAACACACGGAACGTGCAACAGCATCACTTCGTTTATTAACAATACTCGTTCAAAATGGAATTGTAGTGACCGCAGCGACGCGTCTGATATGTCTCAGCCCCTCGTCCGGTATCGTCTCCGGCCTGTGGTAAGGTGGTTTGCGAATCGAGAGTACTCTCAGGTGGCTCGGACGAGCTTTCTTGGGCCCACGCTGCTCCGTGCCGGACTGGGAGCCCGCCTGCTGTCTAATTGTCACAGCGCTTGGGTAGAGTACTGCCTGAGCCAGAGTACACTAGCTGGACTCCGATACAGTCTCTGGCTTCGTACCCCAAGAGCGAACCGCGACCTGTACCATGAACTTTCGCTTGATCTGGCGACAATGTCATGTCACTGCGTCGAGCAAGTCCGGCACATACGCCAGCCTGTCCCGATCGTCATTTACAATGCGAGCATATTCCAACAGCAGGCGGTGCACATAGATCAACATATCCTCCTTCCGCAACGCCTTCTCCGCCCATTCGCGGCCCTCACTGGCTATCCTCTCGCCTTCCCAATCATGCGCACATTGACCAGGATATCCTAAGAAGTACTTCATGATCTCGTAGAGATTCTCAAAGGACATCTCGAGTGGTATGTAGTGTTTCCAAGGCATGAGTCTGGCATCATGCCATTCCGTGAAGATCGTCGCTTTCATGACCGCGCTGTTGCTGCGCATGAATGCTCGAAACCGTCCAGAGAGAGTGTTTCCATCAATGTCTGGCAGGTACTTCCATCGATATTGGTTTCTCATCTTCATGGGCTCAGCGACGCTGAAGTGCTCTGCGATCGAGGTCATCCTGTCACAGTACAGCTTTGTGAAAGATACGTCAGCATGTTCGCAGAGCCATGAGCTGAAAGCCTCTCTTGAGTCGTAATGATCGTCGATCGAGGTGGCGTTGAGGCGGACCACAAACCGATGTCGGTGGTATTGAGGCCATTGATTGGCACAAGCTGCGCCTCCGGTACCTGCGCCTCTCCACACAAGACCGTCGGTTTTGCGACTCCACGCAAAGCTGTTACTCCAGTCACCCCAGAAGTCCTTGCCTGAGTGTGAGGTGGACTCGAAGTATGCAGGGTCAGGCAGCAGGATATCGTTGTTGACGTTAGTTTTGGCAGTGCTGAAGATTGGTACTAGCGAGGTGGTAACATTGATGGAGGCAGGTTCGATCAGATAGCCATGACTGTTCATCAGTTGCGGTTGCTCACAGATGTCCCTCTGCGACGTGACATTTCCCGCAACTGCGGGCGTGCTCTTAGTAACCACATCCTGGGCATCCGAAGTGACCTTGTTCCTCAATGCTGACTGAAGGGGACACGCTTCATGCATTGCGTTGTGGAAATCGTCCAGCTTCGAGCTCCACTTAGCAGGGGGTGACGACCTGCCGGTTGACACAGATTGCGATTCACTGTGCTGAGTTTCAAAGACTTGGACGAAGTCACTCAATGGCTTGGCTGCCATCCGCTTGGACTGAATCGACGCAAGGTCCATTGCATTGTCGACAGTGTTTCGCGAACTCGTCACAACAGGCTCGTCCAAATCGTTCAGAGCCAGGTCCATATCAGGAGCAAAACGCGCCACCCGAGCCACCAATTTCGACCATGCCCTCGATCTGGCTCTGCCTCTTCCCAGCATCACTGCCTGGCCGTTCCGGATTTGTAGGAGCGGCGACCATTTGCTTATAGAGGCACGTATATCCGAGGGCTGAATTCCCCAGAAGAGCTCCAGATCATGATAGATCTGGTCGAAGAAATCTTCTATGATGACAGCATCAGAGCGGGCAGCGTTCTCGTACCACTTGTCGAAACCAGGAGGCGGATGTCGTCCTCGTCTGCTGCGATACTGAGCTGCAGCATCTGCCAGAGTCTTCGACTGTTTCTCCAACTTCCCATTCCATCCTTCAGTAGCGTTCTTGATGAGGCTGCTGATATCGTGAGGCTCGTTGTCATGGCACTCCGGTAGGTCTGGTCGGATGGCTGACGGATTGTAGAGTCGAGGACGCAAGAACCAGCCGATAGCGATGACGCACACCACAAGACCGGCGAGTCGCAAGGAGGCTCTCATGCTGCGAATGGTGTCCACATGGAGAGAGAAAGCCCTCAACAACGATTGACCTCTGCCTCGATGACTTCCACGTCTCCCTTCTCGCAACTAGCAGCCTGTTACAAGCAAGTAAAGCGCACGTCACAGATGTAGTCCGGGGCGTAAACTTACTGCCGCCAATGCCTTAGGTCGTTGATTCGCTGGGAGTGACTGCTTTAGAGTTGCGGGAGGATTTACTATCCACCGATGCGAAGGCGGGTGTTCCGTCCAGACCTGCGACTGCAGCTCTCCATTGTCTACAAGGTCGGTCAGCTTAGTTAATGTTGAGAAGCCTCAGAGCGCTGAATGACCTATGAGATTACCAATGTCCTACTGGAGCACTGCCATGCTTTCTTTGCTCCCACATGATGGAGAGAGCAGTGATTGTTGCACGCAATCCATGGCGTACCACTGCCATAAGATGGGTCTGGAGTGCAAAGAATTCATATTGCTCAGACACGGCCAACGAGGACTGCATCGCGTCCGCGTGTTGAAATTCGGCAGCCTTTCGGAATATCTCTGGAGGCCTTACAGGGTAACTACACACGTGGCATAGACGAATTTCCACTTGCTCTGTTAGACGTAGAAGCCGCTGTGACAAGCCGTCTCTGTTTTTTGTGCTGATGCGAACCATATTGGACCCTTGTGGGGGGAATGGACTTCGAGGTGTTGGTGGAGAAAGCTTGCCGTCTCTTGTAGTCCATCTTGGCACATGCTGGACCTCGAACTAGCGTCATGCATGTAGTGACCAATGAAGAGCGGTCCTGTCGTTGGGGAAGCGCTTCCTCTCGTTCCTGTCTCATGCGCTTCTCCTCCTGCGCTTTTTCTCATGAGCACCATGACTACGTCCGTCGCAAAACAATGACGCTCATCATTGTGCGGCTGTTACGTGGCAAGGTTCTCAGCCCGCCCGGCGCTAGACAGTGACTCTCTGTCCCAGCTCTGTTATAGTACACAACGATTCCAGCGAAGTCGAGGAATATACTGCATAGCCGCTTCGAAGCCGAGTCAGATCCACTTTTGAACGTGCTTTCACAACAGCCCGCCACAATGGGGTGCTTCAAAGCCAGACTAGAGATGACGCCGAACCTCAGCAAGATGGACACAACCACAACGTGGAAACCGATCATAACGTGAAGACCCGCCTCGGGTTGATGGCAACTTTGTATCTTTCGAGGCAACGAGCCGGAGACGATCCGTCAGCGCGACCCTCGGAGAAGGACCCTGCGGATCGACCAGAACGTTCTCTGATTGTTAAATGGCAAAGGAGTGTCACGTTCGATGTCTCAACGAGCTCGTGTTCGGCCGTACTCAGGCATCACCTCAGGTTGTCATCGAGGCAGGTGAGCCCGATTTCGCAGATGACGGGTATATCGCGTCGGCCGACGAAGATGATGATGCAAGAATCATAACGTCTTTCGACATGAATGCGTCAGCAGATGATTGACATACGAAGTAGGAATCGGTCAGTTCGCAGGTTGGTCATGGTAACTCATGGTCATTTCTGACGGCTTGAGTCTTGTTGTAATTCTCAGTATAAGGCCTGTCAAAAGACTCCACGTCCACTTCCAAGCTTTCTACAGTAGATGTGCAGGCAGTCCCGCTACATATCACATGGATTCCGTCCGAGCTTGAAGGGCACGGAAGCTTCATGAAACAGCAGTGCTTTGACAAGGCTGCTTGTTAACTTCTCCAGCAAATGGTGTCACTCCTTCGCGGTCCCCGTATATGGCTGAGCGATGGTACTACATTCACTTTCAGCAAGAACCATACCCAAGTGTCCAAGATGTCAGAAGCCCCAAAACCCATTGGCCATCGTGCTCTCCTCGTCACATTTGGTCCTTCAGAGCCTTGTGATTCCACAATGGAGCTCGCGAACACAATCAAGGTCCTTGCGCTACATGGCGGATTTGCGGAAGCTGAAAGCCAAGAACAGGTAGATGATCGTGTGCACCATTGTGTATTTACCACGACCAACAACGACGAAGCCTCTGAAGCTCCTGAAGAACGCCATTTCAGATGCAGCAGAGAAGATCATCACCTAATCCATCGGGCGTGCATACCAGCAGGGAGATACGCAGACCAATCGCTAGTGGTGAATGGCACGAGTCCCTCATCAGTTGCTCCCCTCCAGGGGCAGAGTAGGTACTGATGTAGCGGCAGTGAGAGAGACGATTGCCTTCCACACGCCACTTGAGTTGATGGCGACGCAAAAAACTGAAGACTTCCTCAAGGACACCGTCAACGACGTCTTCCTCATCTTCCACTGTCCCATGAACATCTACCGGCAAAATCGAAGATCCGGATCGCAGCACCACCGTCTCGACCTGACGGCAACATCCAGCTCATGCACTTTCCTGAGTAATTCACTAAGCCGCACAGCGGTATGTTAGATCTATGGCTCGCTGGTTCGATCACCGCTCAACAAGCACGCAACAGACCAACTTGCCGGCCAGCTGGGTACCTATATGGGCAAGAGAATGGCTGTTGCAGTCTTGGTGGACCATCTCAAGGATGTTGCCCCCTTCGCACAACGTGTTGGTGCATACAATAGACCGATCTTGGGGAAGCTGGAGGACTTTGTGTTGACTGAAGCGGTACCAGATATCCCGATCGAACTCGAGCAAGAGAACGCCATGGAGAAGGAAGACTATCAATAGTCGACTGCAGGATGTCGCAAATACTGGATAGAGCATAAATCAGTAGCAAAGCATGACTTCCGTAGAAAGTTTCCGCTCACACGCTCTGCAGCATACGAAAAGTCTCCTCTATGTCGCTTCTTCGCGCTCCCATAGAATTTCAACTGAACACCACCGCCTTCCGGTCCAGCGGCCTTCCATCGGCCCCAATCCCTTCCCTCCTAAACCTCTCCTCAATCCACATTCGCCTCGCCTCATCGAATACCACCCCTCTCCTCTTCATAACGACATAAATCTCCCTCTTCGCTGCCTCGTCCAAGCCCTGCCTACTGTCGCCCGCCTCGATATTCTCCGCAAGGTTGAAGTTACTGCTGTGGAAGCCAGCCTGTGGATGTCATCGTTAGTATATATCCCTTTCAGCTTTATGACACTGCGATCGCTCCGATTTCGTACCTCAGCATCTTCCTGAAAGTTGGTCGGAACCCGCGAATACCTCCACGAATCGATGTAGTTCTGGATGCGCTCGGAAATATCGTAGAGCGGCTCGGGAATCGTGCCGGGAGCGGTGATGTAGGGGATGGGAGGGGCGTAGGGTTTCCAGGCATTGCGTGTGATGTATAGGGCTGTGGCTATGAGGATCATGGCGAAGCTGATTGTGTAGAAGAGGAAGGCCATGGTTGCGGTATTGTCGCGGGATCGTAGGGAAGGTCGTTGTTGTTTTTGTTCGAAGGTATTATGGATTATGAGAAGCGAAGGAGTGTCAGTTCTAGTGTGAGGGCTATGCCGCCCTATGCGACCTATGGAGGCATGCGATGTCGAGTACCTTCGTGGGAGGAGGATGGTGTGAAGGTGGTCGTCAGCAGCTGGCTCGCTTTCGGAAAGAGCGGAGTCAGGTCCGGTTTGGCGTTTGAGGCAGCTTCACAAATATTCAGGTTCACATGCGACAACTCATATCCCCTCGACACAACACGACCCCTCCCCTACCACATCGCAGGGATGTCTGGCGCACGACATTGGGAACAGGACAAAGACAGCACCCTCTACGTTGGCAACCTCGACGAACGCTGCACCGATGCTCTGGTCTGGGAACTGATGCTCCAGGCTGGACCTGTGATTAACGTCCATCTACCGAAGGATCGCGTGACACAATCGCACCAAGGATATGGCTTCGTCGAATTTGGAAGTGAAGATGACGCAGATTATGCTTGCAAGATTATGAATCAGATCAGATTATGGGGAAAGCCAATTCGAGTGAACAAGGCCAGCGCAGATAAGAGGAGTGGAGAGAATGGTGGATTGGGCGGAGGAGCAGGTGTCGGTGCAGAGCTGTTCGTTGGCAATCTGGACTCACTGGTGGACGAGAAGGTGTTATACGAGACCTTCAGCAGATTTGGTCCTCTGGTCGCTGCACCCAAGGTCGCAAGAGACGAGAGCAACCTCAGCAAAGGATACGGTTTCGTCAGCTATGCAACATTCGAAAGCTCAGACCAGGCTACTGAACACATGCACGGTCAGTACTTGATGAACAAGGAAATCACAGTACAATACGCATACAAGAAGGACGGCAAGGGAGAGCGCCACGGAGATGCAGCAGAGCGAGCACTGGCAGCGCAAGCGAGAAAGCACGGTGTTGAAGTCGCAATACCCGCTCTACCAGCAGCACTTGTCATGCCAAACAACACGCCCTCTGCACCGGCCGCTATGAACGGCTACGCTGTAGGAGGCCCAGTCGGTGGCCTTCCACCACCAAATGGCATGCCACCACGACCCGTGTCGACACCGCAAGCACCACCTTCATACGGTGGCTACGGACATCAAGCATACGGCGCACCACCCACACCAACAGGCTTCGGCAACCTTCCACAACCAACGATGACAGGCACGATACAGAATGGAGCTGGTCTGCCGAGCAGACAGCAGTACAATCAGTCACCACTACAAGCACCACCACCAACTGCGGGCTTGCCTGCGCGACCACCTCCAGGCAATGGCGGCTATGGAGGACCTCAGGGTGCGCCGGGTATGCAAGCAGGCTTTCAGGGTATGCATCCACCGCCGATGGGATTCCCACCTGCGAACCTGCCTCCGCCTCCCGCTGGGTTCCCTCCTCAGCAGTTTAGACCGCCACCAGCGCCACCTGCTGGGTTCCCGCCGAGGCAATAATTGTTTGCGAGAAGGGATATGTGTTGTACGAGAATCAGGATTCCAAATGCTAGCGAGGCGTTCGGGCGCATGTACTAAAAGTTCGAGGCTGGGATTCGTCATGGGATTTTGGCTGGTCGTAGAGCATCTTGTGGCTACCCTTCGAGCTCAATACAGGCATCGAATCTGGTTCGTATCCTACTCCCGGAGTTCACATCTTTACCTTATGCCTTGAAATCTCCGTATCGTGGCACTGCAGTAGTGAAGATCCTTTCTGGCTTTTATACAAAGGCGACTCCTGTACACCTTGCTGTGCTTTCTTCCTTGCCATGCTGCCGTCTCCTGGCTCGTTGGGTATCCGCGTCATCTATTGTACATCTCTACAAGTTTCTGACATGTATCCCGGATCGAGGGCGTCTATTGCGCAAGTGGAGAGAAGAGTCTGCATTCTGTCAGTATTTGGTTTTGCTTCCCGCCTGTTTCGCCGACTGACCTGATTAACGACGGCCGCGGGTTGCTGCGAGTGTATCCGAGGTAGATGATGAGAGGGAGGTAGCCACTACGGTATGATCAGTGTGGATGCGATCGTTTGCTCGATGCCGTTGTGTTCATACTAGTGTATGGCTACTTGCGAGATGCCGATGACACGCGCGATGCGCTCCTGGATCGCCGTCAGCTGCTGGCCACATCTCCATTCAGGTCTATGCATACCTTGCTCTCCTCTGACAATTGCAACCAGGCCATGCTGATATGTTATGTCGTCGTCGTTGATGCTCTGTGATTGTCCGTGAAGTCGTCTCAAACTTCCTCAAAGTCCAAAGCTCCACAGATGAGCCGCGCGACGGAGTCAGTCCCGCGATTGCCCGCCAAGACTTCCCACATCATTTCCATCGACAACAACAACAACATATTCCTCGGCATCTCCACCAAGACAACAGCAACAATGGCAACCGGCGGCGAGAACATCAGCAATGACCTGATCTGGGAGATCACCCGTATGTGAAGTCATCAAGATTTGATTGGCAAGAGGAGGACGAATTCCAAGGGAAATGATCGAGCGTGGGACAAGGAATTGGGTCTCATACTAACGCGAGATGTTGACACAGGCGGCAACAATGCCTTCCTCGTGAAGCGCAAGCAGGCCGGCGGCGTCCAGTTCTCGCGCGACCCTCTCAACTTGGTCAACAAGCACTCCCGCAAGTACGAGGGCTACGTTAACGCACAGGTGAGGATCTCACATACACCTGCACCACTTACCCACAGCACCACCTCCTAACACTCATGCCTTTAGGCCATCGGCATCCAACCCGACTCCAACACCGTAGCTCTCACAACCAAGACCAAGTCCGCCAACAAGCCCGCCAAACTCTACCAAACCTCCTCCTTCAACGCTTCGACCCCAACACGCAAGCTCTACAAGTCCGTCGTCAACTCCACCGCTAAGAAGGGCTACCGCTCGGATCTCCGCGCTGAGGCCGTCGCCCGCGCATCCGCTGTGAGGTCGAGCCAGAGGGAGAAGAAGGAGCGTGCTGAGCCTAAGTTGAGGGGTGCTAAGGCGAGGAAGGCTGAGGAGAGCTCGTAGATGTCGCTCAGAGGATTGAGTGAACCATGATGTCTCAGCAGGATCAGTGAGCCTGATGTGGAAACGACTGGCGTTGGGATCCTGTGACAGGTGAACTGTCGGGCTGGATGGTAGCGTCGGAATCGCATACATAGCGAGCTGGAATGAGAAAGCGTGAAAGAACAAGTTGCGCTTGCCTGGGGCGGAGATATTCTGAATGCTGCGTCTATTTGGTCGTGCTAACATGGACCCAGTCTGGATACTTTGCGGCTGCGAGACATTCCTGGTCGAACTGCTTCTCAGGAACAGCAGAGCACTAAGGTAGGACCCGGCGCTTAGCAAGCTTTGCTCTCAGCGGCAATGTTCCTTCTACTTTGGCCTCGCGGAAGCTTCGTATGCAGCATTGCGGCGCGGGGTTTCAAGTTCTCGAAAGCGCGAGCAAGTCATCGTAGGCGCCTACTGAATTCAAAACGCCAAACTCAGACTTGGCATGTAATATATGGCTGTGAAGACGACATGTACGTTCATATCGTTACCATGTCTCTGATTGACACCAGACGTCAGTATACCTAGCATCTCAAAATCCTCAGGACCACAAGCACTCAGCAAATAATTTTCTCCTACATTGAAAGAAGAAGCCACTATCCACAGAACCCACCTCGCCACCACCCGCCACCCGATCGCGCAAATCAAACATCATTTCCACCAAAGCTCTGGCAATCTCATTCCTCTCATCAACCCTACTGCTCGGCTTCAAAGCCGACTCATTCAAAGCCTTCAACAGCATGTCGTTCATCGGAGAAGTCCGCCTAGAAGACGACGGCGATCCCAATCTTTGGCTGGCAACATATCCACTGTTGCTGCACAATCTTTTGTTCGGATTCTCCATCGCTTCGTCGAGTCTAAGTCTCGTCTCGACGATAAGAACAGGATACTTGGGGCTCTGGATTTGGAGGAGGAAAGCGGTAAAGGTTCGTTTGACCCGTCCATGAACTCCTCTCCTGAGAATTCATGCCATAGTAACGTTTCCATCCTAGCCCCACAATCCACGTCCCTTCATGGTCGTACCGTTCACGCTCGTGGGCATAAGATCCGCCCTCTCCATCCTCCTCTGGCTCCTATCGCTCAGCCATCGCTTGCAATCAGTTCACTTCGACACTGAATATCGCAGTTCGGCGACAAATGGGACAGGTACGGGCTTGGGGCCAATTATGATGGTGGGTGGTTTGGTTTAGGCGTCTGGAGTTGTCAGATGAGCAGGAAAGATCGCGGGCTTAAGAAATGAGGTTGCTGCGAAGGGCCAGGCCTTTACAGTGGCTCAGCAGCAAGTGGCGGAGCTCGAGGCACGTGTCAGCCGAAGCGATGATGTCGTGAAGCAATGTGGCCAGGAGCTCAAGAAGTCGAAGGACGATTTGTTCAAGCTGCGGGCTAGTGCTGCAGACGCATATCAACGCGGAGTCAGGGAGGGACACGAGGCAGAAGGGTCGTAGCAGACGAGACCCCATGGTGTGGATGAGACTCATATCGTCAAATTGCTGCAAAGAGGTCGTGGACTCTTTGCTTCCCCCGAAGTTACCATCGCTATGCCAATTCTGCAGCAGGCAAAAGCCAAGATCACTACTCTTACACCCGATCGGCGCCAGCTATACGATAAGTCTGAGCTGCATTACCAGCCGGCAGTGTGCGGAGCATAGGTCAATGACATCGATGCCGCCAAAGCTTCACTGGAGTCATTCCTCAACTACACGTCGATGACGAATCCCAGAGAAATGCTTTACGCGGCGCACGTCCAACACTTGCCCAGTCAGGTCCAGATCGGACGGGGGCAATTAGCGGATGCGGAGTCGCTCTGCGACAAGGCATCCAGTACGCGAGAACGGTGCCTGTCTGCCTCGTCCGGCGAGAGTGCTCAGACGACAACATTGTCGGCGCGCATCATGGAGCTGCGTGGCTACGCCGGTGCTGATCTGCTGCGAGACGCGATACCTAGCGACACGACCCGAGGAGAACTTCGACAAGCATACAGCAGGCTAATACCTTTGACGAGACGCAACCAGGGCAACGATCTGGCCATACTTTCTCCGTCAGCGACAGAGCTATTGCCGATCTGGCTCATGAATATGAAGCAGAACAGGCCGACGCCAAAGCCGCAGCCTCAAGAACCTCAACAACCTCAACAACCTCAACCCCGTCCCAAACCTTCTCGGGTGCCTCAGCATGCTGGCGTGAATGTCATGACTAGGGACCTCTGGATGCGACAATTATAGCTGATATCAACGCCTGAACCCACGCTTTTATCCGACCTCAAACGTGCAATCGTTCTTGGTGAAGCCTTTTTAGTGCAAAATATCCTCCAAACACAACAATGCACCATCGCCGCACCAGCGCTCCATCTCGCAGCACTTTCGGGCGACATAACAACCACGAGGCTGCTCCTTAGCCACGGCATGAACGTCAACGAGCTCTGCGACGCGACCAGCGACAACGGTTGCCACGTTCACGGCGTTACTCCAATGCATCTCGCTATAGGAACGGAAAACGATGCCATGACTAGATTGCTTAGGAGCCATGGCGCCAAGTTTGATCGTCCTGTTATACCCGACAAGAAATACGGCTGTCCGGCCGATGCGGTCGATCCTGGACCGATGGCTTCCCATGACTGGGAAAGGATAGTCCTAAGCAGGTGGTAGGGAATTTGCAGACGTTGAGGTCGCTGGGTTGGAATACGAATTCTCCGCTGAACAAGGGTGGGGAGACTATGAGGGGTGTAGTAATCGCGAGATTGGGGCATAGGCCAGAGCTGCAGAAAACTCTTTTGGGATTCTTGGATGATGTAGACATAGGAGGAGTTGGTTTATTCTGAAGAGCGTATCCAAAAGGACATCCCCCGAGCCAGGAGCTTGATGGCCATACCGCGAGCAGACTGAAAGCTGGTCTCAGCTATCCGAGTTTGGGCGAGCTTGATGCAGAGACGATGCAACACTCGGCGCTGAGCGGAAAGACTGATGCTGCTGAGGTCCAAGGCAGTCCGATAGTATACGAAGCTCCAGCCAGAGAACGTCCAGTAGAGCTTTGGGCACATTCTTCAGAGAATCCAGTATGGACAGCCAATCTAGCGGAGCTGCCATAGCGTCGCTGAACTAGAATGTTCCGAAGATTTCATGTCGAGAGTCCACTCAGTGGAACGATCGTTGCACGTCTCGCCAACGTCAGCACTCACAATCGCCATTCGCATGTCTAGCATCACGACGTCCAAAGCGAGGCCACATGGAGTCTTGCTTCCAACGGAATCGTTTTTGCTCAAACTGCCTGTTGCAATACAGCCCTCTCGCCATGCCCGGCTTTTCACCATTGATCAGCACTTTCAAATCTTTCTTTTCGGGAACGTTGATCATGTTCCAGATCTGGGCATTCACATCTTCGAGGTCTCCACTATCCCACCTACTGCCCGTAATCTCCGCCACGCGTAATGCGTGGCGACGCACCTCGATCCAGCGCATCAGTTCGGACATGCCGAGAAGAGGGATGTTTTCCAGTTTGAGACATTCGAGATTCATGAGTCCTGGTCCGCCATCCTCATCTTTAGCAGACAGGACACATAAGAACAGCGTAGCGCGTCTCCAACTTGGCTGATCCGAAGGACACTCTATGGCAAGCTCTCTAAGGTCTGGAGCAAGAGTCAGGACACCGACCAGTTTTGACATTCTGTTGAAGTGCTCCGGCCAGTCTCCGTCAGAATCCTCGTCGATATCAGCAGGACAAGTGCCGACATCGACGGTCAACGCTAGCCGGCGTAGAAGGCCTGCCTTGACGCCGCGGTCTGCAATGCAAAAGCTGGATGGTCAGATGGTCCCGGCCTTGCGAGCAAACCCGGAAACGCCGAGCTCGAGGCTTTGTGGTGGGAATCCAGATTTGACGATGGCTCTCAGAACCGTGTTGCACGCCTGCTCTGCGATCCCGGTAGTTGTGCTCGTGGATTGCAGAACAAATCTATGCTCCAGAAGTCGCTGCAGGTTGCTCGCATCTTCTAGAGCCCATCAATCTCGCAGATTGAGCCGACGATTTCGAGCAGCTCAGCCGGCAGCTCGGCGAGAGGCCCGATCGTATCGGTATTGCCGTCTGCCATCTTGTGCTGTCGTGGATGTGATGTTGGTGTGTTTTGATAGAGGAAGAACAGTGAAGTCGCGAGGTCGACGCGTTTCGATGGCAGGACTTGACCGTAGTCAGAAGTTGGAAGAAAAGGCGTCAAATATTAATGGGCGCAACTCTGTCGATTCTCTACACCATGCGAAACATAGTCGACTGCAGTCTCGAAGTCACCAGGCTGCGATGCAACTCTTCATTCATGATACCATTGACGTACGCAAGACCCTCGAACGTCCAAGACCTTTCTTCCGCCTCTCGCAACACCATAGGAGCATGAGTACCACAGGGCAACGCAATAATGTCTCGCTTGCACATATGGCCTGGACCCAGCCCAAGGAAGCCAGATTGCGTGACAAACAGGGCAGGGCCGTGAGAAGTGCCCATGATATACTGTACACAATGTCGCAGGACGACCGCTATAGCTTTCGGGTCGCTTGAGACCTGTAAAGTACTGCGCAGCCACTTGGCGAAGAGGTGTGCAAGTAAGGGTAAGACTTCCGGCCGCTCGTCGATGGAGAATAGCTCAATAAAGCTGCTCGCAAGCTTCACCATGTCGATGTTCGCATCGACCTCACCGCACAAGACGCGGTATGGCGAGGACGCGGTCAGTCGGTTGCTGATAAGCTCTATTCGAGAGCTTATGTCGCCTTGCAAGATGCTCGCTCGGGCGGAAGATGTTGAATGCCAGTCCTCTTTGTTATGTATCATAATAAGCATGATAGTGTCGAGTTTCAATCCGCGCAAGCCCAAGGATCTGGTACTGGGATCATAGCTCACGTCCTGGTTGGGATCCAAATGCCCTTGGTAGAAAGCTCTTGGTGCAAAGGTTCTGATGAAGGTATTGTTGCCCAGTGATGCCGAGCTGAATGCTTGACTCGTGCTGAGAAAATCGTATGACCAAGAAGGAAGTCCCGGGGTTCTGTTAACGTCTTTTGAAATATAAACCATAATGAGAGGTCGGCGATACGATACTATTGATGCATGGGTCGCATCTGTGAAGACTACCGGGACCGCTTTCGTATAATCTGGCTGAAGGAGGCGTCTCTCAATAGTTGTGGCGAAGCCAAGGAGGCCATATACCTTGTCCCGGGGGTCTGTAGACTTGGTACTGGTCACGACTGCAGTCAACTCGGCGAGATTTCGAGCTATGCTGCTGCTCCCGTCCGCATTCAGCATGCGAAAACGGCCACACGAAGATAAAAGCAGATTGACCAAAGGGTCGCCATGGGCCAGAGCCTCCAGTTCATCATAGTCTTCCCTGGTCTGGCTGATGGCGGAAAATGCTTTGATGGCGTAACTCGCTGCCGTCTCGGATTTCCAGGGATTGCCATAGATCCATGGTCCGCACTGTATCACGGGTGATCGCTTGGCGAGCGCGACTTCCTGCACGACCTGGCAAGGCTAGTAAGAAACGCCAAATGGGAAGCATGCGACCAGGACCTACCCAAATCCTTTCCCACCATTTGAACTCACCTTCGGCCAGCACGCTTCGCAGATAGGCATTCATCCAACGTTTCTCGTGCTTCTCGACCCCAGCAGAGCAGTGCGAATTTTTAGCACAAGGAGGCATTGTACCACGGAGCCTTTCCAGTTCTCGGAGACCAGGAGCACTGAGCTCGCCAAGCCATATGATGACGTCCGTTGCTGTTCTGTATATGTCCCTCATGAGCATGACCTGTTTGCTACGCTCTTCCGAATCGCCTTGATTGATACAGATCTGATCGACCCACAACCGCCTCGAGCAGCCTGTGCATCGCAGGCGCCGCAGAGCGTCGTAGAGGTGTGTTGTGACGGGGAATGGGTGCGGCGAGCTGTTCAGGCTGATCCATCGGTGCCCTTCCCACGACCCCCAGGTGTATGATAGGGCCTCATATTGGGGCCTTTGAGTGAAGGCGGTAGCTTCCAATGAGCATCGCAATTCGTCGTTCCAGTGGCCAGCTTCCACCGTCAATGTACGAAAATCGGCACTCGATGGAATTGGAGCATCGGGATAGCTGTACGCGTGGTCGTCGTCTCTGTGAATCCTCAAGGTATTCCACGCTCTTGCTTTTTCAACAGAACGATAGTGTGTTGCTCGTGTGCCAGCGGTCTTGCGGTGGTGGCTCGTACTTGACTCCATGGCTGCACTGTCAGCTTCTGCCGTGCTTCACGCATGTCAGATCTCTACTGAACGATGCGCGATGCACCAAACACGGTAGGAGCGTTGCACCGAGATCATAGCTTGCGGCTGAGCTGGGAGGTACAGCGCCTTTTCGCGTACATCAAGCACAGCACCATCCCATTCTATTAGCGAGGCAGCGTCCGGCAGGTTGAGCTGCACAGACGCCTGAATCTGCTGGCTCATCTGTCGCTGGTGGCGGAGTGTGATGTTACCCGGATGCTGGACTGTGAAGTTGCTCACATGGCATTATTTCACAACAAGACTGCGGATTGTGAGAGGTAGAATCGCAGTGGTGGGGCATCTGACCCGGGGAGCCTCGGAGCCCCTATCGGGAGAGCGTATATCGTCAATCTCTACATCAAGTGATAGGATCCAAGTAGCAGATCGCTCGACGGAACAAGAGAGGTAAAAGTAGGGCCTCAGAAGCTCATCAGCTCGCTAGCGAGATAGGCTGAAATCACCGCTGTCTTGGAGGTTCAAGCAAATTCGCCTCAGAATTTGATGATTCATTAACGGTACGCTCCAGAGCACATCCAAGTCGTCGCAGTTGGGGACTGTCGTTATACAGCTTCCTCTGTATACCCTTCACACCTCTTGCTTCGCACCTCTTGCTTCACACTCTAAGCGTTCTGAACTCCCTTTGAAAGCCGACTCCGCTCCCCACTCACCCTAATCACAACCTTCCCCTTCGATCTCCCGGTATTCAACCTCTCGAACGCCTTCTTCGCATCCTCAAAATTATGCACACTATCCACGTAGATGTCCTCCTCCCTCAACGTGCTCTTCGCCTCCTCCAACCACTCCTTCTTCGGTCCCAGTATAACCACATCATAACTCTCCCCGAGTCCATACTGGCCCCTCGCCCACCTCAGCCACTGCGCCGCGGCATTATATGGGTGCAAATAATCGTAATACGTCGCCGGTCCACCCATCATCGTCCTGCCCGTCTTATCTCCCACAATCGTGATGTACCGCTTACTCGTCGGGAGTGCGATACATTCCGTCCCGCCCACGCAGTCGATTACGGCGTCTGGTTCGAAGGCGGACACGGCTTGCCGGACGGGCTGGATGGTGTAGTCGACGTGTGAGTCGGCTTTGAGGTCATTGAGGATGAAATCTCTGTTCCTGGCCGAGGAGGTCGCGACCACTTTCCAGCCTTTGCGCTTGGCGAGGATGGTGCTGTAGATTCCTGTTGCGGAGCTTCCGCCGAGGATAGCCACTCTTTTGGTCGTTGTCTTCTCGACGAACGGAGCGACGGCGTCGATGCAGGCTTTGGCTGTGAGCCAGACGAGACTTATGGCTGCTGCCTTCTCTTCACTCCATTGCGAGGGCTTCTTGATCGCTGGCGTTGTCGCGAGGTTGAAATGTGCCATGTCGGCTAAAGCTCCTCCGGCAGGTGCAAACGGTGTCAAAGACAGACCAAAGATCTGGTCGCCTTTCTTGAAGTTGTCTGAGCCTGATGCTACTACTGTGCCGGCGAAGTCCATGACTGTCGTCTTCTCGTTGCCATAGTTGCCGATGGGGAGATTCCATTTGGGCATGTTCATCATCTGAATGTCCACGGGGTTGAGCGCGCATGTTGCGATCTTGACCAGGACATGGTTCGGTTCGACGTCGTTCTCGGTGGGAACTGTTGTTTTGGAGAGCTTGAGAGTGTTTGGGTAGCCATTGGTGTACGTCCAGGCTCGGACTGAGGTGGTTGACATCTTCAAGGTGGTGTCAAGGGATTGCGCAGAGAGAGGATCGCTAGAGAACTGACGGAAAAGCTTGTAGACATCATGGAAACTGCCGATGGCGGGAATACCGCACTTTGTAATGTCTGTGAGAGCTCAGAGACGAGGTCAGGAAGCGCAGATCGCAGCCCCGCCATGACGGTGATTTGCCAGTAGAAAGGAAGGTCTGCCGGGCGCATATGAGTTCCCAAGTAATGCAGCATCTCGTCGCCATGACCTATCCCACCCACCGCCTCGCACTCTGAAAGATCCTCGTCCAAGGTCCATACTCTCCCCATTCCTTTGCCTGCTCGGCCGGTAAATAGCTCGCAACCGCCTTCAAGACCGTCCTCTCAGGATGTGGCATAAGCGCTAGCACTCTTCCATTTGGCGTCCTGACACCTGTAATACCCATGGGGCTACCGTTGGGGTTGAAAGGATACCGTTCCGTAGGCTTGAGGTAGTTGTCCACATATCTCATACTTACCAGACCCTGATCAATAAGTGCCTTCGGCGAAGAGGCTCCCGTTGAGAACTGTGCTCGACCTTCTCCATGAGCAGTCACGATGGGAAGATGCGATCCTTCCATGCCGTGGAGGAACACATTTGCTGCTTGATTGGGTGGGTTTGTTACTTCCACCATGCAGACACGAGCTTCGTACTGCTCAGAGATATTTCTTTCAAATGTTGGCCAGTTCTCCGCACCAGGTATGATTTCCGTCAAACGTGACAGGAACTGACATCCGTTGCAAACTCCCAGAGCGAATGTATCCTTCCTCTCGAAGAAGTTTCTGAACTCGTTTCGCGTTCCTTCGTGAAGAAGCACGCTCTTCGACCAACCTTGGCCAGCACCTAGGACATCACCGTAGGAGAACCCACCGCAGGCTGCGAGGCCGACGCAGGATGCGAGAGAGAAGCTACCAGAGAGGATATCGGTCATGTGGACGTCAATAGGGGAGAAGCCAGCGACCGAGAAGGCAAATGCCATTTCTGCTTGACCGTTGACACCTTGTTCGCGGAGGATGGCTACGCGGGGCTTCTGGCGGATGCCGATGGTGTTGAGTGTGGAGCCCCATGGCATGATATTCTCTTGAGGCTTGAAAGATAGCTTGTACTGGAGCCCAGGGTTCTTATCATCTTCGATATTGGCCTTTTCGACATCGGCACATTCTGGGTTATCTCTGAGCCGCTGCATCGCCCAGGACGTGTGGTGCCATTTCTGCTGGAGATCTTTACGCGAGGCACGGTAGATACAGTCGGCACCGTAGTGGATGGAGAGCTCCTGCTTCGAGGCTTTTGGTACTGTCGCGATGGTAACAGGGGACATTGGTGCAAAGACTCCGCGGAAGACATTCTCGTGTTTCTTGCGGATCTGAAATACTGCGCCGAGTTCTTCGTTGAACAGTGTCTCGATGACGTTCTTGGGTCGGCCGGAGGTGACGATGCGATCTAGCATAAGGTCCATACCGCAACGTCCGGCAAACATCATCTCGACCAGAGTTGTGAACAGACCACCATCCGAGCGATCATGGTAGGCCAGAACGATGTCCGACTCATGCAACTGCTCGACAGCGTGAAAGAAGTCCTTGATGAAATCGACGTCGTGAACATCAGGCGCAGAGCTGCCAACCTGACCAAAGGTCTGCGCCAATGCCGAGCCACCCATGGCTTTCTTGCCGCCCGCGAGATCGATGAACATGAGCAACGTCTCACCAACATCCTCGTATCGCCGCAGAGCAGGCGTCCAGGTACTGCTGAGTTCGTTCACGGGGGCGAAAGCAGAGATGACGAGCGAAAGCGGTGCAGTCACCTCCTTGTCCTGCCACTTCGTCTTCATGGACATAGAGTCCTTGCCGACGGGGATACTGATGCCGAGCTCAGGGCAGAGCTCCATACCAATCGCCTCGACCGCCTCGTACAGCGCTGCGCCTTCACCAGGATGACTGCTGGCAGCCATCCAGTTGGCGGACAGTCGAATCTTCTTAAGTCTGTCCTGAACGCTAGCTGCAGCGATATTGAGCAGGGATTCAGCAACGGACATGCGAGCTGATGCGGCAGCTGAGATCAGTGCCAGGAGAGGCTTTTCACCCATCGCCATCGCTTCTCCAGTGACCATGCCTGGCGTGAGCGATGTAGCAGTCACCGAGACATCAGCCACTGGCGTTTGCCATGGGCCGACCATCTGGTCTCGCACAGTGAGGCCACCAACTGTACGATCTGCGATCGTGATAAGGAAAGACTTCGAGCCGACTGACGGCAAGGAAAGGACCCTTTCGACGGCATTATTGAGCACCGCAGTTGAGGTAGCGGGCTCTTTTGGTAGGTAAGTCGCGAGACTGCTGTCGAAAGATGGCAGTACGAGCTTCCTGGAGTCGACAGTCCTGTGCATCTTGGGCGGCTTGCCAAAAAGCACATCCATTGGTAGGTCGATTGGGCGCGCATCAGAGCCATCATTAGCGTCTCTGTCCATGAGTACAAGGCGCTTCTCTGTTTGTGCTTTGCCAACGATTGAGTACCCGCATCGTTCGCGTTTGCAGATCTTCTTGAATGCATCAAGCTTGTCTGGTGCAATAGCCAAGACATATCGCTCTTGAGCTTCGCAACACCAGATCTGCAGCGGGCTGAGGCTAGGATCTGCACTATCGACCTCTCGAAGCTCGAAGGTAGCGCCGTGGCCTGAGTCATGTGCGAGTTCAGGTAGAGCATTTGACAAACCGCCAGCACCAACATCGTGGATGAACTGGATGGGACTTTCGGCACCTCGCGAAGCGCACGTGTTGATGACTTCTTGCGCACGTCTCTGCACTTCGGCGTTGCCTCGCTGCACACTAGCGAAGTCTAGATCGACGCTGCCTTCGCCGGACTGGATACTTGATGCGGCGCCGCCACCAAGACCAATCAGCATAGCAGGACCACCAATCACAACCATGTGAGCTCCAACGTCGACCGAACCATCTGTCTTGAGAGCATTGTCTGGTCGAACAGTGCCAACACCGCCCGCGATCATGATAGGTTTGTGATAACCTCTAACCTCAGTCTTGCCATCAGCAACGGGAACTTCCATAGATAGTGTTCGAAAGTAACCAGTGGTACATGGCCTGCCGAACTCGTTGTTGAAAGCCGCACTTCCGATAGGAGCTTCCAGCATGATATCAAGGCTGCTAGCCAAATGTGCAGGTCGTCCGATGTCGAGCTCCCAGGGCTGTCTGTGTTCTGGAATTAGAAGATCTGACACCGTGAAGCCAGCCAGACCAGCTTTCGGCTTCGAGCCCCGTCCTACAGCACCCTCATCTCTGATCTCACCTCCAGATCCAGTTGCAGCTCCAGGAAATGGCGATACTGCAGTAGGATGATTGTGAGTCTCCACCTTTGCCAGATAGTGCACAGTCTCCTTGGTCTGCTTCCACTCGCCAGCGAATTGGTCAGGTGCCCACAAGCTTCCGTTGTAACCTTGCAGCACTGCAGCATTGTCAGAGTAAGCTGAGATAACATGCTGTGGGTGCTTCTTGTGAGTATTTCGGATCATTCCAAAGAGACTGTTATCCTTGTCCTGTCCATCGATCGTCCACTTTGCATTGAACTGCTTATGTCTGCAATGCTCCGAGTTTACTTGCGCAAACATGAATAATTCCACATCAGTCGGATTCCGCTGCAGCTTGTTCGTGCACGCATCGATCAGATAGTCCATTTCTGAACCATCAAGCGCCAGCCCCAGAGTCTTATTGGCCTCCTCAAGCGCAGCCCGTGGTCCAGCAGGGTTCTGCAATAGCTGCACTTTCTGCAGTGGCGCAGGTGGTGCTTGTGCGAACATTTCATCCAAAGCGGGCGGGCTCGTGCTGATGCTCTCAGTCATACGATCATGCAGCGAGTTCGGGTCGGGAATCGATCCCTCATTTGAAGGACTTTCAAATTTCGCAGCGAATATCAATCCCCTTTCTACCCGCCTCACAACGTCACCCAGTCCACACACCTGCGCAATACTCGTAGCCTTCGAACTCCAGGGTGAGATCGTGCCAGCTCGAGGTGAGACGTAAATGAGCTGGATTGAATCATTCTGCGGTTGCTGGCCGTGGACGACCGCATTGCGGAGTGCGCCGTAAAGCTCATTTGTTGAATCCGCATAGCTTCCATATTCCAGTAGTTGGTCCAGAGTCGAGATTTGCTCAGCTAAGAGCTCTCTCTGAGACGCGACGTAGTGCACCCATATCGCATGAAGGTCCTTGGCTCCGATGGCTTTCGCAAGTCTCGCCAGGCGGAAGTCAGAGAAGGCTGACGAGCCTGGAAATGCCTTGTAAGCCCCTGGCTGTGACATGTCTGAATTTGGTCTGGCTCACGCCTCGAGGCAGCCAGGCGAATGTGGTTGTTACATATTCTAGGTAAAGCGATCGTGGCGTGAAGCTAGCGAGCAATTTTGATGGAGCTACTAGCATGTTTTCTCCGAGTGCCGATGACACGTGACTGCTAGAACTGAGGCACCATGTGAGAACATCGAGGTGTAGTATCAGGTACGAGCTGGATAGGATACCATGCGCGTGAAACTCCACTCCTATCCATCTAGGTATTCAGACGCCATGCTCACGCTCCCACTTTTCTCAATCCCTCAATGAGAACATAGATAGGTCTTCGCTGGGAGATCCACGCTGTTCGTACACCCGCAAAGTCATCTCAAGCACTCATGCAAGTCACCCCTGTCGGACCATATATTTCAGCTCGAGGCACTGTCCTTTCGACTATTGCTCCTCGATCTGCCACCTCCATTCCCATTGCGACTGCCAGTATTTGTTCCGCCGGTGCCCGAGCTTGTCGAATTTTGTTCGCCTTTGCTTTTGCTGCCGCGCGAACGCTTCTAAAACACACGCCCAATCCAATCAGAATAACACGCCATCTCAAATGCAGTAAGAAATGAAGTGTGGCTATGCAGATAGGTGATGCGTCGACTGACAGCACAACTGTACAAAAGAAAGGGGGAAGGCATAGGTGATGGTTAATGTATGCTTAGGGATGAGGCGGGTTGAGGTCGTGCCCAGGTATCGCTCATCCACGTACCGAATTGGCATGCCTCTGGGTCTCCGCCCTTCGCTCGTCGTCTATTCGTAGCCGATTCATTGAAATCGGATCTCCATCGTCTGTGCGCATCGGACTTTTGGCTTGGTTGGCAAAGGCTGCTTGTGGTGGCCTTACTGCTGGTGCATGGCCATTCTGCTTCATCTGCTCAGCCAGTTGACTAAGTCGGTCCCACTTGGCTTGCCTGTTGGCCTTGACTGCCTCGAGGTTGTTCTGCTGCTCCGTGTATTCGTGCGAGCATTCGTCGAAAAGCTGTGGATTGACTTCCATGAACAGCTTCATCGCATTGTACACCATGCCATGTATAGTTCTGTGAATGTTGTTAGCACGAGGGATGCTATCCGACCCGTTGCGATCTTACCTGTTCCAGTGGCCTTTCGAGTTCTCGTACAACGGCGCAAACATTATCGGCAGGATCACGTCCACATTATCACTGACAAGGTTGCAGAAGTACTCGTTGTTCCAGAAGTACAACGCTCGCTCGGCGACCTGCGATGCGTCAGCATACGAATGCATCCATTGTGAGCAACGCGACATACCTGGAAGTGTGGACTCGCGACACTTTTCGCCAGCTGATTGAACAAAGGTTCCTGCACCTTGGCAAATTCGGCCGGGTCCATCACCTCGAAAATGTCTTCGACTTCGTTCAAAAACATGACCTCCTTTGTGCTGTTGACCTTTGGCCAGTATCGCAACAGTCCCAGGACAACCTCTTCCGTGAGTGCTGCGTCCTTCTCCAGGAATTGAACAATACAGTACGCTAGCTGGGGATGGTACATGCTGAGACTCTTGACTTTGTGCAAGGGAATCAGCACTCTTGTCAGGAACAACTTGTGCTCCTCTTTGAGCGGTAGTGCAAAGCCGTTGATGATAGAACCCAGTATCTCTAACAGTTCAGCAATGCCGTTGAAGCGCTCGGTTTCGTAGATGAATTGGAAGAAGACGTTGTTGATGCTCCGTCTGATGTAGGATCGCAGATTGAGGAACTTTCCGTAGATCCTGTGCAGGGTGGTCTTGAGGAAGTCCCTTTCCCGGGGATCTTCTGAGTCGAACAGCTCAAGGAGCTGCAACACGAACTGATGGTCGATGTACTGCTTCGCATAGTTGGTGTTGAAGTCCTGGCTTTCGATGAAACGGAGGAAGAACTCGTAGACAACTTGGATGTGTGGCCAAGCGACTTCCAGTACCGGCTCGTCTTCCTCTGGATCAAAGGCCTCTCCTTGCGGGTTCATCGGTGGTGGAATTGGCCTGAACAAGTTCTTCGCGAACATCTCGACCACACGAGGGTACATGGGCTCCGAAATGACCTGTCGGTTCTGCGCGACATAGTCCAGAAGCTCATGCAGCGCTAGACGCTTGATTTCCTTTGATTTCATGTCACCCGACGCGTCGTTGAAATCGAATATGATGTTGCACTGGTCCAGCTTTTGCATGAATAGCTCGGCCCGTCTGTTAGGCGGCACCTCGTGGAAGCCAGGCAGCTTTTCGAGGTCGCGTTGTCGCTGATCTGAGATGTCAAAGCGTGACGAATGCTGGCGCTTGGGGGTCCTAACTCCTTCCGGTACTGTATCTTTGGGTGTGGCCTGCAGGCGATCGAAGAGCAAGCTCTTCTGACCAGCCTTGGGAGGTGCGAGATCTTGCGGCATTGTCTCAGCGGCGCCAGGAGGTGGAATGTGCTGTCTCATGTCAGTATATCGTCTGTCTCTCGATTCAGGGACGGCACGGGTCGACAAACCGGAGCGCTCGGCGAGATTACCACACTGGGAGGGAGGGTGCCGAGTCTACCGGGAGTCGATGGTCCCTGCTGGTTCTGTCCACCGGCCGACTGTTGCCCATTGAAGCTGGAGCCGTGTTGTTGGAAGCTACCTGCTTGTGGACCTGCAGTGTTGTTGGCGTTCATGCTGTTAGCTTGACCGGGCATTGGGGCGCCAGGATGCGGCTGGGTGGGTCCATCGGTGGGGAGGGGCTTGTTCCGCTGATCGACGAGGTTGCTGGTGGATGATGTCGGTGTGGCATGGGCAGAACCGGCGGGCGACTGGCTCGCTGGCGAAGCAGTGCCGGAGGAGGAGTCCTTCTTCTTGGCGAGCTTGTTGCCATCTCGGTCCTTTGCACGCGAGAGCTGCTCATGCTATTAACGTCTGCGATCAATATACCTCTTCCGCGCCCGCTAGTGTCTGTGTACGTGAGGGATTGCTTACCACACGCTGTCTGAAGCCTTTCATGATGTGTGTGTATGTGTGTGTGTGTGTGTGTGTGTGTTTCTCCTAATGCGCCCAGCGGGAGCGAGTCCGCGCTATCTCTTTGACGGTCCAGTATTGGGAGACAGCCAATGCTGCGGTGCACTGCGCTGCGTTCCTGCAAGGAAAGGGCACGGCCCTGTGGAGCGCGTGATGCGAGCTCTTGCCGTGCCAGCGCTAGTCGGATGCGAGCGAGCTTCGACGGGGGGATAATAAGGCGCAAGCGTTTCGAGGGGAGTCTCCACGTGACTTCCGATTGATTAGGTGGGAGAATGTTCCAAGCGGAGGCGTGAGGGCGCGCGGCGGTATGGTGTGCAGGGGCGATGCGGACTTGATCGTGGACGCGGGAAGATTTGGCGTTGTTGACGATGACCGCTGACAAGTCTATCAGGCTTGGCCGGAGAGTCCCTGACGCTGACTCGCGGTGTGTTCTGAGCGGGGAGGAGCGTCGATGCGGCCGACGAAGGCGAGGATGGCGGAGCGTCTAGCACGTCCGGCGACGGTCACGGGAGTTGGTGTCGATGTAAACAAGGTGTGCACTGCTAGCACAGCATGGTTGCAAAAGAGTCTGCACAGCTCCCAAGGCGGTGCGATGCTGGAAGACGCAGCCGCAGCGCAGCGGAACGTGGACCCAGTGGGGAAATGTTCTGAAGCGACCGTTTCTCCTCCAGTCTTCAACTCATCAGCCCTCGTTCCTGCGAGGCCTGCTCCTGCATAACATCCAGTCATCACCACTGACTTCAAGTACAGCATCCACGTGACGCCATCAGAGCTCTTCTCATCGCACCTGCGACTCATGCATAGCATGGCATAACGGAGCTCGCGACGCGAACATGGCTCGACGACCTCGCGACCAGCCCACGCGTGTCCACAGCATCCCCGCTCCGAGGGTCGTGAGCATAGAACACCCAGGCATCGTGCACAATCTTGACAAAGGGATCAGATCATTGGGCGGCGAGGCGCAGCTCAAGCATGTGAGTGCCGCTATATGTATGCTCGTCATGTAAGTCATCACGTTCTCACACCACGGTAGGTTCTCGAGCACCATGTCGGTGACTCGAAACTCTCCAGCAAGCAAAATGCACTCCCTGAGCCAGTAGCGGGTCTGTCGCTGCGGCCAAGTGATCCACTCGCAAAGAAGATACCATCCGTCGGCATCGAGTCTCGGAATGTGCTGGTGAAGGTCACTGTGCCAAAGCGCACCGGTCGCAAGCGCAAGCGAGGGTCCGACGAGCACTACCATGAAGATGAGGAGCCGCAGCAAAGCACCACGAGCATCAACGCACCGGATCTACTGCAACGGCTCCGCGACAACCAAGACAAGTACGCCGTCAGGGCGGTCGCCTTGCTGCGAGAGACCCATCGTTTCCGAACACTGCCGGACTTCCAGATCCTGAACGGCGACTTGCCCATCATGAAGGAGCTTCGCGACCACGCTACGGCGCCCGACTACGATCGACTCAAGAACTTCAGGGTCGATCTGTCAATGGCACCTGCTCGCGTTGGCGCATACCCCGGGCCACCGAGCTTCACCCACCTTGACATGCCACACAAGTACGAGTACCAGCAGGCTTCTGGCGTCGTCTATGTAGAGGACGAGTCGGGTAACGTCGTCTCCAAGAACATCTCTGCGCCGCACCGTCGCTTGACCTGGGGACTGAATCCGGATTGCGATGACATCCCCACGAAACCGCCATTAAGCTTGCCTAGGAGGAGTCCGAATGGCGAGATGCTGCCAAAGGCTGTCAAAGAACTCGAGAAAATGCTCAAAGACCGTCCTGTGGTCACCAAGCGCGTCGCCTTGAACAATATGCCACCTATCAGTGACACGATCTTCAAGGAAGCTACTCAGTACGTAGGCTATAGCTTCAAGGCTGGTCCTTGGCGTGACCTGCTTATCAAGTATGGCGTCGACCCACGCAAGGATCCTGCGATGCGCAGATACCAGACGCTCATGTTCCAGGTCGATAAGGAAGCTTTCAAGTCGGGCCCCTTGGCGGAGCAAAACAAGCCGACTAACCCTTCCACGTGGGCTAGGCCGCTGCGACACACAAGAGACGATCCGCATACCCACATTTTCGATGGTAAGACTATCACAGCCAACGGCAAGACATGGCAGGTCTGCGACGTGGAAGATCCCACGATCAAGTCCATTTTCGACACCGAGGATCTTCCCACGGAGTGTGACGTGTATACCTGGGGTTGGTACTACAACGGCACAATGGCCAAAGCTCGTGCGATCATGAAGGACAAGATGCGATGCCTTTTCGCTGGAGAGGAGCCTCCGGAGGATGTTTATGTCAAGCTTAAAGAGCATATACCCGATCGATTACCCAGAGCGAAGGTGCAGGACCAAGCAGTTTTGAACGTCAAGCAGCACGGAGCGAGGGCAAATGTGCTGGCCATGGAGGTGAGGAACATCGTGAAGGGTGGCGAGGGTGGTATAGGGACGAGAAACAGATTTCAGCGACCGAAGCAACGACAAGCCGCTGATGCTGCCGCCGCCACTGCCTCGGAAGGTGCTGCCATCACTTCGAACAATTCGGACAAGAGTGCTGCCGACGCCGATGACGTGGAGGTCGAGCAGGAGGATGAAGACGCAGGAGAAGGAGAAGCGCCTGATGGTGAAGGCGATTTTCAAGATATGGAAGACAACGATGACGAGGATGCACTACGGACAAATGAGGAGAATACCGAACTCGAGCAAGCCACTGAGCTTGAGGATATCGACTAATACCGAGCATAGACGTGTAGAATTCAGCAGACGACTCTGCCTTCCGTACTTGCTCCCAAAAGATATCGAGACTGCATTGCAGCGCCGTCGCTCTCTCAAGCGTTGCTGCGGGTAGCTCGGCGACATTCCCGCCTGTGGTCACTGACAGTGGCACCTTGTGCGTGGCGAATTTCTGCGGGAAACGGCTCATAGGGAAGAGGAGGTGATAGAAATTTTCGATGCGAGTCGAGTTTTTCTTGGATGTCGTCCATGTCGCGACAATCCGCGCTAGTTCTACGACTCACAAGCGCGCGAAGCACAGCGACTCGAGACGCCTGGCCAACCGCCGACATGTCTCATCCTCCACATTCACGATCTCCTTCCAATTGTTTTAGAAAGACAAAGACGCTCTCTATTCACGCCCACGCAGACAATAAACACTATTTTTGGGGCCCGTCACAATGCGGACAATGCAACATTCTCACGTTTTAGCCAAGAAACCCTCCCTTTTCCGACTGAGAGGAACCAGAAATTTACGCTCTTCACGACAGATTCCATTTGAAGAGACCTTGCCCAACAGTTTCTTACGAGTCCTTACTACGACAGCAGCGACCGAAACCCCAAACATTCTCCACGCGATTCGACTACTTACAGCAACCACGACTTCTACAACAAACATGACAGCTCGCCTCCTCGTCGCGGCCAGCCTGGCGCTGGGCGCTCAGGCGCACATGTTCATCTCCTCTCCCACCCATATAGCGGGTAACGCTGTCAAGCCTCCTCTTGATCCCTCCGGTTCCGACTTCCCTTGTCGCGGCGTGCAGCTTCCCACCTCCGGCGGCGAGAAAATGGCGGCAGGATCCAGCCAGCTTCTCGCATTTGATCTGGGAGGAGGTGCAAATACCGCGGTCCACGGAGGAGGTTCTTGTCAGCTCAGCTTCACACAAGAGACCGACCCGGCCAAGCAGAAGGACCCGAAGAATTGGCATGTCATCTACTCGATTCTTGGTAAGTACTGTAGGGTCAAAGGCGTCGTCTGTCGAAGGCGCGGCCACGCCTACCGTATTCCCTAGCAGCAGTATTTGCTAAGACATTCCCGCGAATATAGCTAACAACCTTGTTCAGGTGGATGTCCGACAGACGCCCCTGGCAATCTCGAGCAAGCAATCGCCTGCAGCGGCGGCGATTCGACAGCATGTGTCAATTCATTCAACTACACCATACCTAAGGGTGTGAACGACGGGAACGCTGTTCTCGCCTGGACATGTGGCAAATCCCTTCCCCTTCTGTTGAGATACGCAGGCTGACGGATTTCCCAGGGTTCAATAGTGTAGGGAACCGCGAGATCTACATGGACTGCGCCAACGTCGAGTTTACCGGCGGTGATGGCTCAGAGATGTCTTCTTTCCCATCTATGTTCGTCGCAAACCTCGCGAGCCTCGGAACCTGCGCGACCACGGAACAAATCAACGTCGAGTTCCCTGATCCTGGCAAATATGTCACAACAAAGACCGAAGGAAGCCCGTACAAGCTCGCCATCCCTACCGCCGCAGGCTGCGCAAGTGGCAGCGGCAGTGGCAGAGGTAGCGCTACTGGCGCTCCTATCAGTGGACACGACGGCAACGGGGCAGCGACCTCATCACCAGCTGCCGCTCCAACATCACAAGCAGCATCATCCAACTCCGCTGCTCCCGCACCAGTCGAGAACTCCAGCGCCAGACCGATCGCATCCTCAACACCAACCGCATCCGCTCCCACAACTCCATCCTCAGACTCTTGCCTCAACAGCGAAGTCTCCTGCTCATCTCATGGTCAAATCGTCTGCATCGACGCTAGTCACTTCGGCATCTGCGATGTCGATGGTTGTGCTGTCTCCCAACCAGTCGCAGCGGGCACACAGTGCAAGGATGGTAAGATAATGAAGCGCGATATCTCGAGGAGAGAGACACCGGCGCAGAGACGGAAGCATGGGCATTACCACTACTAGGGGTTGATGGTCATGATGGTCATGATAGTGATGACGATGGTGCACGATTACGAGGTTGTAGAATAGTTCGAGGCGCAGGGTCGCCTCGAGGGCCTCACGGCAAAGATTGATACCAAGTTGATTTTCTGGCGTTAAGGCCCTTAGGTTTTGGGTTGGATTGTGCTTAGGAATACAAACGCGGGTTCTGGTTCTGATGATGACTTAAATCTTTTTCGCAGATGCGCGCCCTCTCATGCATCGGCTCTATAGGCCGCATACTCGTAAGGCAGATTTTGCTCCCGCTGTGCAGGATCCTGTAAGCGTCGTCAATGGAGGGTTCAATCTATGACAATCTCCAAGGGTCGGATGTGATCTGCGTGCAGTGCGTATACGCCTTGCAGGAAGGACAGAGCAGTGTGGGTGTCGTCCAGTGTGTAAAATCTTGACGCGTCAGCAATGCCATTGTTGCAAGTTCTCAAGCATCAAGAGGGCTACGTGGTGCCACGACTGAGTAGCGTTGTTGCGGACGCAGGCAGATACTGTTGCGAGCAAGCGACATGCCCTTCAAATGGCGAGTGATCTTCGAAGGGGAAAAAAATCATCCACAGTCACTGTTAGGCAAAGAGGCAATGTTACGTAGTGGAATCCAAATGATCTACCACAAAGTCGAAAAGAGAGAGGCCCAGTCAAACTGATGAACAAAAAACAATGACCCTAGTAAGTGAATTGGCCGCACCCTATGCCACTGATAAGCAACAGGCTCATATCCGTGAATGAAGATAATGTAATATTTACCTGGATCGAACAGGGGACCTCCTCGGAGGCTGTGAACGAGATGTACTCTTCCACAACGAGACGTCTGTGCCGTATGTTAGACGCTATGAGAAGTATGTCGTTTTGTGGCGTTTCGCTCTTACGATGACCACTCTAGATAAGCATTAGAACACGAACGATGTGGTGCTGTAATTCTATTCACTTACACACTACGCGACCCACGCTGGTTTTGATGAGTAAGCACAAATTTCTGAGATATATATTTTAATCATCAAGCATCTTGGGCTCTGAAAAGGCATGAAAAGACGAGAAGGAAGGGAATCAGGTTTTCAAAGTGGGGGATAGCTCAACCTGTCAGCTCCGAACTTCGGCCACCAAGTATTTCACGATGTCCGTCAGCTTTGTGATTGATGAGAGATGATTCACAAGTATGAGCGTGACCAGCTGCCAAGCTAAGGGATCGCGAGCTTCATCACAACTTCCCACCTCTCGACCCCCTTTCCTCGCCTCCAGCCCATCCGCCCATTCTGTCACCAAAACGGCCTTCCCGTCTCGAGCAAAAGCAGACTCCACCCATCGTCCTGGCACCCTAGCTGGCTTCAAGTCTGCAGTCCTCGCCTTCTTAAAATTGTCCTCCTCCGCCCCAGGTGTACCCATCCCTCCACTCGCCCCACACGCAAAAGGGACCCAACTACCCTTCTCCCCCACAACATTCAGTAGATGCTTCGGATCTTGCGCATTCACAATCGTCCCGAAGAACTCCGTCATAGTATTTTGATGATAGTATGGAATCCACAATGTATCTTGTGCGACGTTGCAGCGGGGAGGAATGATCGCGAAGTCAACGACTGCGGTGCCGGATCCGGAGTGCGCGGGCGCGGGCGCGGTGAGAACGCCGGAAAGTATGACCACCTGTAAGAATTCGGCGAGACTAGTTGGTACTGCTGACACAGCTTCGTCTGGTGCGAAGTCACTATGGTGCAAAGAAGAGTTGGTCCTGCACATCCATGTTTGCAAGTTCTGCTCCCGCGGTGCTGTGCATGGTGTGCCAGAGATGCGCTTGGTGCGAAGACCATATGGTGGCTTCTGCGGACTGTTGTTGACCTTTGCACAAGCGCCTGTGGTGGCTTCTGATCAGACAGTGTTGAGCGATGACGGATTGTGGGCAGAAGCGCTCGACTTGGTGCAACCTGGCGCTCAGAGAGTCTACTGGGGACGCTCGCTTGAGCATCCTCAACATGGACTGTTGCATATAGGTATGTTCCGAGCAAGCGAAGTATAATTCTCCAACGACGGGCCTGACTGGAACATAGTCCGCCAATCGCTCGAGCAGCATCATCGCTTCCTAAGTTCAGACGCTTACCACAACTTTCTGTCCATTCTTGAGAGGATGTCAGGCCAGCGACAACGACCGATTGTTGGTCATGTGCAGATGAAGTCCTGGACACCTAATGATCCATCCCTCGCAACAGGGGCGCCTTTCGTAGGCACGGCGATTTACCTCAACAACACCACTGATTATTGGGATGAAGGCGCGTGGGCGCTATGGACAGACTTCGTCCGTCATGTTGACGGCTGTTTAGGGTGCGCTGGTGGATCACTTCTTGAGCCGGTACATACTGTTCCAGGACCACTAAAGAAGCTGCTCGATGGAGACAAAACGCCTTAGAATTTCAATAGGTCGTACATCGTTCAAGTCGGCTGTGAATCCCCTGAACAGCATGATGCCTTTGACCACACAGACCACTTTGCCAAGCACTTCGTCATTCTGAAATGCGTCAATGATGGATATGCGGAGTATGGCGATATTGTGTTCGGGGGCTCCAGAGAGTATGGCAGTATCCCAACCGGGAATGTGATGCAGATGTGCTGGATGCCATGTTTGCTAGCGGTAGTTTGCTCACTCCACAGTCGCGATTGGCTTCCAGGTATCATCCTTCAGTGTCGCAAAGTCTCTGGCTTTCGCAAGCACGTAAAGCATGTTGACGTATGGTAGATTCACCTTCAATTGTTCCGCCTTTCGTACGGCATTTCCGAGGATAGCCTCGACTTCGATTGGGCGGTCATGTCGGATGTCAACAAGCATACTGGGCTCTTTACCGCCAGTCTCCAGTCGACCAAGAAAGCGAGACAGGTGACCCTCGATTTCATCGTCGGTGATCAGATTGGGGTAGCCAGCAGCCGTGGCTAATACACCATACTCCCTCATAGTATCCCTAGCAATTCCGACAGCGTAGGCCGAAGACCGAAGATAGTTGGCATCGTCGCAAAGTGTCAAAGCAGTGATGGGATTGATCGTTCCGTTCACCGCCAGCTTAATCCATCTCCGCTTCTGTACGTCGTCATGTACAGGTGCGTCAGCTCCTCCGACAGCAAAGATGTCAGAGATACGCTGAACTTGTGCTCGAGCTTCTGGGCCTGCGTCAGCTGTTCCTATTTCGAAGCGCTGCAGTGGAGTTCCATGTTCTACAATGCCGGGCGAGACTTGTGTGGTCGGCAGGTACACAACGCCCGAGATGATAGTATTGCTCGGATACTGCTCGGCGTACTCGTCCTCGATCGCGATGCCATTCTGCGCCAATACGATGGCCGTCTGCTTCAGAGTCACAGCCTCTTGTATTAACTGTGCAGTTCCAGGAAAGGCCTTCGATGCAACGAGGACGTAGTCGAATGGTCCGTGTGCTTGTGCCTCCTGCACACTGCGCACAGTAGTCGGCCTAGCTCTCATGTGTCCCCATTTCGCTGATCTGACGAGGATGCCGTTCTCTTTCACTGCCTCGTAGTTCGAACGACACACAGCCGTGACTCTTGCTCCACCTCGCTCCAGTAGTGTCGCGTAGATACATCCGACGCCTCCAGTCCCAAAGACGAGGACGCTCACTGGATCGAGATCGTGAGTGTGATCCGGTGGCATTGTTCAGTCGTGCGGCGGGTCCATCTCTTGACCTCCTTCGCTGCTCACACTCTCGGATGGTGGTGTTCGTGGCCGACTTCGGGGCCAGCCGTGTCCGCACAACATCCTGCGGCACTCACCAACACCAACGTGCCACAACACCAAGGTCACAGTGCGAATGACGGTACTCAACTGAGAGCAGTGATCATACGAAGATAAGCAGGAGATCCGGAGAAGCGTGGGATGAGCGACGGCGAGCAAAGGCTAGGCCAGGCCAAATCGCGATCAAAACAACGCCTCACGCGCCTTAGTTCTACCGCGTACTGTAGAGCTCTACCAGCAAAAGACCACCACCAAGCCGTTCACTGTCCCTGTGGCAGCATATGCCTGTGTCCAGCATGTATATGATTTCGAGAAGCGTTTTTCTTAGATCTCGACCAATCTCCCGCACCATGCCTAGTATGCCCCAGCTGGTCGATGCCGCTCTTTACCTCCTGGACGCCCCGACATACAATGCCCTCACCAATGCGATATGCCTGCCTACGCAGACCATCTGCGCCGTACAGCCCTTCGTTGGCGAACGCGTACCTCGAGATACAGCTCATCGAAAAACGACGCTCCATAGGGGCCCGACGCAGGACGCTCGCCGACCTACAACGACATCAGATACTGCTTCCGGCTCACCACATTGGGCCACAGCAGAGCATTCGCAATGTTGAGCATTGTACTCGAGTGAGTCGATATACAGTCTGCAGCACTTCACCCTCAGGCGCCATCATCTACTAGCATACCGCTTTGTCACTCCTTTGTTCATTGTGTTAGGACAACCCGTCGTCCTTGTCGAGCGACAATGGAGAACAAAGAAAGCTGATCCGAGCGACATCCATCTTTGACAACCACAGCAGAGCTTCGATATGGTATAAGTCTGAAGGTACCGCTCGACCAGGGAACTTGCTTCTGGGTGTGCGTTCCAAGTAACAAGTAACCAGACTCACGTTTCATCTCTAAACGTCGCTTCTATCAATATCGCGCCGGTCGTGATTGAAAGTAGAGGTAACGGTCGCAGCTCCGAAGCCTGCATCAGCGATTCATCGTGTCTGAGTTCAACGCACCACCACAACTGGATACGTTCTTCCTCGTGTGCCTGCCTCTGTACCTGGGAGCAGCCGTCCTCATCACGATGCTCACCTGCTTAAGCGCCGCGAGGGCCTCACGCAGGACTCCTGCGCCTTCTGCCAATCATCGATCGAACTGGATCCAAGGGACGTTCCGAAGGCTGCGGAATATCTTCACTAGGAATAACAGGACTCGTCTCAGAGATGAAGAGCAAGGCCTCATGACATCACCTTCCACTCAACAACCGCCAGTCAACGTCTACGGCACGTTCTTTGGCTGTAAAAACGCAAGGCTCAGCACGTCTCTGCTTCATCAGGCACTCAATGATCCGAACGTTCATATGGACGAGCTTCGTGAGTACTTCCCAGAATTCAACGGAGATCCCATTACACCTATCTCTCCCGATGTCTCGGTGCCTCCTACCACTCCAGCAAGGCATCGCTCATCACAATCCCCTGCCATCTCCGCGGTCGCTTCCTCTGTGTACCCTGATCGACCGGCTCCTTCTAACCAGGCAACAACGCTCCGTGACAGACTTCAGCCAACTCCGGAGAGCTTCGCTAGCAGATATGCAGTCGTCACAACACTCAAGCGGAACAATGAAGGCCCCGTCCATCTTGTGCGCCAGAAGAGGACTGGCAAGCAATGCATCATCAAACAGATGCGCTACCAAAAAGCTACCGACGGCACTCAAGTTGATCCCGAAGAAGTATATCTCATGACGCAGATCAAGCACGCCCATCGCAATGTTATTCACTGGACGGAGATTATCGATGATTTGAACAGAGGTATTTCTAATCTGGTCCTGGAGTTCTGTGCTGCTGGCGATGCCGACAATCTCATCCAAGCCTGCAAACGTCGCGGTGCCAGGGTCCCCGAGGTGATCGTTCTGTCCATTGCGGCAGCGCTAATTGATGCGGCAGCTTTCCTCCACTACGGCGACGTCGATTACGACGCTGTTACGAGCAGGCCCATCTTCTTCGAGAACTCTAGTCAAGAGTCAATCCTCCATCGCGACATCAAGCCTGGCAACATTTTCCTCCGGTGGGACGACAACAGCAGCAATTACGGCCTACCTGTGCCTGTGCTTGCAGATTTCGGCATGGCCGCTACTCAGCGGCAGAATCAAAATGACAGCCGCTGTGGTACGCGGGCCTACTGGTCTCGAGAAATATCATATGCTTGCTCAGGGGCTCTAGGCGTCTGCAGCGAGAAGAGCGATATGTACGCCATCGGTGTCAGCCTCTTCGAGCTCGTTACAAGTATTCCCTATGATCCAACTCAAGACTCGATCCAGGAGGCGTTCAACTGCTCAACGATGAGGAATCACCCAAGATTCCTCCATCTCCTTGAGACTTGTCTTTCTACTGACCCAGATGCCCGACCTGCAGCAAATGAGCTTCACAGAACATCTTTCGTCTTCAAACAGCATATCAAAGAATGGTATGAAGACGGCAACAGGATCCCCGATTCCTTCTGGCCGGCGCCGTTTGCCAATGACGCCTACATCCTAGGTCATCAGCCTCAAGCACAGCCACAGCGAGAGTCGATCAGCCCGCCACCGCGATACTCACAGATCTCGTCGCCGCTTTCAACAAACGCACCTTCAATGACTAACGCGATGCCAAATCCCCCACCTCTTCGACGCATGGGTGGTCACAGCGACCTTCAAGCTTCGGTAGGAGCAGAGTATGCGCAAGAGATTGCTGACATTCCAGGACCGTTCAGATCATCGCTTCCGAGCGCTAGGACGGAGACCGGTGATTTCCAGACAGACGAGAGCATCCAAGCTACTGCAGGAGCACAAGCGCCTCGCAGCTGGTTCTCGTGGCGCTCTGATGACGGCGCATAGGATGCTGCAAGCGCGAAAGCCAGATGACTGGCTAGGTAAGTACCGAAATTGTTGATCTCTTTGAATGTCTGGCAGGATGGCTGTTCTCCTGTACGGCGATAGCGGATTGACATCTTTGACTGGGAGTTGTGGAGTAGGTAGGTTGTATCTATTATCAGGACTATGAGTGTACTGTTATTTCAATGTGCCATCCTCTTGATCTCATCGTGCTCTGTGAAGAGTCCATGACGAGTGATGGCATAGCAGGCGCCCTCACTTCGCCCGACGTGCACCCGTGCTTGGCGTCCGAGTGCAGCCCTACTTCGTAGAGTAGCTTTGTGATGATTTCAACACCCACAGCAGATTAGCATTGCAACTGTATCTTTCCCTTCCACTCAACCTTGGATTGTCATGGTGTGTGACAGACTTCGGGGCTGTCCCACGGCCAATGTTCCGGTAATGCGGCGCCTGCCTCCGAAGTGGGCACCTGCGAATGTTGACGACCAGCGAATGCACGGAACTCGAGTACGCCAGATGTCCACGGAGGAGTGTTCAAGGCCGACAGCGCTGGACGACCCGGCGAATGTATTCACCATAATAACTTATGTCCCAGACTTGGAAACTGCAACATCCGTGATACATCCTACCTCTCTCCGACCGTGCGCCGCGAGATGCCATTGACGAGACAATGAATTTCCCTCCTTGCGCCCCTCCTTAGCAACGTGTCGTGACACGTTGCTTCTGAAGAAATCCGAGCCACCATGACCGACTCGCAGCGCCCGCCAGACAGGGGCAATGCCAGTGGAGCGCTGCTCAGCATTGTCGAACAGTCGAAAAGACAGAACATCACGACCGCGTGTAACCACTGTCGAGCCAAGAAGTCGAAGGGCCGCCTGTCTCCTTTCATCTGAGAGAAAGTCATGCTCAGCTCATATCTACAGTGCGACGGCCAGCGTCCATGCAGCCGGTGTAAGCGACACGGTGTTGATTGCATCTCGCGCTTGGGCAGCACGAGACCGTCCAGCAAGCTTCCAAACGAAAACATGACGAGATCAGCGAATCGCACGAACAAATGACGCATCTTATCCACGACTTGGCGCATAGCGATGAGTGGCGAGCTCTCGACATCTTTCGTCGACTTCGTAGCGGTCAGTCCGCCGTTTCGATAGCCCGAGCCATCGGCCGTCCAGGGCCTCAAGACGACCTTGCAGCTATGCACCAAAGATGGCTGCAGTGCAACTTCATATTGATGATCCTCCAATCCACTGCACCGCTCAGCGAGGTCGTGGCTTTTGCCACCTCGACGTTCATTAGCAGAGGCACCCGCATCGTCATCCCGGATCTGGAACAATGCCGGCCGCTGCGTGACCGCATTATCTCAATCAAGGCCTTGAGTGGAATCCTGGTTGACGCGAATTGACCTGCTATATCGCCAAACGGCTTGAAGACACTGATCAGTGAGTATCGCGATTCAGATGGCGTGTATTGTGGTCCCAAGTTGTACGTGCGCGCATCGCCATGGAAGGAAGTTACCAAAAACGACGATCTCGTGTCGGATCTGATCTCTTGGTATCTTGCATTCGTGAGCCCCTACTGGCGAGTCCTTGAAGAGGATTTATTCATCGCAGCGATGCGAAGTGGAGATCTGGAGTCGGAATATTGCTCACCCTTTTTGGTCAATGCAATCCTGGCTCATGCCTCACTGTTCTCCAGCCATGAAGAGGGTTTCGTGCAACCAGGTCAATATATCACTCGCGGAGAGCACTTCCACAAGGAGGCTCTCCAACTTTGGGCTCTGGAAGAGGGACGAGCCTCGTTCGTGAATTTGTCAGCGCTCTTGGTGTTGATCTTCAAGTAAGTTGGCCATTGACGTTTATTCCCAGATGACCAAGTTTCAACGTCCTTGCAGTTGCGGCATCAGAGGCAAACCAGCACTCGCGCTGAGTCTCAACAAGACCGCGGCTTCGATGAACATGTCGCTGAGGATGACTCTGGGATCTGATATTGACCAAGTCAGCGCCGTGAAATATGCCAGGGCTCGAGCGGTGTTGTGGTGGAGTGTGAATTGCATGGAAGTCAATCTCGCCCTTGCTATACATTCACAGGATAGCGAGCATGGCCTGCGCATAGACTGGGAACAAGCACCTGCTCTGTCGGAATATCTCCAACACACGACATACTATTGGACTGCCTATCGAGACACCGCGCCAGGACGCTTTGACTTTAATGCGTTGCAAGTGCACAGGGCCCAACTCTACCGTATAAATTACGACGTCGCTCAAGTGATGGACCCAAGCAAAATGGGCTTGTCCACTGAGGAGATATGGGACCGCGCAAATGGCATCTCATCACAACTATCGGCCTGGCACGAGGGTCTTACGGCAGGCACGAGGTATCACAAAGACATGCCAGTGCCACAATATGAGCTCCAGTGCGCTTTCATGACACCGCGTGATACAGAAACCTGCTAATTACCTCCTAGCGCCGCCTACAATATCGCATGCATGTGGCTCTACCAACGTACCTCAGCCGCTCTCTTCGGCGCCACCGCCAACGACACGATAGAAGACACAGAATTGAATGAACCCTTCAGAGGCCGGAAGGACACCCTTTATATGAAAGCCCTGCACTATTCCTACCGAGGCGTAACAATCACCCGAGACTATCGCGAAACTGATGGCCGCAGAGACACCCCAATGTGTCTCATGCTCTATACCTGGCTCGGAGCGTTCTGCTTCCTCAACGACATGGCCCGCAAAACTACACTTCCCGCACCCGATTCCCTCGACAAAATCCCCACCAAGAGCTGGACCGCCACCGCAGCTTTCGAAGAGTGTTTCCGTTGCCTGGCAGGAATGGCCGCGCAGCTCCCCATCGCGCGGGGCGTGGCACGGACTATAGCGCCGACGGTGCAGATATTAAACGTGCAGTTGCCAGCGGCCGTGTTGCAGATTATGCATGCGATTGTGGAGACGTCTTGGTAAGTGTTCAGATATTTACAATTGCATGATTATGATGGATCATACTGACGACTGAGTAGGCAATCGGTTGTATCAAAAAGTATGAAGTCGCTGTATACTGCCCAGGGGAATGGGGCGTCTGATGGGGCGAGAGATGATTTAATGGTTGAGGCACTTTTGGCGAGGTGCACCGGGATGCATTGAGTATGAAGGATGATGTTTTGACGGCGACGGATTAAGGAGGTCTGCTGGGGGATACAGGACGACAAAACCATCACGAACCTTCAGCAATTGCTTAAGGTTGAGGATGGCGCGATTGTGTGAACTCTTTATGTCTATAGCAGCTGTCCCAATAACAGAGCATCTAGAATCGATTAGCGACAGGAAAAAGCCATATTTCCCTAAGGTGTGACGGCCACTTTGGAGATCGAGGATGCTGTGTATGCGCATGTGGTCTTGGAGATCCATCGTGGCAAGCAAGCGAATTCCGGGTGTCAATGACTCCGCTCGTCTCGTTAAAGTATGCACCTACCCCATCGACAATTTCTCCTTCCATGGCTACCATCCGCAAGTCACGATCTGCTGCAACATATCAATACGAGCCGCGGCCAGCCAGTGCCATGATTAAAGCAAGATACTCTGATTCCAAATCGAGAAACAGGAGTACAATGTACTTAGGTGAGAACTGGCGACCGATCATGAAACCGTATGTATATGACAACGGCCATGACGATGGCATATCCGGTGTGTCTCAGCGATTGTGTGGAACAGCCCAATGGAGATCCCGTGCATGTTGCATCGAGTCATCACCAAGAGCAGCGGGACAGTGCTGGGGCCGTCAGCAGGAGGAGATTCTGGAAAGCAATGTGTAGTCCGTCGAGGCTCGGGCGGGAGGCGTTAGGAACATCGGATGACGTGATTGGTAAACCGTGAGCGGCGCTTGTGCTGCTGGCTTGTGCATGATTGTGGCGAAGTCAGAGTCAAGAGTCTATGCCCCAATCTAGTGGATTGTGTTGGTAGAGGCCAGGCCCCCGCCTCAGTCTGCATCACTGTCATCTGCATCTTGATCCAGGTCCTTGCTCATGTAGGGTCCATCCAGATAGTATCCCAGGCGCTTGTAGTATCCTCTCACGCCCACGCCAGAGATAATGGAAAGCTTCCGAGAGCCGTGCTCGTCCCTCGCAATGCGCTCGGCCTCTTGCATCAAGAGCGTTCCGTAGCCTTGATGTTGCGACTTGCCCTTGACACGTTCATGAATCGGCACAGCAGAGCCGTAGACGTGGAGTTCGCGGACCAGACTGCTTGGTTGGGAGATGAGCTCTTCGCGGTAGGTATACTTCTCAGAGCACTTGCGAAGGCGAAGCAATGCGATCAGGATGTCTTGTTTCGGATCTTCGTAGGCCAAGAATGTCTCCCAGCCTCCGTTTGCCGTGTAATCTCTGCGAACAAGCTCTACCTGGTTCGGTTTGATCTTATTCTTGACTTCGTTGATCCCGACTTCTCTTGTCCGGACGTCTCGGCACGTTGTTCCAAAGTCTTTCATGCGTGCCAGAGCTAGCTCTCGTAAATTACCATTCTCCACACCAGAGGTTACCAGCGGCATCGGGATGTCTCGCTGTACTCGATAGATCCGAGTCCAAGGAGGGATGAGAGCCAGAATGCGTGCGACGATATCGATGAGGACATTGGGAGTGTAGTTCTTGTACCTACCTGTCCGCCAGAGTTCGTACAGACCTGTGCCACGAATGACCAGCGTAGGATAGATCTTGAGGCCATCTGTGCGGAATGCTGGGTTGGAGAAGTACTCCTGAAATTGGAACAGATCGCGCTCGAGACCGACGTTCGGTAGATCTGGCATCATGTGCGACACTACCTTGAAGCCGGCATCTTTTGCTTGACAGAACGTCTCACACACGGCTTTGACGGTGTGTCCTCTGTTCGTGTCTCGTGCAACGTCTTCATACAATGACTGTACGCCAACCTCAAGTCGGGTGCAGCCGTATCGAAGCATGTCTGTCAGATGTGGAGGCAGGCAGTAGTCCGGCCTCGTCTCAATCGTTATGCCTACACACTTGGTGTTGCTTTGCTCACCTGCCATGACCGCCTCGTCGACATTGTTCGTCTGATAGCCCGAAAGCGCATTGTGCAGCTGCGAGATAAACTCTTCACGGTACTTTGGGCTCAGCGACATGAAGGTGCCCCCCATGATGATGTACTCGACCTTGTCTACGCTGTGGCCCATGTTGCGTATCTGATCGACTCTGCCTCTTGCCTGTTCGAAAGGATCGTACCTCGCTCGGATGGCGCGCATGCTCGTCGGCTCGTATCCGGTATACGACTGGGTGCTGTACTCGAAGTCGGAGTCTGGGCCACCCGGACAGTACACGCAGATGTTGCCAGTGTATGCAATGTGGGGGCATCGATGTGGCTTACACATGACGGCTACCACTGCAATACCACTGGCACTTCGAATGGGCTTGGCGATCAGTTTGGGCAAGATGTACTTCTTGTACTGCTCAGGCACCGCCGCGATAATGTCTGTCAGAGGTGGCTGACGACCGAGGAAGTGCTTCTTGGCGAATTGCGATCGCAGCGAGTTGAGGTTGACATCCTTCTTGGGCCCGCCGGCCTGCACTTTCTCGTGGTCCTCCACCAGACTGTTGGCTATGTCGGCACATGCTCGTATGTATCGTTCGTTCTCCGGTGCCAGTTTGGCCAATTTCGCCGCTGGGAGACGCTTCTTCTTCTGCGTAGTCTCCGTCCACGTCTCCGTCATGGTCGCCATCTGGTCAATCTCGCCAGCGACGTGCGCGCAAGATGTAGAAGTACACGTAGTGAGGTGGTTTGCGATAGTGTACTGACGTGTCCCATGAAATTGATCAACATTGCCCTATTCAAATTTTGATTGGCTTCTGCTAGCGGCTCGTGCCTTGCGCAATCAGTTCAACTTCGTGCCTCGCTCGTTCGTGCTCCCCTCAACATCAACACAACTGAAGCTCCTCGCTGAGCTTCACCTACCGCTTTGAGTGAAGCGTTGCTTCCTTGTTGCGTTTGGTAGCATTATGGATGATCATCACTCGCCGTCCCATGTTCCTACCGCGCGCAATACATGTACAGCCGCCTCACAGAACCTGGCGATGACGGCGTGGGAAAACCGCTGCCAGACGGATCATGGGACCACTTTCACTCATCTCCGGATCATATGCTCAAGACTGTGTCGCTCGGGGGTCTGAGACACCAGCATGTCACCGCCCAGAGACGAAGGTTGAGCGAAGTCATGGGCGCCGTAGGAAGATTCCGGCGCAGCTGCAGCGGCCAACATCGGTCGTTGAGTCCAAATCCCAAGACTTCCTGATCGTGAGTACTTCCTGCTTTATTGCACCTCCTTCCATCGTCATGTTTACTCTAAGACCTTTCTCGAGCCAGTGGCAGGGGCGAGTAGCCTGTCCAAATTGCAGACGCCAGGACAACGGTGACTTTTTGAGGAGCTTCTACTTCGATATCACAACATTCGTCTTCCGGCAGGGCTTTGAACGTTATTACTTTCCATTATCCAGTCAACGGAAGCGACACCTGTACATTCTGCGCCCGACATGCCGCCACGCAACGACCACTTCCAGCCCAACTGGACGCCCTTCGGAGGCGGCGACAATTGGCGGTACAGCAACAATTCCGCGAAAGGCGCAATCTCATGGATGAATCCCACCCAAGCACGCTTCATTGGAGTTCCTCATGATGGAGCACTTCAAGACATCAGGAGATTTGCGCTGCCGGACGATTGTGAGGGATCCTACAACACTCGCGCTGCTCGACAAGGCAGATACACATTCATTGCCGCACCGACAACGGAAGAGAGCGGGCAGTCCAGCCCGCCTCAGACCAGAACCAGTCCTCGGGTGATTCTCCGGAAGATGATGCGCATGTTGAGCACGTTTCCCTCCAAGAACATCAGTTGGTGGACAGCCATCGTTTTCATCGTAGGCAGCGCATTGTTCGTGGTCAGCTCCTTCATGAGCGTCTTGCCACTGTATCGCACCGACGTGAAGCAAACACATCCGGAGATGGCCATCGAACAGGGTGGCTGGGTCGCTTTCGTCGGATCAACAGTCTTCGTCGGGGGCAGCGTCCTCACGCTGCTCGAAGCAGTCGACAGGCAACGCGTATTCTGCTTGGAGAGCTCTCATACTGGTGGTGAGACGCACAAGCGGCGTTGGCTACCAAAATGGACGGCACTCAAAGAACACTACGTGCATGAACTAGGCTTCGTGGCCTGCACGATCCAGGCAATCAGCTCGCTCTTCTTCTACTGGTCCAATTTCTGCAATATACCACGCATATACAAGGCTATCTCAAGCAATACCCCGCTGTCGGCCGGCGTCTACAGGTTCCCAAAGGTGGTGGGCTGCACGGGCTTCATCGTCTCTGGCCTACTGCTCATGCTCGAGACACAGGCCGCATGGAACGATTGGGCTTTTGACACGATTGGTAAGCACCAAAAAGTCGTATGTTGAATCTCGTAATAACGGTCACAGGGTGGTGGATCGCTTTGCTGAAGGTGATTGGTGGCCTCTTGTTCCTTACTGGTGCGGGCTGTGGCTACGACCGTGGAGATGGGCCACAAAAAGCATCCGCAATGTTAACACTGATCGGCTCATTCGTTTTTCTGATCGGGAGTCTTCTGCTGTGCTTTGAGGTTGTGCAGCCGTATCCTGTACTTGTCAGAAGAGTTGACGAACAGAACGAGCATAGGGAGGAGGCGCACAACGGCCCTGCAGACGCCGACAGGATTTCGCTTCAGGATCGCAATGCGAATGGTGTTCAACATGACGACACCGACAGGATCGACAGTGGCAGCAACGATAGTATCGCGAGCAGTAGCTCGAAGGATGTCGATGGCAGCGAGCGGGATAGTATCGCAACAATCGGTCCAAGAAACATCGAAGCTCAGTCTGGACAAACGCAATCTTGATCTTCAGCGAGATGTTCGGAATGCAGAGGATTGAAGTATAGCAGTCCTCTGCTGCTGGTTGACAGCTGACATTGTTCGACGACTGCTTCAATGATAGAGATAGAGCTACACTTCAATGTAGTACGAAACACTGCGAGGTAGTGCGAAACCCTGCGAGGTAGTAGCCTTGGTGACCGAGCCTGTACTCACCTGATCTCATACTTGCCCAGACTAGAGATATGGTAATCTCTTCACGATGACCATCGCTATGCATGTGACCCTGGTCGACGAAGCCAATCAGTAGGCTCGTTCCTTGCTTGGCCCTGCAAGTGAAGCCCAAGTGGCTGTGCGTCACCGCCCAGCGAGCGCCACGCGAGCGCGATTTTTATTTCTCAGACTTCAGACGACGAGCAACTTTCTCTCCCACAACAGTCTTCACGCTACCAAACCACACGCAAACGATCGTCTGTTCTCCACCTAGCTAGACACCACACAGCTCCCCGCGTTCGCCAACCAAAGTTTGCTGCTGCCATTGGCAAAAGAGCACACGACCGCGACACTTCACAGCTCAGGCAATCTGCGCCTGAGGCGACACTTCAAGCTGGCGAATACCACCGCTATTCACTGCAACAATCTCGATTCCTGCTAAGGCCGGCTCTCTGAATGAGGAGTCAGTCTTAACTTCACTTCCCGGAATCAGTACACCACCTTTCTATGCGTCCTGAGGATCTTCTACGCTGTTTGTGCAAGCCGAAGAAGTAAGACCAGCAATCCTGCAATAATTCTCACACGCTGAAACTTGCGTAGGCCCAGATAATACCAGTTACTTGTTGACCGCCACTCGCCACTACTGACTGCTACTACACCACAAACACCAGCAATTACTTGACAACCACCCACCACCCGATACTTCCGCCGGGTATCGGAGACCTCCTCGTCGCTCACCACTCCCAGTCGGCACCATTCCGCGCCGCAAGAGCTCTTTCATTCCTCTCTCCGCAAGACCTCCTTAAGATTGACCCAGGTCGTTTAGCTTCCATTACCCGCTTGCTGCTGGCGAAAGCCAGCCTCCAAGAACCAGAAGTCCGTGGGTGGGCCTTCTCTTCTCAGCCGACCTCAACCATCGTTGAGCAACAGAAAGGGCTACCACTGGCCAGAAAGAGCTGAGACGTACTGCATCAGGCATAATCATATTGCTCAAGAGAGGATTCTTCACACAACACTCGAGGATACCAGCTTGGAGATGGTCAACGTAGAGATCCCACCTCACTACACAAACTCGCCGGCTGGATCACTTAGTGGTACGCCGCACTTGACGATCAACAAGGACATCACGGCTCTCGATCTTGACAGCAGCAATGCATTCGAAGGACCAGAGAAGCTGCTAGAGGTATGGTTCAGTCCATCCGAGAAGGCGCTGTCTGCGTCTGCCTCTCCGCTTGGCTTGAAGGCCGTCTCGCAGGACTCATGGAAGGAGATGCTTGACTTGGTGAACTGCAAGGTTCTCTCCGTCATCGACTCTAGAAACGTCGATGCCTATCTCCTGTCCGAGTCGAGCATGTTCGTCTTCCCGCACAAGCTGGTGCTGAAGACATGCGGCACCACCACCCTTTTGTTGGGCCTGTCCCGCATGCTGGAGATTGCAGCCCTCGAGGCTGGCTTTCCGCATGTCAAGGCGGACTTCCGCACTGGCGGCAATGTAGCAGCCACTCCCTACCGCGTCTTCTACAGCCGCAAAAACTTTCTGTTCCCCACCCAGCAGCGCGGACCACACCGCAGCTGGCGTGATGAGGTTCGTTACATGGACAAGATGTTCTTGGGCGGCAGCGCCTACATGATCGGTAAGATGAATGGAGACCATTGGTATCTGTACATCACCGGTCCTCGTACTCAGTTAACTCCGCCTGCGACTCCCGGGGAGCAAGTCTTTCAGACTCCAACGCAGAAGATGATGCTGCCGGATAAGCTCAACGGCATGACCTTGCCCATCACTGAGCCGGAGGATGAGACTCTGGAGATCCTCATGACCGACTTGGAGGAGAACAATGCTCGTCAATTCTACCTGGAGGATGCCAGCAACATTGCCCAGGACAATGCACGTCGTGCTCACCTCCTCCGTAAGGATGCCATCCACCACCTCGGTGTCATCCCTGAGGCCAATGGCTCTGACCCAAGCATTTCTGGCAATACCCTTGTCAACGGCGGTGATGACCCATCATTCGATGTCTTTGCCCAGACCTCCAGCGACCACTCCGGCTACAGCACTCCCGCTGACGACGAGCCACTGACCTTCGGCGAGGAGCTCAGCACCGAAGGTCACACTCTCGGATCAGTTGTCACCGAGAACTGCGGTCTCGCCGACGTCTATCCAACCTCCAAGTACCCAGACGCCCGCATCGACTCCTACCTTTTCACGCCATGTGGCTATTCTGCCAACGGTGTCGTGCCAATGCCCGGCGACGGCGAGTCCACCCACTACTGGACTGTTCACGTCACACCCGAGCCGCAATGCTCCTACGCCAGCTTCGAGACCAATGTCCCCACTCGCCACACTGGACGCCAGACTGTCGATGTCGTTCAGCAGGTTGTGGGCATTTTCAAGCCCGGCCGTTTCAGCGTTACGCTGTTTGAGGCGAAGGATGCCGAGGACCAGGCGTACGCTAAGAATGATAAGAGGATGGATCATGTCAAGGGGTACCGCCGCATTGATCGGATCGTGCATGACTTGGAGGGGTATGAGTTGGTTTTCAGGTACTTTGAGAGGGACGATTGGAAGGGTGGTGCTCCGAGGCTGGGCGAGCACAGCCCTTGAGGAGATTGAGAGGATGGCAGTGGCGATGGGAAACGATGGACGAACGGACTTTCTTTGTTATCGGCCTTTGCTTGCTGATGACTTGCCTACCTGCGTGCGTGCGTGCGTGCGTGCGTGCTTGATAGCGTGGTTCCTAAGAGTTCTTTCTATACTGCTCAATGATTGCGTATCGTTTTGGGGTATCTTATCTGTATTACTTGTGTCTACATTCACCCACGACGTCCCTAATGAGATTCATTATCGTCACGATCCACTCAAGCCTTCGGTCACCTTCCGACTACTACTCGCCAGCGCCTCCGATTTTGATTCTTTATTCGACTTCACCCTCACCAGCTTCCCCGAGGTAGCAGGACTTTCATCCGGATCTGCAGCTACAGGCGTAGGCGGAGCAGGCGCGAGCGCCTGTTCTGCTGCTGGTGCTGCCGCATTGCTAGACCCTGGCGTGTTCTCGATGGTTTTCAACAAATCCTCTGCTATTCGCGGTTTGCCTTCGACGGCCTTGGCGATCGCCGAGGGAGCTGGCGCTCCCGCGGCTGGAGCTGGAGCCTCGTCCTGTTTGGCGGGAGCTTTCGTCGCGGGACTTTCGTCTAGGTCCGCGGTTGGGCCGGGAGCTGAAGACGGAACGGGAGCAGGAGTTGACGAGGGGATATCTGTAGCGGCTGATGCTGCGGCTGCGGCGGGAGTGGGCTCAGCACGGCCTCGGAGACCACCAGTATTATGACCGTCCATTGAGATTCCAGAGCCGTAAAAGTCCGGATCATTCATCGTATTGGTCTTCACAGCGCGATCGTACAGTCTCGTCAGCCGGGCAACCTCACTACGGACCGTCACGGAATCATCTGTGTCGATTGCGTCGTACCCGTGGACTTTCTGGCTGATGCCTTTCCACATCACGGCCGAATTTTCAACCTCGTCAACGACTCTGTCGAGATCGTCACGGAACATCCGGGCGCGCATTGGCTGGCCTCGGGACTTGAGGAAGGCGACTAGACCGGCTATGACGGTGTTCAGTGCGCCGAAGATGGTGATTAGGACGCGGCTTTGATCGCTGGCGCCGAGACCTGTGAGTGTGGCGCCGAGGACGACTTGGGAGAGGAGAAGCGTGTTGGTTAAGGTGGAGGTGAAGTAGTACATTCGTTCTTGGATCCTTCGGTGGTTGACGGCGCGGTAGTATAAAGTATCCTTGGGGGGAACGTGCTTCTTTCCTGGTGGGTGGTCGAACGGGGGGCTCCCAATTAGCTGGCAGAACTGTTTGTACGCATCCGGAAGATTGACTTCTGCGGTCTCTTGTCTTCCTCCATATGAGCCTGGGAACTGCAGGAGTGGTGCTCGCTCATCAAACGATGGGAACATATCCGAATCTCTCTGCTCGCGATAGGGCATCACGGATTGTCGTTCGTAACCAACTAGTATGCAGTGTGTTCAACTCGCCACGAAATGTTCCTAACATCAGCTCAGCATGATCTTGTTGGCCTGAAGTCTATATGGTCGTGACGGGAGGATTCGAGAGATCAAGAAAAAGGAATGTGTTGTCAGGCGCGCTCTAGATCGCCATGACGGCCAGGCACGTGCCGAGCGCCATATTGGGTGCCATTGGAACATACTCTCAGCGTGCAGTCGATGCTTTGAACGCAGCATGTTGCATAGGCCAGAAGTACCAAAGAATATGACCACGATATGATTGAGGACAGCAGCCAATCCTCTTCTTATACTCTCTGAGTTGCTTCGATTCATTCTCACGGTCCAGACGCGAGCACTTTGACTTTCGGCAGGCGGGACCAGTCCGAGGCGTGTGTCGCAGAATTCCAAGGCCTCAGGAAGGCGGGGCTATGTTATGGTGACTGGCTCTCTGTCAATTACATCGATGCCCTGACTTATGTTGATAATCACGAGGCCGAGGAGGCACAGTGTCAGTGGTGAAGGAAGGCGGGAAGGCCGTGAATCTTGGTGCCTGAGGTGCGAGTGGTGCCTCGTCGCGCCAAGATAGAAGCATTCAGCCTAAAAAGTCCTTTCTCGTCATCATCACTCTTGCCATCACGCCCATCGACAACATTTGCTTACTTCGGCACGTTGATACTGGCCATGACAGTACCTGACGTCTCGCAGCTTCACAGTTCTGCCTGACATCGGAGCACCTAGCCCTCTGGCTCGGAGCATCCTCCAGGCTCGAGCTCGATCTGCACTGCTCAATTGACTTTCTGAGCCTGCCTACAATAACCACGTCGCCCCTGCAAGTTTGCACCCTCAAGGTTTCGCTCCCGTCTTCAGAAGCAGGGACTGTTTATCCTTGACACGCCTCCAGAGCCTTATATGGACCTCGCCCTTCACAGTCTCGACTTGCCATCTCTTCCCTTGGGGTGTCATGGTCGTCGCGGCTCGGCTGTATTGGACTACCGTCCACAAACACATTGATCGCCGACCATCCCGACCTAGGAGAAAGGGAGCCACGAATGAAAGCTGTATGCATTCTTGTCGACAACACGAGTACTAATATGACTCCTCCACAGACGTCAGGGTATGAGCTCGCTAAATTTCAGACAAACGATTACAACAAAACGCCGCTCAATATGCATCCCATGGTGCTGCTCTAGCCCGTCATAATGCTCAACATTACAAGATCACCCAAATGCCTCGAGACCTGATATAGTTTGCTCATACGCCAGGACCGAAGATTCGATGGACAGTAGGCGCCTGTTCAGTCAAACCATCCCAAGCGAAGAGCTCCTCGCCTGGTTTCCGGGCCACATCCCATCGAGTCTTGCACTGGTCGTTGTTGTCCTTGACTAGGTTGTCTCCCGAAGGTGTTTCTTCCAGGATCCAACGTCGCTTTCCTTCGCTTCGTGGCTTGATGCTGCACTTGAATGGCTTCGACATTGTGATGACCCAGGGAGCAGTCTCGTACCACGGAAGCGGGTTTTTGTACGCGCTTGAACCTTCCGGACGCTTGATCTCGAAAGCCCATATCAAGGAGCCAATAAGTGTAGTGAGCTCGGTGAAGGTGAGGTCGACACCAGGACAGCTGCGGTTCCCGTAGCCAAATGAGCGATCATTTCGAAGATTAGGGAATTCGGTCAGTGGTTCCTGGTACGTTGGGTATGCTGGATCGAGGAATCGCTCTGGGACAAATTCGGTCGGGTTGGGATACATGGTCTCCTCGCGGCTAATGAGACTACGCAATGATTAGTACATTCACATGATTCATGTGGCAATTTACTTACTAGTGGTTGGCGTGCAGAATAGCGCCCTTCGGGATGAGGTAGCCCTCATAAACATCGTCCTCCATGGCCACATGTGGTACGCCCAACGGAGTCGCCTGTCTCCATCGCAGAATCTCCTTGACAGTCGCGCGAAGCTTCGGAAGCTGGGGAAGATCCTTGACAGATGGAGTCCGCATGTCGCAAACACGATCCAGCTCCTCTACCACCACTTCTTGCCAGGACGGATAGTGGCACATGGCGGTGAAGAACGCATGCAAAGGACCACCAACTGTTGCAATTGCGACGAAGGAGCTCGAGCCGATCGCGTGAGCGGCTTCGTAGAAGTCCAAACTTTCGGTGCCCTTCTCCTTCTCGAGCCAGAGCTTGCTCCAGCAGTCTGTCCCGTCTTCTCCACGCCCAACACGCTCTTTGACATCGGTCAACGCCTCCAAGTAAGCGTCGGTCATTTCCTGCCTTCTGATAGCCTCGGCCTTTTTCCAGGGTGAAATGGCTTCGGGGAGGTTGGCAAGAAATGTGAGCCTGTTGATGAGAGGACCAGCTGGGGATACGGCCTTCAGGATCGTCGGGATGATAGTGAGGAGCTTGCTGCCGTGCTCTGGATTGGCCCAGGCTACGCTGGCAATGGTGCGCGCGCAGTGCACGATCATGTGCTCTGACCACCGTTCTGGACATTCCAGTACTCGGCGCAGTGTCCTCTTGTTCTCAACTTCGGGCCATCCGTAGAAGGCTTTGGGGTTGGCATGCCTCATGATCAGGTGCATGAAGTTCTTGTACCGACGGAACTGCTCGCCATAGCCCATGAGGGGAAGGATCTCGGAGCCTTCTTTCACCCCGATAGCGGCTGGGAGCTCATTGCGATCGCAGTAGTTGCGTTGGCGTGTCACGAAGAGATCTTTCGCGATCTTGTCGGTTTCGACCCAAATATGAACATGACCCATCACCTGGACGATCATCAGCACTGGACCCCACGGTTGCACCGTCTGATATGCTTACCTTCCACTCGTAAATCGGCCCCATCTTCTTGTGTAAATCACCAAAATGCCATGCAGCCTCGATACCGGGTCCAGGGACATCCCAGAAACGGCCAGCGTATGGAAGACCTGGTAACCTTGGAAGTTGTTTTACGCCTGGCGGCAGCTTCTTCTTACCAACGCCGAAGATCCTTGCCTGCAAGAGCATCAAGACAACGAAGAGTCCAACTATAACTTTCGGTTGCAGGAACGTAAATTCGACATCAGCAATCCCTGGATTTGCATGCTGCACCGCTGAAGTTGTGTTGTTCATGGAGCCTGCAACGTACAGCGATTGATGAGGCGATCGATCCACGAGGCCTGCCATCTTGCACCGAGCTTCTGCTGCTGTCAGTTGCGAGAGGAAGTGTCAAGCAGAAAATCAAAGAGGCGATACTTGCCAAGAGCTTCCTGGCGAAACGCTCTGCTATATCGGACGGCCTGGCGCAAGGGTGAACGCTGGGTTCGCTTTTAATGGACCGACATCTCCTCGCTTGCGCTGCAGCTTACGGTTGACAAGGCTTGCCGGACTCTGGAAGTGGAATCAAAATCTTCGTGAAGCTTGACGTTTCGCGGTGAAACGGCGGAGAGCCGTATCACTGCTTCCGTTTCTTCGCCAGTGGTGCAGGGCATCTTACCACAGTGCCGCACCTGGGTACGAAGCTGAGCGTGAAGATCAAGAGGATTGGACAAGACAGGGAGCACTGGACGTGAATAGGCAAGACTGCAGATGCAAGCCGGAACTGTAAATATAGCACCTCCGTGCCACTTCCTGAACCCCTCAAAACAACCGGAGCGACTACTGGCTCTGGGTGGCTCCCAAGCAGAAAAAGGAACCGCGATAGCGAAGACATGCTTGCGAGCAGTTACAGTTTCAGTGCTGTGTGAACCGGCACAAGACTGCGGCATACCGACCGAGAAGACTTGGCAGATGCCATCAATTCTTACACCAATTCTTCAGAGACACTGATGCTGCTCAGCTCGTGCTAGTGCAGTGCCTCGTCACAACACGCGAGGCAGTGTCATACACAATCCCCTCGCCCTCTCAGCTGTTGTGGGGATACATTTACGGCACAGGCGGTCAACATTCGTGCCATCTAGGAGCGGAATCGACAGAAGCACTCCACCTTGTTGCAATCGAAATGTGACAAGCACCATCAATCAAAACTCCCATGTCGATTGACGTTCTGTGTTACGATCGTATCGACATGCATAACTCGGCACGCTGGGATTGCATGTGCATGCTACCCCAGCGAGGACTATTGGACACGAGCTGCATGAACGTACGTCGCACTTTCCGACTTGTGCTACCACATGCTGGTTGGCACGCTCATCACGCCACGATGCGCCTGACGTCATTCCTTGGATGTGTCCTCGTGCGAGGCTTCCATACATGTATGTATGTGAGTAGCACTGCCATGCACGCTGGCGCAATACTTACACTTGGCGCCAAGCAGCTGGATGGCTGCAGCATGCTGTGGACCTCGTGAGATCGGCCGGCTGCACATACGAGATGTCTGTCTCAGAAAGGGCCCAGTTCTAATGAGCGCTCGCGTTTCCGAATGCCCAGCCAGCACTCGTCGGGCTTCTTGGAGAAGCCTTCGTGAGACTCTAGCTCTTGCTGATAGAGCTCGAAGTCGTACCTGTGAAAGGCGGTCCCGACGATCAGGGCCATTTCCATGTGCGCCACGTTCTGGACCGAACATCAGCCAGAGCACGTTTCAAGGGAATGGCTGCCTGTTCGATTGCCAGCCCCAAGAGAAGCAGCCACACAGCCACACAGCCACTTGCTTAACATTTTGACACGTGGAGAAGGGTTTACTCACTTGGCCGACGCACGCCCGGGGACCGAAGCTGAACGGATTGAAGCAGATCTTCTGCCGCGCTGTCAGATTCTCCGGAAGCCAACGGTCCGGAGAGAACTCATCGACATCCGTTCCCCAGACTTCGGCATCGCGATGGATAGTATAGCTCGGGACCGAGAGTACTGTTCCGCAAGGGAACACATCATCCTGGTATTGCACGCCTGGCGCTGATGTAACGATACGAGGCAGCCCTATTGCGCTGGTCGAATGCAGGCGCATGGCTTCGTCTACGCATCTTCTTAGGAACGGTAGGTTCTTCACCTCGGCGTGAGAGGCGATATCTGAGTCAGCTGGGATGGAGGCATCAAGCTCAGCTCGAAGTCGAGGTACGATGCTGCCAGGTGTGGCTCGTTCGCCATGTAAGATCCAGTAGAATGTGGCGCATGCTGTGTTGGACACGGTATCGCTCCCGGCGATGAGCTGCGTCAATGCTTCAGAGACCAATTCGTCTCGTGGCATGGGGTTGCCTTTGGAGTCCTTGGCGTTCACTAACATGTCCAGGATATCGTGCCTCTGCTTGTTGTCCTGATTGGTGGCGTGCTCCGCGGAGTCCAGTCTCTTTGCTACGGCTACCTGTGCAATGCCGTGCAGATTCCGCACGGCATTCAGACCATTAGAGAAGAACGGATCCGGCAACCATCTTGCCCATGGCTTTAGCGGCAACATCAACCCGAGCGTAGAGCTGATCTCGCCTCTTCGATTCAGTGTCTCGGCACCTGGCGCAAGCACAATTGGACCTACAAGTCAAATAATGTTAGCCAGCCCTCCGACATCTCATGCGTTCTGCTTGATCGACACCGCAAGATAAGCACACATACCATGCGGCTCGAGCTGGGCTTCACACTCATCTCGACCCTTGTCAACCATACCGAACGGTGCGCCGAATGCCAGATCCCCGATGATGTCGAAAGCGATATATGTACACCATGGCATCATGTTCATCTTCGCAAAACCACTTCTGCTAGTAGGAAAGGAGGCGATGCGATCCAACTGGCGGACCCAGCGGCGGAGATTGCCAGCCATATGCTCTTCGAATGCGTGCACGGAAGCAGGTGAGAAAGCATGAGCAATGATCTTGCGCTTCCGCGTATGCTCTCCACGATCTCGTACATTGAAGACTCCAGGTACGCCAGACACAAACGCTTCGTAGAAATGGCTGCCAATCGTCAGCTTGGTAAGTTACTACGCTTCCTATCTACTCACTCTTTTAGGAAGCCATTCCCATGCGCATATACTGTCTGCAACCCTTCGGGCTCCGCGATCGAGACATGGTTGAAACCGACGCGGACTATCTTGCCATACTTGCGATGTGCGTTGTCAACCCAGGCAAACTTCTTGCCGTTCCTTGCGCCCAATGCGAGCCATATGTTGCTGAACTTTGCGACGAATGGTCCTGGGATATGTCGAAGGTGTTTGTATGTGGTGAAGTACGGCAAGATGTAATACAGGACAAACCAAGCTGGAGTCAGGACACAGGCCAATAACAGATACTTCTGAAGCGCCATGTCGCCCAAGCACCAGGAACGTTGTGAATATGCTACTGAAGGGGCGCAAAGGGTGATCCTTAACTCAACTTTTGTCTCCGACAACCATTTTGCTGACCATCAGCAACATCGTCGAGCTACGGCCACTCTCCTTAACATCTTCGTGTGAGATCCACCTTTGTTGGTACTTGCTACAACCAGGCGCAGGGACATGCTGATCCTGTATAGCTTCAAGAGTGGGGGAGGAGACGGCCTATCGACACCCTTGCTGTTTCGACATCGGCCTGACACTGCAGCAGATGAGCACTCGAAGTGTTATCGACTATGCTCCTCCAGAGGCTGGAGCAAGAGTGAGCATCGCAACATGCGAGGTGTATGCAGCGAGGATCAACGCTCAGGACACAGAATCATCGCCGCTCGGTCCCACTCATATGCGCCCAAACAGCTCCGCCTTGATATCCATGATCAACTACGTTGAGCAGTCTGTACGCTTTTCTTGTCTTCCCATCATTTTTGCACGTTGACGGATGTTGCATGCCCGTCCGTGACCTGAAACAGTGGAATAGGTTGCCCCTCTGTCGATTTCAGATTTCAAGTACATCGACCAACGCTGAAGGAAGCAGAGACCGGCATGTGTTCCGAAAGCACATACTTCAATGGCATCAAAATCCAAGAGCCCATTTATCGACCCGAAGCCGGAAGACTAAATGTATGTACGATTGTCGACAGCAAAGTGCACTACTGACTCGGGAGCAGGTGCTTGTTGTGGGAGCTGGTCTCGGTGGCCTGGGTGCTGCAATAGCATTACTCCTCGCTGGCCATCACGCACATGTACTGGAATCGGCATCCCAGATAGCAGAAGTTGGAGCTGGCATTCAAATTCTCCCGAACAGTGCTCGAGTTCTGATACAATGGGGTCTTGGTCCAAGACTAGCCGGGCTGGCCACGATCCCTGAGAAAGTTGTGATGCTAGGCTGGAAAGGCAATGTTATCACGGACCACGACTTTGGAGCTGCAGCTAAAGAGTACTGCGCGCCTTTTTGGGACTTCCACAGAGCCGACTTGCACGGAGCGCTGCTTGAGCGCGCGCAAGAACTGGGTGCTACTTGGCAGACCAACTCGCGGGTCGTAGACATTGACACCTCCTGTCCAGATACTGCGACAGTGACACTAGCGAATGGGGCTCATATGACGGCAGATCTTGTAGTTGGTGCGGATGGTATCTTCTCAACGTGTAGAGAGATCATGCTAGGTGCACCCAGTCCTCCTACAGCCACTGGCGACTTAGCCTACCGTGTTTTATTGAGCACAGATGGAATGAGAGACGATCCGGATTTAGCACCCTTCCTCGAGGCGCATCATGTACGATACTGGATGGGTCCTCAAAAACACGCCGTGAGCTACGTCCTTCGCCATGGACAACTCCTTAACATGGTATTGCTTGTGCCAGACGACATGCCCCCAGGAGCAACAACGATAGACGCCAGCGTCGAAGAAATGCAGGCACGATTCCAAGACTGGGACCCAAAGATTCCCAAACTACTGAGATACTGCAAAGCAGTACAAAAATGGCGCCTCTGCTATCGACCTGGTATGGAACGACCTTGGCACAACGCCACGGGGACTTTCGTACTCCTTGGCGATGCCATCCATGCAACTCTTCCTTATCTGGCCTCAGGCGCAGGCATGTCTCTCGAGGACGGCGCGGCGCTGGGACACTGCTTTCTTCGCATCTCCGACAGATCAGCACAGTCTAAGCAATCGGCTCTATCTGTGTATGAACGCTGTCGGCGACAGCGGACTGAGAGGATCGTCGAGCGCGGCAACCTTCAGCAATATCTTTATCACATTGATGATGGCGAGGAGCAGGAAGCAAGGGACGAGCGGTTTCGAGTGTTTGGCAGGCTCGAGAAGGAGCTGCAGGCACGAGGCAGTGATAGCTCCGCGATGATTGTGCCAGATGGACTTGCTCCAGAGTCGGATCCATTGGCGTGGAGGCGTCATGGTGTTGGGAGCTGGCTTATTGGATACGATTGTTTGAAGCATGTGGATGCGCATTGGCCGAAGGGAGACAATGCTGAGGTACCGGTCAGAGCTTCTCTGTGAAGGCTCGCACTTTTGGTCCGAAGTGGAGGCAGTATCGGTGTGTCACCATCAGTGCGACGGCTCTTGAGAATATTTTTCATGTGACGATCAGTAGTGTGCGCAAGTGATGGTCATCTCGTCTGTCGTTGTCGCAAAGTATCGGCGCTGGAAAACATTGTCTTGGTCAAAACGGTCTTCGCTGATCAACACGGCACAGCCCTGTGGCTCATCGAATGACTTGCTTGAGACACGAGACTGCTATTTCGTCCGATGAAGTAGTCTCATCTATTTCACGTCTGATGCACCTCGGGCGTGTATGCATTATATACTCAGAAACGACGTATAATACTCCTGAATCCATGAAGCCGCTTCGTCAGCAACATCGGGCTGGCCTTCTGTATCCCAGCGACCAAGACTGCCAACATATCCATCTGGTCTAACGTTGATGAGAGCGACCTCCGAACTAGCCACGTCTCCAATCCATTTCTGCAAGCAGTGCTTGCCGTTCGTACTCTGCTCCGGTACATCGTCGAGATAGACCGTCCACTTGCTCCTCTTCAGGAGAGATGGTAAGTGATCGATTTCGAATTGATCCTTGTGCGATCCAGTGACAATCGCTGGCGTGAAGAGCTGACTGGAAGCGAGGTAGCGATCGGGCCTCACATAGCTCTCCATGTCGCTCGAAGATCTGGGATTCTTCAAATAGGAGAGTTCGGCACGGGAGTCAGATGCTAGCATCACTGAAATGAATGCACAGACGGCCTGTAGGAACGGTAGTGCTTTGACAAGGTCCGGACATAAGAAGTACATTCGAAATTGTCCCAGCATGGGAATGTCGAGCTGTATGTCCACCGGATTGGCGTCGATATACCTTGTCACTCTCGCTGGCGTCAGGACAGAACCTGGTTGGAGTATAGTTGCCGTGGATAATTGTTGGTTCAGTATATTGGCGTTGTACTCAGCACCGACTCCTGAGATGAAGCGGACATTCTTCAAGAAGTTCTTCGCTAGAGCTGCTGGATCGCCATCGTGAAAAGCATTCGCATGGTCATAGTCGAATTCGACAAGGTCTTTGGCAATTTTGCGACGTTCATCTTCGTAGGTGGACAGTAGTCCTGGTTTGGCCAAGCCTCTAATGGCGAGGTTGAGTTTCCAGGCAAGGTTGAGCGAATCATGCATCGATGTATTCATGCCTTGGGCAGCCTAGCATACCATAGATTGTCAGCTGCATCCAAGATCAAGTATAGTACTATAAGCAATGCCCGGTGTCTTGATACTAGATGGCGTACCTTTGGAGAATGGGTATGACTGGCGTCGCCAGCAATGAAGACGTGCTGAGAGCTGTCCGAGAAGCGCGAGGCAACTCTTTGGCCGATCTGATAGATGCCGAACCATTCTGCATTGATATAGTTAGACGTGATTCACGCTTGACCGTAATCAAAACATACCGATACTGGTCCAGCTGAGGGTGTACGGCGAGAGTATAGCTTTAGCACGTTCCATGACATACTCTTGCGTAGCTTTCTCCCTCGGCAACCTTTCGCCATCTTCTGACTTGAGTTCGATGTACAGTCTCGTCAGACTCCTCTCGCGAGGAATGCATAGCACATTGCCGTACTTGTGCGAGTATAGTACTGCTTTGCTCCAAAGGTCTGGAAAGTCTGTGTCAATCTCTCCATCCAGTACACCCCAAACTGCTTCAGAACTTGAACCCTCGGCGATGGCTTCTGGTATGCATTTCCGGACTTGAGAGTGTGCACCATCGCAGCCTACCAGGTAGTCTGCTCGGATGGTTTGTCGGCTGCCTTGATCATCGTACAGCACGTTGAGTGCTCTATCTTGGTCCGGAGTCTCCTCGTAGCTCAGGAATGGAGCGCTTCGGCGCACTTCAGTACCGCGGTCTTTTAGATCACGGAGAAATACATCTTCCACCATGCCCTGATGCACAAGCAAGATATACGGATCCAGGAGATCCACGACTGGTGGATAGTGGACGTCTCGGCCAGTCCTTCTGATGGGGCTATCCGGACTTGAGCTCCAGAAGCAGATGTCATAGATGCGCGCGCCGCTCTATCAGAAACCATCGTCAACCTTGAACAGTCCAGAGTCAACCTGACTGGCATGGACGGTCTGACCACCAGGCGTGTCACGTACGCCTGTTCGCGGCTTCCCGCGAAAGAGTGCATACCTTCACGAGACCCTCTGCCAACCGCATCTGTTTCAGCGTCTCGATCGTCTTCGGCTGCAGCCCATCTGCTCGACCGGTGGATGTCTTGTCCGGGCGATCATCCAGTATGGCAGTCTTTACACCGAATCGAACCAAATTGGCACTGTTGGCATTTCAGCAGCGACGACTACAAGCATGATGATACATATCAAAACGTACGCGAGCATCAAGCCAGCAGGACCGGCACCCACCACGGCCACATCATAGTCGTCTTCTTCTGGGCTGTCGGTGTGTCCTTGCAATCTTCCAGGCGACATGTTCGTGTCGTGTTTCTGCGCCTTCGGATTGTAGTGGTAGCCATTCTGGCCTTGAGCGTCCCTTTTCCGACTCGATACCATCCCGCACCATGCTCAAAGCACCATCTTTGCGACACTCCATCTTCACCACTCAAGGAAGTACCCTGACCCGTGATCTGAGATGTTCGGTGGATATCATCAGGCCAGGCGAAGAAGTGGGGTGCAGGAAGTCGACCACTGGAGTTCGCCGGCATGTCGGGTCGGCTGCCAATGCAACATGTACATGTTCCACCTTCGTGCTCTTTCCTTCCTCGTGCCTGCATGCATCACTTATCTCTGTGACAATCAACGCTGGCCAGCATCACGCCCCAGGGAACAGCATGTTGATGTTGCAGATTCCACAGTGGCAGAGCGCCTATCGAAGGCCTATCGTTCGTTCCTCATGCCTGTGTCCTCTCGTGAGAGCTGTGCTTGCTGAGTGGCTGCGTCGGACGCGTCGAAGGTGAGTTCATCATACGTGTAGAGGCCGGAGAGGCGGGCAGCAGTGAGCAGCAAGTATGTGCTGCAGGTAGCATCTAGCACGGCGAGCACAGGAGACCTTGCTAACGGCGTAGGTTCTTGGTATATCGACGATCTACCGCCAAAGATGTTCATCAAGAACTGCGCCCACAGTCACGGCTGGGTGAGCCCAAGAGATGTGGAGGCGATCTGGACGAATCATTTTGACTGTTGCTACCGCGAATTCGACGAGCTCGTCTTCCCAATGACGATCCATCCCGACCACGAGGCAGGGCCGCAGAGGTGGCCGTAGACACGGATGTAGGGACACGCAGGTACCACTTCCAAAGTTCAACGTGGCGAAAATCTCGGGCACACTCTTGGAGAACGGCACCAACGGGTCCCTCCCCATTCTTGATCGAGTCACGCCAATGCCACGCCGTGGTATACCCTCGAGCCGCTGTCTTCACACGGTGGCGCATACTAGTCATACACCAACACACATCCGTACTCAAAGTCACATCAACTCGCTGAAGGACTGTTTGACCTTCAGGCTCAACCATCGCCAATACCAACATGCCTGCCGCTATTCTCCCACCGCCATATACGCCTCTGCGTGACACCAAGCTGTTCCAGCCGGTCCAGCTTGGCAAGCTGACGCTGGAGCACCGCATTGCCCAAGCACCCCTGACACGTATGCGAGCGACGAAAGAAAGTGATGGCATAAATGTCCCCAGCGACCTCGTCCTGGAGTACTACTCGCAAAGAGCAAGCACGGGCGGCTTGCAACTTACAGAAGCCACGGACATCTGTCATTACGCAAGCGGATATCCTGGAGTGCCTGGCATCTTTACCGACTCTCAAATCCAGGCCTGGAGGAGGATCACGGATGCTGTGCATGCCAAAGGTGGCTTCATCTTTTCACAGCTTTGGCACACCGGCAGGGCGTCACCGCCGAGCTTTCGCAATGGGAAGCAGGCTTTCAGCGCCAGCGACATACCCATTTTTGGCAAGGCTTTAGACGGCACCGAGTATGCAGATAACCCTCCGCGTCCGGCGACTGTCGAGGAAGTTCAAGATGTGGCGAGGTCCTTTGCAGCTGCCGCCCAGAACGCGATGGAGGCTGGATTTGATGGTGTCGAGATACATGGTAGGTCGCTCTGTTTGATGTATCGGAGTACAGATCTGACTCGCTCTTAGGTGCCAATGGCTACCTTCTAGATCAATTTCTCCACGACAACGTCAACAAGCGCACGGACCAATACGGTGGCTCTATCGAGAACAGAGCCCGCTTCCCACTCGAAGTAATAGAGGCAGTCTCGTCAGCCATCGGGTCTGATAAGGTCGGCATCAGACTTTCGCCCTTCAACTACTTCCAGGATACGAAGGACAGTGATCCAATGGCACACTGGGCTTATGTTTGCGAGCGAATCGCGAGTTTGCCAGAGCATCTCCGACCAGTTTACGTGCACAGTGTCGAGCCTCGCTTCGATGAGATGTTAGACGAGCAGGCAAAGATGGACGCACTGTCAGCATACACGGACGGGATCATCCCTGAGGCAGAAGCTACCCGCAAGACACCGCATTCGCTCGAGCCGCTCCGCAGAATCTTGCAAAAGGGTAACGTCAAGTTCCTCTCTGCTGGAAACTTCAACCGCGACAATGCAGTGCCAAAGCTGGACGCCGATGGCGCGGATGTGATCGTGATGGGTCGTTGGATGATTTCCAATCCCGACCTGCCTAGAAGACTGGCCGATGGGCTCAGACTGAACGACTACGATAGGACCACATTCTACGGGGCGGATCCGCTGCAGAAGGGCTACACCGATTATCCATTTTTCGGACCTGCGGCCTCGTGAATACGGTTTCGAGCCTGAGAGACGTCGGATTGGCCGGTCGGCCGAACAGATGTTGATAGGCACAGCGAGCTCGGGCAGCCGAAGCAGGCGGAGTGCTCCGAGATAGAGCTAGAAGTCAAATTTACAGGTCCCTTGAAGCTCCTCCCACTCTTGACACAAGGTGGAGAAGCACTGGGTTGACCCTTGTCTAGTTCTACTTCCGTAGATCCTGTGAGGGTGGTGGCTAACGTCCTTTCGTCGTTGTATAACGAGAACAGATCCCACCATCGATCATCCCCATTCCTGACCACACTGCTCAACGCCACACCGCTTTACTGCCATCCAAGGAGCCCAATAGCTACGATGCCGCAAATAGGCCGTTTTGAGTGTCAGGCTCAGGGTTGTGGACGGTCGTTCAGCCGCCAGGAACACTTGCAGCGTCACGTGCTGAATCATTCTGATACCGAATACACTTGCGAGAGATGTCGGACTGTGTTCAAGAGGCCTGACTTGCTTGGTAAGCACATCGATCGAATCCAGTGATAGCGCCCCTTGAGAGCGAAAACCGGCGCCTCTAGACAATGTCTTACCTTGTCTGGAAGTCATGTTCTCGGGAAATGAGAGCAGGTGTCGCAACATAGAGTGGCATTGCTATGCTGACATGTACATAGAAAGACACATCATACGGCATAGAGTGAAGGATGGTGAGGGCAAGTCGCTCATGACAAGAAAGCGCTTGTGGAAAGACGAAGAGGGTAACGTAGTCAGCAAGGTTTGTGATTGCTTGAAAACTCCACGAAGAAGCAGCTGCTGGTCATGTCAACAAGGTCGCAATTAATCAACTTGCGTATCGTAGCGTCCCGCGAAGCAGCGACCCAGCGCCACGACGTCGAGCGTAGATCAAGTATCGTGTTATCCTCCATCACCGCCAGGCAGTTCTTCAGATCAAGCCATATCTCCGATCGGTATCACTTTACTAGCCCAACAATCCACAGTGCCGAACTCCACAGACGCCCAGTTGCCAGGTAAGTATTCCAGTGGTGTTAGGGCAGCAAGCAGAAAGCTGAGGATAGTGTTGCAGCACTTGCTTTCGAAAACATTATTGACGACAGCTTCTTCTTTTGGGACAATCCGTCGGCTGCGGCACACGAATCTGGTGTCACATCCGGTCCGTTCGATGATATCTTTATGCCAGATACTGCGAGCTCCTTCAACATGCCTTACACGACAATGAGCAACTACAATTGGCTATTCGATCTCGGCCTTGATCCTGCTCAAAACAGTACCACTTCGGCAGACCTGTCCATGGGAGATAAGACTGTAGCACAGCAAGTCACAACCTTGCCTATGAACAAGGCCGTCCACAGTGTAGCTAGTGCTGGCGCTTCTGCTACTTCTATCAACGACAGCACTGTCCAGAGCACGATGAATCCTGGGGGTGTCATTCGCAGAGACTCACACTTCAGCCACACCAGTATCAGTCCAGTCCAGCTAGCTGAACAAAATCAACATGAAGCCGCAAGCACACCTAAAAGGCTAACTAGTGCTCGAGAGAATCCTCTTGGCTTTCTTTACAATGAAACGGCACCGCCTCGGCTTGACGATCTGGCTCATGAGAGGTTTCTTGACCTGATTGAAATCTGCCGCCCAGCGCTACCAGATGGCACTATCGTATCATTCGATAATCCGCTGCTGTCGCGAGAATCGCTCGAATCATACCTGGATTCATTCTTCACAAGATTCAACCCCGTGTACCCTCTTATACATATGCCGACATTCGCGACAGGCAATACGGAGCCGCTACTTCTGGCGTCTATCATCATTCTTGGAGCAACGTATGCCTCTAAAGAGGCACATCAGCTGGCTGTCTGCATACATGATGTGCTCAGGCCACATATTTTTGCTGATCCCAAGTTCAACGCAAAGCCAGAGCTCTGGGTCCTGCAGACGATTTTACTGACAGAGTGTCTTGGCAAGTCACGAGGAGGCCAGAAGCAACACGATATGAGCCATCTCTTCCATGGCCTGCTGATTAATCTCATTCGAAGGAGCGATTGTCAAGCTACGCAGCCAGAGCAGTCGACCTCCACGACGGAAGGGGACATCGAGAGCGCTTGGAGATCGTGGGCTAGACTGGAGGAGATGAAGCGGCTTGCACAACTGTGCTTCGTGTGGGATGTGCAACATGCAGTGTTGTTCAGCCAATCGCTCTGCATGTCAGCCTTTGAGCTCCGCTCGACTTTGCCATGTGATCAAACCACCTGGGAAGCTAATTCCGCAGCGCAGTGGCAGGAGACTCTGAAAACCCAGAGTGGACAACCTCAACTCCTCTTGACAGTGCTGAAGGCATACCTCACGCCCCGTACAACAGCCCGCAGGCCACACCTGAACGCACTTTCTCGGGTTGTGGTCTTGCACGGGCTGATGTCAATCTCCTGGGATATGACTAGACGAGACCAAACGTCCCTGGGCGTAATCGGCGGCAGCACAATCAACTCCTCATGGCGCGACAGGATGACCAAAGCATATCAAGCGTGGAGTACTGATTTTGATGCTTACTGTGCCATGGCCCGTTCTGAGGCTGTGTGCCAGCAACAAAGTGACAGCTTGGGCACATTTTTCGCGGCATATAATGGTCTGTACCATGCCGCGCAGCTCATCCTGCTCGCCGGGATTCTGGACCTTCAGATCTACGCTGGCGCCCGCCACATCTTGGGTCGACCGGTGACGAAGATTGACTACAGCCGATCTCAGAAGTTTGTCAAGCGGTGGGCCAATGTCGACAGAGATAATGCCGCTCTAGCATCTTGGCATGCTGCTCACATCATGAAGTCAGCTACTGACGACAAAAAGGACCAGATATCCACGGCGGACATTTTCCACCAGCCATGGATTCTATACTTGGCAACATTGACCATCTGGAGCTTCTATAAGGCACGACCAAGTAGTGCGGTGGCTCTCGCCGAAGACGAAGACGAGATGATTTGGGATGTTGAAGCTGAGATGAAGGAATTGGTGACTGGCATGACAACGGTCAGTCCCCTAGAGCTGAAGACGAGGTGCATCGCGTCAGGCAAACGATCAACCATCGGTGCGACGGCAGTCATTGTCAAGCACTTGAGCAAGATTCGCTGGGGGGTGATCCATGATGGTATGCTTGTACTGAAAGGCCTTGTGCCATGGCGTCTGATCCACGACGACGAGGCCCGTGTGTAAAGGCAGCATTGAGACTTATTCATGCAAACCATTTGCAACGGCGGTATCAGTCTCGTATCGTGAGTACCGGAAATATTCCCAGTTCTAAGGAAAGGAGAACGATTTTCCATCAGACTTGGATTCTGCCTCGCGGTAACAGTATCGGTCACTTTCAGTATGTCAGAGGGGCATTTTAGAGTTCTTAAACGTAGCCACACGCTTCTCATCCACTGCTCAACGACCAATGTATCTCAGCTCAACGTAGCGAAGTGGAGGAAACAAAACAGCCGCCAGGCTCGACCCTACAAAGAGACCCATATCCGATCCATCATCACCGATAAGCTTGGAAATTGGGCCCACGAAGTAGACCTGGTCCATACACAATACCGCTCCAGCATATCCAATGATGAATGTCGCCAGCGCAGCCAGCCCAACAGGCATCTTCTTCTTGTCGTTCCAATCGGCCCAGGCATACCCGATATTGCGACGAAAGATGAGCTGGTCCTGCAGCGTAATCACGATCCAGATGGTCACCCAGTATCCGATCAGGGAGAGGAAGTTCTGAAAGATGTCATAAAGGTGATTTCGACCAACGGCGCCGCAGACGGTGTAGATAACCACGCTCAATGTGGTCCAGATGACTCGTGGGACCTTCAATGGCCAAGAGCCGAGACACTGGAAGCCAAGACCACAGGCGTATGTTCCGGGAACGTTGTTCGCGATGACACCAAGCATCATGATGACAGCGCAGAATTTGCCGAAGCTGCCCAGGGTGTCGAAGCCAGCAACCAGAACGGCACCTGGACTGATTTCGTCGGCTGCGGCCCAGCTTGGCTTGTTGTTGAGTCCAGTTGCGATCCCAATGCCGAGCAAGAGAGCGAAGATGTAGCCGAGAGATTCGCCAAGCCTGTCAGATCAGAAGGAAGTTAGCTATGGTTGGCAGCACGTGGCAATGGCTCAGCAGCCCATACTGGGAAGTGATCAGGGCGCGCGTGTATCGGGCCGTAGACTCGCCATCCTGAAGAGACTTCTTACCATGTCAAGAAGAATGTGATCTTTCTGGATGTGTGCTCGCTGAAGTAAACGAAGAAGTCAGCTCCGGCAGGTGCCCATGAGGACGGCGCACTCAGGCACAGCGCGAACATTGACAACCTGTTCCCTGCAATAGTTGCCGCGTTTCCCGTCGATGGAGTAGAAGTATCAAAGTAAGGCCCAGCGCAGCCAGCCAGAATGAACAGCACTGCCGCTTGAGGGATCCAGCCGTATGTCTCGTAAGGATGGATTGCCTTTATGCCGATGACCGTGATCGCCCAGGAGATCACTGCCACGATGATAACACCGACAGCAACAGACAAGTGGCCACCAGCAACCGCAGAAAGCATCTGACCACCAACGACGGTATCGATCATGCCATAGCCGAACATGATCACCAGATTCAACAAAGCACAAAGCCTGCTCGGCCACCAGCCCATGGAGTATCTGGCAACAATCATGCTGCGGCATCCAGATCGAGGTCCGAACGTTGCAATGTAGCCGGTACATGCTGAGCCAACCATGACGCCGAACACGGCGCAGAGTGCGGAGTCGAGAAAAGAGAGGTTGTATACGCTGGGTCCAAGGAGACCAAGAGCAACGTGGTTCGCGGTGAGATTGGCGCTGGTCCAGAGGGAGATCATTTGGACGTAGCGCGAAAGGGACGGCTGCAGTCGTTAGTATCGTGCCATGTAAGAGAACTTTAGCATTCTTACAGCTTGCTTCTCTTCTGGAGGCACTCTGGCAACACCGCGAGTCTCGGTCAGTTCAGATCGAATGCTGTACCAGAGCCTTTTTAGCACAGAGGTGTGGCCAACGTAACCCTCGCGAATTGACATCGCCACGTCGTTGCTGCTGGCAGCATCGTCGATATGCGCATATGACTTGCCATTGCCCTTTTCTGCATCGTCGGTCGCCATGACTGTGGTTCGATTCAGCTGCGAATCTGCTTGATACGACATCTCTTGACCTCAAGTCGTCGTATGATGCTGCGTCTTAGGAAGTCGACCAGACTCTAAAGCGGTATTACACAAGAGAATGTCTTTCCATCAGCAGCCTTTCACATGCTGTCCTAATCGCTGCCATTGATAGCGTGTCGTCCACAGAGCCCGCAGTCCCCATCTTTGCATACAGGCCATCCAAGGCCGAGTGTCCGTCTTCAGTCTGAGCACTACTCAATGCCATTTTAAGGCCTGGTACTATGCGTAAGCATCAGCCAGGGGAGCATTACGATCAATGGATCATCGTCCCAAAGCACATCTACGAAGGGTGGACAGCCGAGCTTCCACAAAAGGGTTGGGATCTCAGCGCCTCGCGGCGCAGATAGGCATCACAGTCGACGAGATAACATTTTGTAGCCCGTGACTCTGAGGGGTGGATGATGGGGTGACCTCTTATCGCAACCTTGAGCGCCTCTGCAGCTTCTCCACATGGAGTTCCAGGCCAAGGACCCCATCCATGGGAGAGCTAGCGCGCGGCGTGGCGGCCACGCTACTTTCATGCAGGGTTGTTCGAGATTGATGAACCATAAAGAAGCCGGGATCTCGTGACTCTCTCTCGATTTGCCATCACAACAATATCTGTCGCAAAGCACCATGAAGCCATCAGCAGTCACCACAGCAGTATCAGAGGACAGCCTCGAGATCCCTCTGATCGACTTTTCGGCTTTCTTGACAGACGATCAGGCGACTCGAAAGAGCACTGCTCAAGCGATCCTTGCCGGCTTCCAGAATGCAGGCTTTATATACTTGAAGAACCACGGAATACCCACGACCACAGTCGATCAAACGTTTGCAGAGTCTGCCAAGTTCTTCAAGCGGTCATCCGCCGAGAAGGATCAACTTTCGTGGACCACGCCGGAGGCGAATCGAGGTTATTCGCAACCAGGCCGTGAAAAGGTGACCGATGTAAGCGCAGGTGAAGTCGACCAAGTGCGAGCGCAGGAAGGTGCAGATTTAAAAGAGTCGCTCGAAATCGGCAAGGAAGGCGAACCAGGACTTCCGAATCGTTGGCCTTCCGACAACGAAGGCCTTCTCTTCAAAGATCAGATGATGGAGTTCTTCGACCTTTGCAAAGACTTACACTTTGACGTCATGCGAGCAATTGCCATTGGTCTCGACATCGATGAGAATTGGTTCGACAGCTACTGTGACCATGGTGATAACACCTTGAGGCTACTGCATTATCCGGAAGTGCAGTCGGATGTTTTCAAGAAGAACCAGAATCAGGTGCGAGCTGGTGCCCACACCGACTATGGTAGCGTCACATTTTTGTTCCAGGATATGGCCGGTGGTCTGCAAGTTTTGAGTCCAAACGGTACCTTTATCGACGCCACTCCAATCGAAGGTGCTATTGTCGTGAACGCGGGAGACCTTCTTGCGCGATGGTCGAATGACACAATCAAGAGCACGAAGCACCGTGTCGTGGAGCCGCCGACTAAGTCAGATGTCCACCCAGCACGCTATTCGATACCTTATTTCTGTCATCCCAACCACGACAGCTTGATCGATGCGATACCAAACACTGTCACAGCCGAGAACCCGCGAAAGTATCCGGCAGTGAATTGGTGAGTTCTCCCATGCATCAATGATTAGCTGTGCTGATCATGCAATAGTGGCGAACATCTTGTACAAAGACTTCGAGCAACCTATTAGTTCCAGACACAGCACGAACGAGCCACGTTCGTCTTATTTGTTGTTTGGTTCCCCCTGCTCCGACATGTTCCATCTCTCGATGCTGCGCATCTCGTAGACATGTTGTCTTTGTTCACCTCCAGCATGAGCTCCAGATGCTGATAACTAGAGCTCAATACTTCCAGGCCATGCGAGACTTGTCTCAAAGGCCAGGCAGCTGTGCTTCAGACGCCCTAGCCAGTGCGATAGAATGCTGGCGACAGTCCTCTCGCCGCCCGACTGAAGCCATAACAAAAGCAAGTGACTACCAGAATGGCCCCCAAAGGTCCCAAAACCAAGATGGTCGCAAGACAAGACCAGCTTCGAGCTCTTCTAGACACCATCGACGGCCTCGACATCAAGAAACTGTCGATGTACCGCTGGAAGCCAGCACCCTTGTGTCTCGACCTACAAATCGTCGACTTGAAAGGTGAAGCAAGTTCCATCTCGATCCTCCCACTGTACGTCCACGAAATTGACGCTGTAAACACCATCTACCTCATCGACGTCCCAACACTGGGTGCTACAACGTTCAGCACAACGAACCAGAAAGGAACATCACTAAAGCAAGTGCTCGAATCCCGCACCATACCAAAGATGGCCTTCGAGATCGAGCAAGGCTCAAACGTGCTCCAGTCCCAGTACGGCGTTCACCTCGACTACTACAAGGACCTGCAGGCACTGGAGCTCGCCGAGCAACACCACCAGCTAAAGTTGCAAAGGCAGCTCGACCCGGAGGGTAAAGCCACATCCAAGGCAAAGCCGTTGCCGCCGCCGCCGCCGCCGAGCACTACTACTCTGGTCGAATGTGTCCAGAGCGTGACCGCGATCCACAGCTCAACGTGGGGCGCGGTGAAAGGTACTGATACCAAAGCGCGCAAACTTTTCGACCCGTCCAAGGGTGGCTCGTACGCGGTCTTCAACGAGTGGCCTCTGAGGGATGAGTTGGTGCAGTATTGCGTGGATAAAAAGAGGGTTCTGCCAGACATTGAGGAGAGGTACAGAGATTGGAAGCATTACAAGTCCAGATAGGATGGCGGTGAGGAATGCCAAGAAGCACTGAGGCTTACACATCACACTTAGTTCCTGCCTCTGCAGATCGACATCCTGTCAGCCTTTAGCCTCGATAGCGTCGATTTCTTCCATGATCCATCTCTTCCACTGTGCAAAGTCCGCTCTCCTCTCATCGCTCAGCCAATCAATCGCGGGCTGGAACATGGTCGCAAGTCCAGGGAGAAGACCAGCCCGTCCCACTTGATCTTCATCATCGACCGCCAGCTTCCCGCCGTGTTTCTCCTTCCGCCTGAGAGGAGTCTTGTACGGCCTCTTCCTGGGCGTCAATACATCGTCTTCGTCATTCTCCTCGACGTCTCTCTCCGGCACCTCAAATTCGTCCTGATCCTCACATCCGCCGTCCGGAATGTTGCGATACCATTCCATCTCTAGCCACCCGCAGTCTTCAGCCTCCAGTGCATAGAATTTGACGTTTGAGTCGAGCTTGTTGGAACCAGTCGCCACCTCTTCGGGCAGTGTCTCGCTCTTATCTTTACAGTAGTTCTTCACAGTCTCGATTGCCGTCTTGGACAACGCGTCATACTCGTCGTCCTCTGCATTAATGCCCCTCATCTTAGCTGCAGTAAAGCTATAAAGCGCTGCAATCAATGCCGGCCACTTCGATGGCGCAACACCACTTGCGGCCGTTGTCTCATCAGCCTTCTGACTTGCTGTTGACTTGGTGGACTGTGGTGTCTTCCTTCGTCTCTTGCTTGGAGGATCACTCTTGCTCTTGCTCGCGCGTGAAACTATCTCGCGCACTGCCGCGGCTGCTCCGACCATGACATGAGGCACTGCAGCTGGAATGCCTCCTGCTTGGCAGACTGCGCGGACCAGTGGCATAGCAAAGCCCGGCACATCGTCTTCTTGCTCGGCCTCATTATGCTTGCGTTTAGAGCCCGCCGTCGGCGTTCTCACAGCGTCGGTCTGTGGTGTCTTGGTGGGCGTAGATTTTGCTGTAGCGTAGCTGCTCTTGCCCGTACTTTTCCCTGCACTAGCTGGCACATCCTTCACTCTATTCGTTTGTGGTGTTCGAGGCGCATTCTGCTGGCGTGTAGTCGTCAACGCGCTGTCCAGATATTTGTACAGCTTGTCGTACACCCGCGGCTTGACAGGCGGCGCAGGCTTCCCAACTTCAACGTCTAGGTGTTTCGCTGACCGGTTGCAGGCGATGTGGGCGCATGCATATGTTCTGCCAATCTCTTCTTCTGGCTTGAGAGACGCGGCTTTGGCGCGCGATTGTGAGAGTAAAGAGCTGGCGAGCGCGATGAGATCAGGTGGGAGGAAGGCAATGGTCGGGAGTAGACTGGCTAATGCCAGCTCTACGGGTGTCGGCATTGCTCGAGACTAGCCGTGGCGAGGAAAGCATTGTGCATGGAAAGCAGAATGAAGTGGAAATTCTGAAAGATGGAGCTTCAGATTCACTTCGACGCGACTGCCCCACGAAGACACGTGAAGGAGTAAGAGCTTCAACGACTACTTGATTAGCGGACTATCTACTGTGCCTTCACTGCAGTTCGACTCGCTTCCACTGCATTTCCATTCGCCTTCGCGGCTCTGGCTGGCTTCTTCATCTCCAATCCTTTCGGCGGCTTCAATCCTCCAAAGACCAGGCCAGCCACTGCCACCATGCCGCTGCCTCCGATGATGTATGCAGTCTCTCTGCCAGCCCACCAGTACAGCGAGCAGAAGATCAGAGGTCCGAGTGCTCGTCCGACTTGGCCAAAGCTCCTGTGGTGTCCAAGCTTCTCTCCTCTCTCATCTGCGCTGGCCTCGAAACTGCTCAAGCTGTTCAAGCCGGTGACGACTGTGCTACTCGTGACTGCCAGCAACGACGCCGCGCCGTAAAGAGCACCTTCTGTCTGCAACCGAGACAGCAAGAAGAAGGCTGCAGCGCAACTCACTACACCAAGCTGAACAACTCGAAGTGGGTGCATACGTCTTGTCAGTCCTCCTTGAAGGACACTCGCGACCAGACCGACAAAGCCGAGAAGCTTTCCAGATTCCTTACTGCCGTACGAGAACAGATCGTAGGTCATGAAAGGCAGCGAGAATTCCATACCGCTGAAGAAGAGGATGAAGGTGAAGTGCGTCAGGTTGAGCAGCAAGTGGCTGTTTGTCCTCTCCATCTTGCCCGTACCCTCCTTCACTGCGTCTGCGTAGGATGTTCCAGGTTCGGCGATCGGTGTTTGGTTCGTTGGGTGCGTCTCGGGCAGCGCATAGTAGATGTAGATCGTTTCGGTCACAATCAGGGCCAAGCTGACTCCAGCGGCTGTCGCGAATGGATTGGCGGCCACGGTCGTAATGGTAGCAAGCCACGCGCCCAGCGCTGGCCCGAAGGTAAAGGCGACTGAGAAACAAGCTCCCACTAGAGCCATTGTCTTGCCGCGATCCTGGTCAGTACTGATGTCTGTCGCGATCGCAAGCGCAAGCTGAACGTTGCCCTCGCTCAGTCCACCCACGACTCTACTGGCGAGAAACGTTCTGAAGTCTGTTGCGGCACACCAAAGCGCGACTGACGCGATGTTTCCAGTCATTGCCCAGAGGAGGGCGGTCCTTCGTCCATATCGATCCGACAGAGTTCCAATGACGGGTGATGCGATTGCTTGACATAGCGAAAACAGCGATCCAAGTGCGCCTCCTAGCAGTACGATGTCGTAACGATCATTGATGGGCCTTTCGAAACTGTTCTTGTAGGCATTCAAGCCATGAAGGACGTTGGCGAGGAGAGTCGAATCGGATTTGGTCTCGACGTTGCGGTAGAACTCGAGGAGTTTCGGGAAGAGAGGTAAGATGAATGTGAAAGATATCTGAAGGGTACAATGTCATTAGTCCGGTATCATGACAGCAAACAAAGCTTCCAAGGTTGTACTTACCAAGTCCAAGATCAAGGATATGATGAGTACTCTAAGCACCTTCTTGCGCTGCGCGGCTGACACTGCCATGGTCGCTGTATATACACACGGAAACGATCAGGCACTCCAGGGAGGTATACAAGACAGCGCAGCCCGCAATGCAATCAGGATGACCTCCTCAAGATTCGCCTCGGCAACGGTAAGCACTCGATTCGGCTTCTGCTCATGCCGCGTCAAGCTCCCTCCTCACACGACAAGTGTTCTGAGATCCGGCGAGCTCGTGATGATCCATGTCTCAAAGTAGACGCGTCTCTCCCGCGGCAGCGGCGAGCCGATCGAAGTGACGATCTGCAGTGGTGGCGTCATTTGAGGTGTGGCTGTTGCGATCCTTGCTCGCTTGTCACTTTACATTATTGAACCCCGCCGGCATCGGACGAAAAATCTTAGTGGGGTGAATCGGTGTTGGCGGCGGTGACCATAGACATCAACATCGCTGTCGAACGCCGCAGGTAACAAGGGTTGGCACATAAAAGATCACTCCGATTCACCAACCATCAACGCATATACATTACCCAATATGGCTACAGAATTGCCAAACAGCAAGGCCAAGTAAGTGATGTCAACCACCAGAGGCATTGGCTCAATGCTGACACGTGCAACAGGAAGGTGCTCCTCCTCGGATCTGGCTTCGTCACACAGCCAACCGCTGTAGAGCTCGACAAGGCTGGCGTGCTCGTGACTGTCGGTAAGTGAAAGACATTGCCTAGTAGATCGGCAACGTCACTCATCCCACAACCAAGACTGATACCCAGCACAGCCTGCAGAACCCTCAAGTCCGCCCAGCAGCTCGCGGAGCCACTCAAGTACGCCAATGCCATCTCTCTCGACGTCTCCGACCAAAAGGCTTTGGAAGAGCACATCGCCAAAGTCGACCTGGTCATTTCATTGATCCCATACACCTTCCACGCCAAAGTCATCGAGGCAGCCATCAACCAGAAGAAGGATGTTGTCACCACCTCGTACGTCTCCGACGCCATGATGGCCCTGGACCAGAAGGCGAAGGATGCTGGCATCACAGTCTTCAACGAGATCGGTGTCGATCCAGGTGTCGACCACCTCTACGCAGTCAAGACCATCGACGAGGTCCACAAGGCCGGTGGCAAGATCATCAGCTTCTTGTCATACTGCGGTGGTCTTCCAGCTCCAGAGAACTCCGATAACCCACTCGGATACAAATTCTCTTGGTCGCCTCGCGGTGTCCTTTTGGCAGCTCGCAACAACGCCAAGTTCTACAAGGACGGCAAGGTTGACGGCGTGGAGGGTCCTCAGCTTATGAGCACGGCCAAGCCATACTTTATCTACCCAGGTTTTGCATTCGAGGCCTACCCTAACAGAGACAGCACACCTTTCCGCGAGCGATACAACATCCCCGAGGCACAGACCCTGATCCGTGGCACTCTCCGATATCAGGGCAATCCGGCTCTCGTGCAAGTCTTCCACGAGCTCGGTCTCCTCAGCGAACAGGAGCAGGACTACCTCAAGGCCCCAATTGCCTGGAAGGAGGCGTTCGCCAAGATCGTCGGTTCACAGAGTGCTAGCGAGAACGACCTCACCTGGGCTGTCAGCTCCAAAGCCAAGTTTAGGAGCACAGAGGACAAGGAGCGTATCCTCGCAGGCCTACGGTGGTACGGCTTCTTCAGCGACGACAAGATCGAGCCACGTGGCACGCCTCTCGATGTCGTCTGCGCCACCCTTGAGAAGAAGCAGCAGTACTTCGAAGGCGAGCGTGATCTGCTCATGCTCCAACACAAGTTCGAGATTGAGTGGAAGGACGGCAGCAAGGAGACCCGCACATCGACACTGACCGAGTACGGTGAGCCCGTTGGCAGCGGTGGTTATAGCGCCATGGCAAGACTTGTTGGTGTGCCATGCGCTGTTGCAGTCCTCCTGGTACTTGACAAGACAATTAGCGATAAGGGTGTCCTGGCACCAGTCACGCCAAAGTACGCCGACCCCATCCGCCTCAAGTTGCTGGACTACGGTATTGAGTGCAAGGAGAAGACTCTCGCATAGACTGCGAAGGCTACTTCCACGACGTTGACGAACGGGGTTACGAATGGAGTAACAAACATGCTTGGCGATGCCAATTACGATCGTGCCAAAAGGAGTGTGCTTGATGGACTTCCATGGCTAGCGCATAACCGATACCTGGGCGATCTCACAATGAGAATGGCTCTTCGCACGGACATGCTCTGGAGCGACGAAGATTCAACGCGAGTGTGCGAAGAAGTACCATGTGTAATTCGGCTCCAGATCAATAGAATACAGGCATAGATGAAAGGAATGAACCTCATACTGGCAACGTGACATACTCCGCTCGCTGACACTTCCCCGGCCATAACAGACTACAGTTATTAACGACAGGTGAGCAGAAAAGACTAAACCAAAGGCAAATCGTGACTAAGCAGCCCGTCTCGATCAAGTCAAAAGCCCGAGTCGTAGAGATAGGCAACCTCAACATCGGAATAATGCACCGGAATCAAACCATCTACCACCCAGGAGGAACTATCGGCGCATCGTCACGCTTCTCATGTTCCTTCTCGCGGTGGTCATGAGTCTCAGGACCACGCGAAGCAGCACTCGAGCCTTGGACCGTCTCGTCCCTGCGGGAGGCGTCGCCAAGGTCCACGCGAGTGCAACCTGTCTTCGGGCCACGAGAAGCAGCATCCAGGTCGTGGAGCGTCGCGTTGCGGTGGGCGTTCTTGATTTCTTGGGCGCTGTTATTCTCTCCTGTGAGCCTGTCGATTAGTCAGTACAGGGCTTTGTCACGCGCTGAGGGTTAGGGATCCTACCCAGCGGCTTCGAGAGGATAGGGAGGATACGCCGGCGGAGCCCCTGGGTTTAGACGGTGAGAAACGGAGGAGCATCCTCCTTCTGCAGGAGCACGGTATCCGTCACCACCATCTTCAGATGCGCAGTCATCGCGTTCGTCCAGCGACTTGTAGTCGACATGCTTATTCTTCAGCATCTTCCTCTCAAACTTCTGAAAATCCCGCTCCGCTTTCATCAACCCCTTATGCCGCTATAGCGCCAATTAGCACCATCCTCATCCTCTCCCTCTCCCCATCTCGCAGTACACATACCTTATACAACGCCGTCTTCGCCGAATACTGCTCGTTGTCCATCAGAGTCCCCCACTCCTGTCCTCGGATATAACGTCTCCAGATATGATGCCAAAAGGTCTCCGGTCCCTTGGAGGCAAGCCATGCGGTCGTGACATTCGGGAACTGAGCCCGGGTGAGATTGTTGGAGGGATGGGCGTATTGGTGCCAGTTGCCCTTTGAGTCTTGGACCCAGCCGCGTTCTCTTACCCAGCCGACTTCAGGGTTAGGTTTGGGATCGCAGCCCGGTTGTAGGTAGAGAGATCCGAGCGCAGCTTGCTCTTTGCCTTTGTCCTGGCCGTTGTCGTTGGATGAGGACATGGCAATTTGTGTAGTAGGACAGGTGGTAGAACTTCGTCGTCCTAGTACAGAAGCAGGTGGTGCTCTTGGGACTTGGGCGGAGGAAGGGAGTGGTGGATGTCGGTGAGCTTAGTAAAAGTTAGTGGGAAAGGGGATATATCTCGAAGGGATGCGGAGATGCTACAGTCACCACTGCGTTCGTGCTCTCGAACGTATACTACATACAAATGTCCGAGAGCTACCCGACTGAAGTAGTGAATGATGGCCACCTACCTTCAAATAGTAACCGTGCACAACCGTGAAGCGTTTGCACAGCAACGCATCTCGAGGTAACGTGATCAATCTGATCGACCTGACTGAGCGTTATTTGCCAAGTTCTATTGATGGTTAGCGCCTTACATTATTTACGGAGGCCTCGACCTCTTTGGTCACTTTCTCCCCCAGATTCGTGATTGAGTGACTGTTCGCCAACAACAACGAGCAATGTTCGATTTCGTGCCCGAGGCCGAGAGGCTGAGCGCCAGCGTGTAGTCGCGGAGATGAACGAGGCGATGAGATACAGCCAAGCACAAGTCAGCAAGCTGAAGCGCGAGCTCGAGAGGCGGAAGGCTAGACGTCGATACTTTGGGGAATCATGGTAACGAACTCCAAAGCTGAAAGTGTGGACTAATGTACTTCTCGAGTGGAGCTAACAAGGTCGCGTTTGCAGGGCGGATACAGGTTCTATCCAGAATAGTCGCGTCAGCACACCAGATGCTGTGCCTCCGAAGGCTATACAATCTTGGTCAGTATAATGTCTTGAACTCAACTTCTGCGCCAATACACTTACACCTCCCAGACCGCAGACAACCCTCTTACATCCCCATGAACATCCGCCTTAACTCCTCTCTCGGGATATCCACCGGCTCTTGGACTGGCAAATGCATACCCACCGCTTGTTCCGACACGCTCTTCTTCCTAGGCCGGGCACGCACAACCTCATCATCGTGCTTCGAATTGTACTCGAGATCCGCGGCGATGCCCAGCCTCCCGAACGCCAGAAGACGTTTCCCTTTCGAATCTATGCCAACTCTCGGACGCGCTGTCTTCGCCACCTCATTCATTCTCCGCAGCAGTACACCTGCTTCTGGCGTTGATGTTCGTGGCCTCTCACCCTTGACCCTCGACGATGAGGACGGTGCTATTGCAACGCTGGGTCCACACGCAAACTTCGGTACAACTCTTAGCTCTGGTGGAACCTGTTCCCACCAGGGCACATGCTCTTCCAGAGTAGGGGGTGTTAATATCTCATTCTGCTCAACCATCGGCGTATCAACTCTGTCCTGACGCACCTTCCCCTTCGGTCGAGCGATTTCAACACCTCGAAGCTCTGGCTCAACAACTCTGGTAAAAGGTCGGCTGCTGGCAACACCTATCTCGGCTTCTTCCGCTGCGATTGAGCGTTCCGTCGTATTGGACGAGGTCGAGCTCCAGCTTCGGCAAGATACATAATCGCTGCAGCTGCCACTATCGCTCGCCGCCGGGCTGGAAGGGTCTTGTTCGGGGCTGGAAGATGCTAGGTCTGGAAAAGGAGACATCTGCTCAGGAGTAGATGGCGCTGGCTCCGGGCTAGGAGTCAATTGCTCAGGAATGGGAGACAGAAGACGAGGATGTTGGAAGTATGCGACCTGCTCTAGCTGGCGATGGCTTGGTCTGTCTTTGGAGACGGGCGACGTCGACGTATCTCCAGTACTCAGAATCTCCTCTCCACGCATCTGGGCCATCCTGTTGTTGCTTCTTCGTCTGCGGTGTGCAAAATCCTTCTCACCTCTCGGAACCATCCATCGTGCCCCTTCTTCAACCAGGTCGTCAGAACTCAACGCCGGCAGCTGCTCGCGAGTACTTGCCGGGCCCAGAAACCTCGACATTTGGTCGGTGGTATTGCTCGTATACGGAACGTTGAGCATGTCGTAGTCCTTAGGATCAATATCATCATCATCGTCGTCGTCGTCGTCTTCATCATCATCATCACTTTCGCTGTCGCTATCGCTGAAATATTCTTCGAATCGTGAAAGTCGGTACGCTTCACGTCCTGTACAATGCGTCTCGGCTTCCAACTGAGGCGATTCTGCGTCTCTGCCGGTCGATTTCATCTCTTGTCGTCCGGTATCGTTATCTTCTTGTCCAACGTCGTCAGGATCTTGGCCGTCAGTGGCGCGTCTAGATTTCCCTCCCTCCAACCACTTCTGGGCGGAATCTCTAGACCTCGAATCGCATTCGTCGCTCAGGTTGAACATAACTGCCTCATTGATGGCAATTTTGCTAAGCGATCCACGAAGATCGCCACCACGAGATTCTATCACGTGAAAGTTTTCCTCAGGGAGTTGGCGGGCATTTGGTGGTACAAAGGCCCCAGGAATGTGCCTGGCCTTCTGGAATCTGGTGTGAATACCTTTTTTCTTATGCCGATAATGATTAGGACTATTTGCCCAGTTCGTGATTTCTTGCGGGAGAAACCTCGATGGCGGCAACTTTCGGAGCTTGTTGCGATCGTAAGGACATGACTTTTTGGCATCAAGCGGTTGTTCGCTCTCCGCAGCAATGCCATAGTCTGCAGAAGATTCAGGCCAGTTGCTACCGGAGTTGTACGTCGTGCTGTCAGAATTTGTCGACTTTTTTTTGCGTATTGTGAACCATCTCTTCGGGTCAGCAGCATTCTTCACTTCGTCTCGTTGATACGCCGTGGCCTCTGGACATGCATAGCGATTCTGATCGACACACCTTGACCCTTGCTGCGTCACTTCGTCCACTTCATCGCATAGCAAGGCTCTTGCGTTCATGTTGCGGTTTCCTGCAACTTTGCGTAGTCTGCGTGGTGGTGACTGCGAGGCTTTGTGGGCGACACAGGCTAGTGTCTTATTAATTTGTTCCTCACACATCCTATCTCGGTCGGGAGCTGCTGCGCCGTCGCTCTTGGGTCCCGGGGACATCATGGCACCTGCGCAGTTCCCAGAGCTTGCAAATTTGTAGTGAAAAGCAATATGGCGTGAAAGCGTGATGGCTTATGCAGCGAGTGACGGGTTCGGAAGTAAAGATTTGAAGGCGAGCTCAGCAGCGAGATTCTGCGATTTCGATGCGACGATGTCTTTGACCAGCGACGGTCACATGGCGGACACGTGAGAAGTGTCAGGTCAGAAAGTGTCATATCGAAACATGGGTCCTATGAGGAGGTCAGTGACAGAGCTTGGCAGAAGACAAATTTCATTACCAGCTGCTTAAAAGTTCGAGCTCTCTTGCGAGACGTGTAACAGCGCGGTATGTAATGCAGGTTCGCGAGGCTGTGACTTAGCCACACAATGTTGCTATGTTCATGCTTCGTATCTGGGCTGCTATAACCTCAGTTCAGCGTTAGTACTTCAAACGCGGGGAAGACACCACGATGTCGGCCGCGTTAGCAAAGCATCATCTGGAAAGTGAATCTTTCATAACTTGGTCGTCTACTCGGTATCTGCATGTTGGTAGGCGCGATGCTGGTCGATCCGATCCAAAGCACTTCGCCATGCTGTTGTTCACGCTTTCTTTGGCCCAATCCTGACACTCTGTACGAGTGCCATGTTCATCTTCGGCGCACGTGATTCACGCGGAGCGTCGTGCTGGCGGTAAAGGCTCTCTTCAACGGCCCTTGGAGACTCTCTGGACAACGCTGTCGTGCTCAATGTCGTCGGCGTCGTTAGCCTGAATGTCAGCGGCGATGCCATTCAGTGCGCGCTTAAGTGCATCCTTGGAGGAGGAGTACATCATGCGTGGCTGCGGTATGTTGTCAGCTCCCATCACATAGACCGATGGTGTGTCCGACTACTCACGTATTGCGACGCATCATCTGGCACCCAGGAAATGAAGGTAATCTTGCTGCGCTTGCCCTCGCCGCCTTCTGCATCGTACTCGACATCAAAGACGGCGTATCGGCCACCGATGCCCTCCTCGCCCCTCTTGTTCTTGCTCTTGGCATTGATCAGCTTCTCGCGGAACTTGCTGTAGTCTGGGTCGGTGGAGGTCTCCTCAACGACAATTTCTTTCCAGTCGTCGGAGATCTTGTAGATGATCCACTTGGTCGACTTGCCGAGCTTGAGGTCGTTGAACGCCTGGATGCACTCGGGTGCGACCGAGACTCTGTGGAAGGATCCTCGTCAGTGGTCGTGCTCGTTCCAATGCTTATCGTGGTCGTTGATCGCGTGTGGTTGAGAGCAGTCGATGGTGGAAACATACCCTGATTGAGCCTGTGAAATCCAACGTCAGCACACACGCAATACCGCGCGCCGTCTGATGGATACGCAAATACATACCATGATTGCGATGGTGAGAGGTGAAAGCAGATGCTCGTAAAAGTCGCAACCTGAGCGATGACGGTCAGCAACTTTTTGGGCTTTTAGGCGCGAGGTACGGTGAGGATAGTGGCTGCCTGAGCGGGAGCGCCAAGATTGTGCTTCGTCGTACCTTACGTAGTTTTTCTCTAGTCGGGCAGCAAAATGGGAATGAAGAGGCCTTGGCGGTGGTATGGAGAGTGGTCTGTGGGGGGGAGGTCAGTGGTGGGTTGGTGGGTTGGTGGGTTGGCGACTCTGCGTCTCTTGTGTTGATGTGGGTCCCGCCAAACGAACAAGGGTCCCCTCGCTCGGTCTGCTCTTCGGCGCGGGCAGAGCAACCACGACGCCATCGCCTCAACATCGCTTGGCGGCAGCTTCTGGTCCTTTCACTCCCCATGCACATGTTCTCTTCATGAGTCTCGGTCAGTCACATGCCTCAGACCTCTCAGTCCTCTCCGCCTATCGAATGATGGTGAGCTGCATCGCCGGCCTTGATGTATCATCAAGTCTACAGATGCGGTACACGCCGGTAACTCTTCTCGAGGCGTAGGATTCAGTCGTTGTTGAAACATCGCCTCATCTGACACCGCTTTGCCGGTATGAACACGCCCCGAGCCTCCGCAGGCGCCCGCTGCGGCCTTTACAAACCCAGACGAGCTGCACCGTGGCAGGGCACGTCTTGAACAAGCAGGAAAGACCAGAAGATACCATTCACGCAAGTCATGCCGGGTACTCTCGTTCAACGCGCAGAATCGAGTCTGCTGCCCTGCCTCTGTGAGGTGTTGATGAGGTCGATCATCTGACAACTATCTCGTCCTTGCGATCGCCACAGGTCACATGCCCTTCGCCCCAATGAAGCATCACTTCGACCCTCTCAGTGGGTCCGGAGACCATCTTCTCACGGCGGGCAGAGAAGCGTTCATTGCTCTCATACCCGTTATCTCACAGCTGTTCTACGTTCTGAGGACGATCCTTGGCGTCTTGTCCTCAGCACGCTCCAAAAATCCTTGCAACCATAGGATATGCTCTCTAAATCCTCGAATGCATACTCCTGTAACACTCTACTTCGTAGACTCTCAAATATCTCGTGCCGAGTCTCGATAACACGCGCAGACAGCATGCTAGCTAACATGCAGACAAATCACCTTTTGACTACGAGGATGGCCGACGACTACCAAGACGACAGCGACAACAGCGACGGTGACTGGGACGCAGAATCTGATGCTGAGTGGGACGAAGAAGTGTTCGCAGATGGTCTGTTGTCACATCAAGCGATCAAGAGTTTTGCGCCCGCAAAGCCCAATCCCTCGTATGCATTGAACGCCGCTGAAAAGGTGTTCATGATCACAGAAGTGGCCGAGATAATATTCATGGATTACATAGCTGCGAGAACAGCAGGCGCCATGTAAGTGATGAGCTACGCATTGAGCCTCTCCAATCAACTTCTGCGATACGCCGCGTTAGTAGAATCTTCAATTGGACCCTCAATCGCTCCTCCATGCTTACCACCAGCTCATGCGTCCATGGGCTCGGCAGGGAAAAGATCTACTTCATCACAAACCGTAGTCTAGACAACTATGCCCCACTATTGTGGTTGTTCTCCCAGTTGCTACCTTGCTGGAACCACGTACGAGCCTTCGAAAAACGTCCTAATGATGACTTTTGCATCTTTCTGGACGGCGTGAACGCATTCACACCTCCTGCTCAGGGTTCTCTGGAGTTCGCACAGGCCTCCGTGAACTTAGCCAGAAAGAAACTGTTAACATTCTGCAAATCTGGTAAAGACGGTCGAGAATCATGGCGACAATCCCGAGCACTTCCTCACGTCGGCCGCATCGTGCTTGAGACACCAAGGATCTGCGTACAAAGATTCCCGGACGGGCCGGAGTCTGAACCTACTGTGTCGTGGGAGCACAGCTACCGAGAGCGGGATATCAGACTCGATGGGACCGCCACATTGGGTGAGGTCACCGATGCGTACAGTGGCTGGCTCTTCTCCGTTCCAGTCGGGGCTGTGGCAACGCATAGATGGAGCTGGGGACCGAGATACTATCCCATTGCCGAGATCGATCAGCGATTGGAGTGGTAAGAGCGAATGCCTTGTGTTGAGAGCTCTACTGACGATGATTCTCGACATCAGCTATACATTGAGAATGACAAAAGCGTCTTGTTCTACTCAGACCTCGATATCATCGCCATCGTTGACTTCTTCCTCACCACGTTCCGCTTTTATGGCTTTTGCCGGCAGGCGCTGGTAATGCTCTCGTGTCCGACCTCTGAAATTATCGGCCCTGCCGGTAAGCACATCCTGGTACCACTCGAAGACCACGCCGAGGGTGGCATCCGCTCCGAAACCCTTCCACGAAGGGAGAACCTTGGGCCCCTCGATGTGCCTCGAATAACTCATCTCCAACTTGCGTCCATTCGCCACGTGCATCTTTCGCCACTTCCATTTCCGAGACGCGCTTTGGCTCTCCTTGGACTGCTAGAGCCTCATAACGCGCGAGTCGGGTCCAGTGTCCTTCAGATCCAGCTTGCCAAATGCCGCCCACTGATCGTATCGCCCTTCTCTCTGTTGGACATTGAAGTTGTGGGAGCCAAGCAGCTGCTGCATCAGCCAGAAAATGGGTCCATCGCGCTCGAGCCACGCACACTTCCATGCCTTCATGCGCTGAAACAGTTTGGGTGAGCCGGTGATGGTCTGGTCGAAGTCTGTACTGACGCGTTGGAGGCTGCAGAAGCGCTGGAGTATGAGCAGACGGTCATTAGGTGCTGCACTTTGCATCTTCTTTCGTTGCTTGACTACTAGGAGAGCTTCGTCGGGGTCGATATGGAGGAGGATCGCTCGAGCAGCTCGACAATGCCGAAGACGCGATGGGCTGCTGGAACGGGCTCTGGCTTAACGGTGAGCGCTGACGTTGTGACTGTCGTGCGTTAGAATCCGGTCGGAGAGATGAATGGACACGCCAGATAATTATTATGATGCATGCTACGTCCTCGGAGTCGCCTATGGTGACAGACGCTTTTGCTGGTGCGCCGCCGAAGACTGTATCGTCCCATTCTTCTTCTGCATCAGAAGGCTGGTCCCAGTCGCCGTCGCTGTCGGCCTCCATCGTGAAGCTGGGCTTGCTAGTTATGGGGTGCAGATAGCGAGCACGACAAGCGTGCGGTATCGAAAGAAAATTTGACGTCGGCTTTTTGGGAAAGGTGCAGCTCTAGCCAAGTTTTATTACTCACTCGCGAGCACATGCAAATCCAAGTTACGTCAGCGCTCCAATGGTGCAGCCTAGACACAAATTATCATCAGCCTTCCCCTTGCAACCACACTTGGTTGCACTACTCACACTGCCGTCCCACGATCGCGATGGAGAATGATACTGACGATGAATGGGACCCAACCTTCGACGCCGAAGATCAATCCTTCGATGACAGCTACTCACCAGGCGCATGGGTGATGCACAAAGCGGACGAGATCTCTGGTGAACTTCCTGTCATCAAGACTGGTATGCCGCACCATCACATTCTTCACAAATCGTGCCGTCGACTAACCACGCCTAGACATCAACCGATGATGCATCAGAGTCTTTGGTGTTCCACAGCTACTCGAGCGCATTCTCTCATGGTAGCCGATGATGGCGTCCTCGACGTTACCACATCGACCACAACACGTATCGAGCCTCTACAGCCTCTCGCCGCTATTTGTCGCGTCAGCAGCGGTCTCTATCACGGCATCAGCAAGGGTCTCAAGCTAGCACGCCTCAACGGCAGCTGGGAGCACGTAGGCCAAGCAGACATAACGGCAAGAGGCAAATTCATACAAACCTGTCGCTTCCTCGATATGGGCGGCGAGGAGGAACCCGACCCTAAGACCGAGCCAGCGATAGTATTGAGCAACGTGGCGGGCATCGGCGCCGCTATCAAGGCCGAGTCAAAGCAGAAGTATTTTCACTGCTCAACATTTTGGCTTCTGCAACACCTCGTCCAGAAGAGGAGGTTCGAATACTCCTGCCGAACTGCCTCGTTCTCGCCTGATCACTCCCCCAAGGCCCAACGGCTTTGGCGGCCACATCTCAAGGTCCCACTACGTTGGTGACCACATCGTTCCACGCATTAGACGCTGTCCACGATAACAGTGACGATACCATTTCAGAGTCCATCCTCGAGATTCGAATCCCAAAGCTCAACCTCAGCACCAGGACTCCTCAGTCTAGCAATGGCATACTCACTTCCTTCGTCAACTCGCGGATGGCCAGCAAGAACGCCTCATGGCGTAAGATCAAGGCCACAAATGGGGACACCCTGGAGATCCGTGAGGAGCGCACATTGTACAAGGACGGTTTTATTCGTAAGTACTTCAAAGCTTAAAGTGGTGTGTTGTACCAAAGAGCTGACAAAGTCGTGGTAGGGATCAAGAAAGAACGCCTCGCCTTCGATCGGGACGCTACACTTGGGCAGGTGTTTGACAAGCCTCGCGAGATGGTCGAGCGCAAGGTAGAAGAACTCAAGGAAGCCGCACCGAAACAATGTACACTCGACTATTCGGCACCGTCGTTTGTCACCGTTTGGGGGGCTTGGCCTCGTTACCCATGATGGTAGCAGGCAAGTACCATCGCTTATGTCGGTGGTGAGCCACTGGCAGAGGTAGTCGAGGCACTGCCCTCTGGCTAGAGCTTCGAATCACATGCCTAAGACGAGCTAGTACTCTCAATAGAGGGGACTGCGGAATTCCGAGACAAAGCAGGTTCATCGAGGGCTCGGCAAAATGAGCAAAGAGACTGATGTCTTTGTACTCAAGCGGGAACTGGCCAATATGCCTTGATACCACGGCTCAACGCCAGCGCAGCTACAGCAGACATGCACCTCTCCTTTTCCTGGGACGTTGCCCTCCAATACGCGAGCCATTCCCACCGCCGCCTTTCACGTTGCCCTCATGTCATGACTTTGTCAACCCATCTCCCTCACTCCGCCGCCACAACCCCCTAGCTAACGCCAACATCCGGCAGCGACCCCTCTCAATCATCTCCCCATTCACATCTTCTCACTTCCATCGACAACCAATCGATCCGATCACAAGCGCGCACCGAGGTGTCGCGAACGTCTGCATAGTGAACAATGTGCATGTTGTGCAGAATAGAGTGACTAAGAGACAAGAAGCTCTCCCGAAAGATCTGAACACAAGGTATCATCAGCATCCATCAAACGCCAAGCAATCAACCCCCTAATCATCAGCATTCATCATCTCCGTATCGCCATCACCACCCAAGCCAATCCTCGTGCCTTCCGCATCTGGCACGAAGCCTGTACTCGTAGCACCTAGAGTCGCATCCCTAAGCTCTGCCTGAAGCTGGCTGATGCTTTCATCAACATCATCGTCATCTGCAGCACCAGGCCGCACGTGGACAGTGGTATTCCCGTCACCTTGCACAACGCTCTCATCGTCAACATTTTCGCTGTCAATTTCAGTGGTGTCAAGAATAGTCTCCTCCGCTCCTCCGCCACCACGCTCGTTGGTCATGACATCGTGCATCATCTTGATGAGGTTGTTCTGAAGTTTGATGAGAACATTCTTGTCCGTCGCTGTCGGCGCAGCCTTTGTCTCGACGGCCTCAGCGGCAAGCTCAAGGATTGTCTTGACCCTCTCGGCGTCTGCCCCATTTGGTGGTAGATGCAGCTTGTTGAGCATACTGAAGTAGACCTTCTTTTCGTCCTTCGCAATCTTGCCGGCGGTAACGAGGCGATCTAGGATATTCTCAGCCAGCACGAAGTGGATCTCGTTGGCGCCGTGAGCCTTTTCAACAGACTCCGTGGCCTCAGCAAAGCCAAAGATCCTGCGGGGATCTGTCCAGTCAAGCAGCATCTCGCCAATCTTGGCCATCTTTACCATGGCTTCGCCGGTAGATTCGTCCTCAACATCAGCATCTTCAAGATCTTTCAACTGGCCGAGTCTCTGCATGACGGGGATGACCACTTCCACCATGCGCATGGCATTCTCTGCACGAGAGTGACAGTACACAGGTAGGAAATATGTCAATGTCTGTCTGAACTGAGGGTTGTTTTGATTGTCCGGATCAAAGTATGCCACCACGAGTGCCTTCAGAAGGTCTGTATCAATGATCAACCTTGAGAGCATGGCTTTCGCAAGTGCTGTGGCTCCTGTCGCCTGGACTTCCGAGTGATCTGACTTGAGAGAACTCTTGAACGTCTTCACTAGCGGTCGCATGTACTCGTTCTGTGACTCCGACCGATCGCTGACTGTAGTCGTATCGTCGGATAGAAGTGTAGGATGAGTTATGAGGATGTCAGTGATGATCTGAAGAGCGATCGCTTGCAGTTCTGGGTGACCTTTGGCGAAGCAGTGCAAGAAGAGTGTCAAGTTCTCCTGTGCGAGATTCTTCCCCAGCAAGCAGCACAACCCCAGGCACAACAGACCACGTTCTCTTATGGGCGCTTCCTGGCTCCTGACGGCTGGCACGACCAAGTTGTTTAGCATCGTGACGAGATGCACATTTTCCTCCAAGTCGCACTGCACGTTCTGCAGCATGCACAAGGCAATGTGCAGACATTTCATATTGACCATGATCTCTTTGATGGCTTTTTCGGCAGCGGCTTCGGGATCGGTCTCTTTCTGCGTCTTCTTAGTGGACTTCTTTTGCGCGATCGCGATCGTGTCGTCGTCATCGCTGTCGATTTGTTCAGTTGCGGAGTGGAAGCTGTCAACTGCACTGCTGTCATCTTCGGCCTCGTCATCACCCATGATAGTATCATGAACTTCTGCGACGGCCTCAAGAACAACGCCACAGAACTCGCGCTCACCCTTTGCATTCTCGCCACAAACAAGACGCAGCACTTCCACGAGCAGTCTGGTCACCTCTTCAGGCAGATCTGGCTGGCCGAGCGCGCGCCTAGTCAAGTCGAACATCTTTTGCCTGCCAACTTCATCGCTGTAGTCGAAGGTCAGCGCCATGTGAAGCATCTGTTCGACTACAAACTCGCGATAGTCGACGTCTTGTTGTGTGTCAGCGTCATCTTCGCCTGCCTCATGTGACAGCATCGTAGCCTCGATCAGCTTCTGAATTTCGCGTTGCAGTAGGAAGCCAAATTTGGTCACCTCAGGCAGCTTGTCGTCGCCCAGTACCTCCAGAGATTTTGGACCCACGTAGTCCTCCTGTGTAGCTGTGCGGCAGAAGTCATTGAATGTACGTGCGACAAAGGCCAGCTCAGGCGACAAGTCCTCCCAGAATTCGTCTGGGAAAGAGACGTAGTCGAGGTAGTCCGGTCGGCCGCTCCAGAACTCGTGCATCGCAATAAGCGCTATGCCACCCTCGCGGCCACTATTCACGAGGTCGATGCGCTCAAGCAGCTCGAGAAGTGCGTCAAGCGAGGGCACGGCGACCTTCTGTTTGTCCGCCTCCGCACCTTCCTCGACCTGAGCAGCTGGCAAGGCAGCGCAGTCTTCGATCCATCGCTGTGAGAACAGCAGAGCTGTGGCCTTTCGAACGTTCTCGTCCCGATCGCGCAAACCCCATCGCAGCAGCTTTTCACGATGTGTCATGCTCAGATGTCTGAAGTCGCCAAGTGCTGGGAGGAGGCGGCCGTAGAGTGCTCGACGTGTTGTCGCATCTGCGTCTCGTGCGCGCTCAAGAAGGTACGGAAGGACCTCTTTCGTGAGAGGCAGATTCAGAAGCAGGTTCCTCCGAACTTCTGCAGATGGGTCGTTCTGCAGGACTTGAAGCAGCTTGTTCAAGACACCTCCACGCACATCATCGTCTGAGTCCGAATCCACCTCTTCGTCGTCCTCGACCTCTGCTGCCAATCGTCCTAAGCCATAGACTGCCTGTAGTCGCACCGGCGCCTCCTTGTCGTGAATTCTCTTCAGCAACGCGAATCGCAACTTGTGAAACAAGCTGTCGTCCAGTGTGTCCAAGCTGTTGATGATATGGCTCACGATCTGTGTCGCGCGGAATCGGATGGTCTTGTCCTTCGCCTGGATCACGCGTAGCAGCTCACTCAGAATCTGTGTTGTAAGCCTGCTCGTTGGTGTCTCTGGCAGTGTATCCTCCTCAACCTCGCCGCTGGCCTCGTAGATCTCGTTGTCCTTTCCACTTGCTACGTTCAAGAACGTGCCCAAGAATCGTACAACTCGATCGCCAACAGGCTCGGCCTTCCTCACTGGCAGGACGCGCAACACGATCCGCACGACTTCGCGATTGAAGTCCTCCTCTTCAAACTCGTCATTCTGCTTACCCTTCTTCGTGCTGATCGGTTCGTAGCAACACGCCTCCTGAACCTTCCGTAACGTAATGATGGCCTTTCTGTGTCCCGCTGTCGACTTCTGCGCGTCCGCAAACACGCCGCATATCGCGTGTCTCAATGTTGTGTCTTCGCCCTCATCTGGCAGCTCTGCGACTGGCGAACTATTGCGGGCAGATCGCAAACTTTTCGCCGATGTTGTCTTGCGAGCAGTGCGACCGCTGGCGACTCGTCCCGGCATGGTGTCGTTGTTGTATCGTGATGTTGTCGTCAGTGCATCGCAGTGGAAGAGAGAGACGACAGCCGGCGTTGCTAATGTGGCTGCAGCTGTCAACAAACAACGCGGAACTCCAACCGCGATCCCTGTTACCCAAACTCCGAAACCGAAAGTCTATTGCCGCCGCAAGCTCTTTCACGCACTGCATTCACTTGCGTCACTGTCACAGCTGGCTTCAATCATGTTCGCAAGGACAGCTCTGCGGGCAGTCACTAAGCCAGCAGCATTCACTGCAATTCGTCAGGCATCAGCGCTGGCCGGTAACATCGAAGCGATGAACCCACGAGGCATTGAGATCAGCAGTGCGCAGAGGATTGCGGAGAATGGCTTTGTCTCTGGTGAGTCTTGACTGTTGCCAGCATGCAAGTATGGAGCATTGACTGATCGCCAGCATCTCAGCAATCGGCAACACTCCTCTCATCCGGATGAAGAAGCTTTCCGAACAGACTGGTTGTGATGTCCTAGGGAAAGCAGAGTTCCAGAACCCGGGCGGATCAGTCAAGGACCGAGCAGCGCTCTATGTCGTTCAAGATGCTGAGGAGAAGGGTTTGATCAAGCTAGGCGGTACCGTCGTGGAAGGCACAGCTGGAAACACTGGCATTGGTCTCGCACACGTCTGCAGAAGCAAGGGTTACAAGCTGGTCATCTACATGCCAAATACACAATCGCAAGGCAAGATCGATCTGTTGAGACTGCTGGGCGCAGAGGTATACCCTGTGCCAGCTGTAGCATTCGAGAACCCGGACAATTACAACTGGCAAGCAAAGCGGCATGCTGAGAGCTTGGAGAACGCAGTGTGGACGAACCAGTTCGACAACACTGCGAATCGACAGGCACATATCGAGACCACTGGACCTGAGATCTGGGCGCAGACGCAAGGCAAGATCGATGCTTTCACTTGCGCCTCGGGCACGGCAGGTACGATCGCTGGCTGCACGAGATACCTCAAGGAAGTGTCGAATGGCAAAGTCAAGTGCTACGTTGCTGATCCTCCTGGCTCTGTCATCTACACATACGTTTCATCTGGCGGCAAGCTTGTTGAGCGGAAAGGCTCGTCCATCACCGAAGGCATCGGTCAAGGACGCATCACGGACAACTTGAAGCCAGACATTGATCTACTCGACGGCGCTCTGCACATTGCGGATGAGAAGAGCATTGAGATGGTTTACAGATGTTTGGACGAGGAGGGTCTGTACCTTGGCGCATCATCATGCCTGAACGTGGCAGCCGCAAGGGATCTTGCTGAGAAGCTTGGCCCAGGTCACACGATTGTCACAATCCTCTGCGACGGTGCCTACAGATATGCCGACAGACTGTTCTCGAGAAAGTGGCTAGAGAGCAAGGGTCTACTCAACGCTGTGCCGGAGCATTTGCATAAGTACATTGTGCTTGAGTAAGATAGTGGCCATCATCATTCCGTAGACTTCTTGAACCATGGTCCAGGCCTCCTCCTTTGAGCTCTTCTCCCGAAGACGCCTCCGACATGCCAGCAACACCTTCGGCAGCACAATCGAGCACGACAGAGTCTTAGAACGTGGGAGGACTATCTCTCCAGCCTGACTTTAGCCAAGTATCTGGAGTGCAGCTAATCGAGGCGATTGCTTCGACAACACCAGGTGACGTTATACCAACTTTCGGGCGTGTCAATAACCTGTGGTCAGTAGCTCGATCTAATCCCGGCTCTCGGGAGACCAAAGAAAGCGAGAACGTGACCCTCTGACCTAAGAGGTATCTAAGAGCATCTCAAGGGCTCCCGAAATGTCGCGTACCATGTCCGATCAACGGACTGGCGGCGCGCCATATTAGCGGCTGGCTCGAGACTCCATACGTCTTTGCTCACTTCGGGCGCCAGATCGATGATAAACGTGGTTCGAGAAGTCCCGGTGTGGCGAAGACTCGTGCGGTGGCGGTGTCTTCTTGGGGCATCTGTTTTGTGGTGGTAGAGGGTTTGGAGGGCGCCGACAAGTCAACTCAACACATGAGCAGTTATTAAGTTGAGAGAGAACAAGAAGCCTTGAAATCATGCTCACCAAACGGCACCGACAAGGCTGCTGGAAATGAAGGCATGTGAATCACTCGTTGCCCGTGCACGGACAAGAAGCACATAATCAATTCTGATTGCATGGGACAGAGAATTCCGCTCAGTATACCTTGTGGATGCTTGATCGAATGGGTTCGCAGGGATACTATGTTCCCGGAAAGAAGATTCTACCGCTGTATTGCAATCTGGAGCCTAGTGGTTTCCACGGAGTCGGCGTTGCAAAATTGACCTCAAAACCTTCAGCATCGGGTGCCCATGCCATTGCAACGATCTCGATACTCGCTACCCGACGACTGAGCTTAACTCTTTGCCAGCGAATGCCCGTAGAACCACATCTGTCCCTGTGACATTATCTGCTGGCGCTCGTAGTACCACGATATGGCATCCTCTATGAGCGAGCAGTACGTTTCGAATACCCTGTCGAGTGTATCCGTTGCCTCAAACTCAGCCTCATGGGTTCCGTCGGTGTGCAAGGAACTCCGCATGCGGCGAATCTGCATCACGATAACAACCGACTTGCGTCCCAGACTCACGCGGCGTCAGCTTGCTTCCTCCGTACTGGTGCATTCGAACACCTTCGACCGGGCTTCGTGGTCCAAAATACCGCGATCTTCCGAACGGCATCCGTTTAGTCCAAAGCAGCGCTCCCAGTGATCAGCGCCTTCGACGAAGAAGTCGTTGCAGGCGACACGGCTGCACTATAGTCCTCGATCATTCTTCCGTGGTCCCTACTAAGACCTGTTTTTACTGCCGCTGCATGGCGCCTGCCCGGTCGATCTACTCAGGCTTAATCACCTTCGGAGACTGCGTCAAACGACACCTCGACTTCGAGCCTATGTGTCTAGACTGGGACTGACACAGCGTGAAGCATTGCCAGCGAGTCGTTCTGATCTTTGCGATGTTCAATGTACACGGATGGTGCTTCGGGATGCCAACACGAGACATTGCGGTCGATATGGAAGTCTCTCAGACACGCGCATCGGCCTAGACTTGAGAAGTCGGTCTGGCCGCATCGATCTTCCGTCGACGCTGGAGACGCTGACAGAATGCTGCGTCTTGATCACTCAGGCTGTTGGAGGAAGTAGAGGTCGACACTGGCATCGGCCCCGACCAACGATCCAAGGCCCGAGCCCCGAGCCAATCACGTCTTATCGAAGGAATATCAAACATCGTCACCAACAACAACACCCTTGCACCTACGTGCATGATGTCGAGGCATTGCAATGCAAGCGTCTATAAAATGCCAAGGTCTGCTATGGGGCGTCCGAAGCTATCACAGCAAGGACTCATCCTGAGACAGAAACAAAATGCCTCTTCTCAATATCCTGATCAACGGCTGCAGCGTTGCCGGACCTACATTGGCCACATTCCTCCTCTTGACCCCATTGCCAGCAGACCAGAAGCCACACATCACAATCCTTGAGCGATCAACAGCTCTCAGAACAAATGGCCAGAACGTCGATATCCGAGGCGCTGGAGTCACCATCATCCGCAAGCTAGGCCTGGAGTCTGTGATTCGTGCTTCTTCCACAGGAGAAGAAGGTGTGCAATGGGTGGATGGGAAGAACCAGGTCTGGGCGTCTTTCGCTGTAGACAAGAGCGGCAAGACACAAGGACCCACCGCCGACATCGAGGTCACGAGAGGACGACTCGCTGAGATCATGTACGACCGTAGCAAGCAGGCAAGTGCAGAGGTTCAACAGAGCGGCGGAGCAGGGATCCAGTACATCTTCGGAGACTACCTGGACTCCATCGATCAGCATGGCGATAGAGTCGACGTACATTTCGCCAAGTCTCGCGAGCACCGAAGCTATGATCTCGTGGTTGGCGCCGATGGCCTACAAAGCTCCACGAGGAAATTGGTGTGGGGCGCTGATGGCGAAGACAATCGCATGAGACGGCTCGATGCTTTTGGTGCATTCTTCAGCATGCCTCCGGGCGAGACCGACACTATGTGGCGTCGCTGGTATCACGCACCAGGACGACGTGGGATTATGGTTCGTCCCGACAAGCACAGAGGCAAATCCACGGTCCTGATGACGATTGTCAACGAAAAAGACAAGAGATTGAGCGAAGTTTCACGACAAGGCGCGCTAGCACAGAAAGCGCTGATGAAAGAGTATTTTGAAGGGTGTGGATGGGAGAGCGAACGCATGCTCAAGGAAATGGACGCCACGGACGACTTCTACTACGACATCATCGCGCAGGTGCATTTGCCAAATTGGAGCAGAGGCCGAGTGGTCCTTTTAGGAGACGCTGGATATTGTGCCTCGCCGTTCTCTGGCATGGGTACTACTCTGGCACTCAACGGAGCGTACAACCTGGCTGGCGCGCTCGCCAAGCAACCTCTTGACCATGAGGCCGCCTTCGCTGACTATAATGCGGCAATGCGTCCTATCGTGGACAAGGCCCAAAAGCTCGTCCCTGGAATGCCTCACATCCTCCACCCTGAGACTGCATGGGGTCTCTGGCTGACGCTTGTGATTGGGTACATTCTAACCTGGACCAATCTACAAAAGCTCGTCTTTATGCTCAAAGGACCTCCCGCCAACGCGGTGCCGGTGGAAGACTTTGGATTCGCTGAGGCCGTCGACACGCAGCACTGATGATTAGTGGCTACCTGTTTGAGCCCAACGATGCCGCTGTCAATACGACGAAGGATGAGTTCCCTGGCTTAGCTCCGTCGAATTGTCAGTAGTCTGGCGGATTGAAGCACCTACTTCGACAGAGCTGGGCACGGCTCTGCCGAGGAATCAAGTTTTCGACATGCAGGAATCTTTAGTTCGGCGTCTGGGAACACTGGAAAACAACGCCTATGGGAATCCGAGCCGTGCAGCTCACGTTTGACCGGCACATTGCATGAAGTGCCGCTCGATGGCAGTCTCTCTCTTCATCTGCCGATTCGGGAATCACCGAGCAGCTTGGTCCACAACAGCGGCGCCTCCACCAGCGATGTACAAATTCTGCCAGCCAGCCTGTAGGTATTCACATCATGGCATAGCTTATAGCTGTCATGACTTACGGCAGGGTGCCATCACAGAACATCTGGCTTACGTTGCTGCACCACGGATTCTCCTCTAATAAGGTCCTTAGAGCGACGAGACAGCATTCGACTCGCCTCTGAAATATGGAGATATTGCGGACGTCAGGTTTACAAATCCCACATATCATATAGCACTGCTGCTTCTACATCTGCGGCGAGTCAATCTTCTGAATCCCCAACTCCTTGATGAAGATATCCGCTGCCTTTTCTCCGACCACGAAAGCAGTGTTGCCCGTGTTAGCTCCCACATTCTCCGGCGGAATACTCAAGTCCGCCAACTTCAATCCCTCCAGACCATGAACGTTCAAACTGCCATCAACAACGCCCTTGTTCTCCCTCGGCGCCATCTTGCACGTTCCAAGACTGTGCCATGTGGTAGAGATAATCTCTCGGATCCTCTGCTCAATCGCCGCGTCATCTTCCTTCGTATACTTGATTCGGGAGTTGTTGTCAGTGTACAAGGGCCCGTCCGCTTTCTCAACGACAGCGGCCTCGGAGCCTTCTGGGAAGTTGGGATGGTTGCCTTTCAATTCACCCCGGAAGATGGGCATGCGCCGCCACATCTCACGTGTCACCTTGTAGGCCCAGATGTGCTTCTTCACATCATTATCGTCCGGGTCTGTCAACCAGCCGGTGTCGAAGTCAACGGGGGCGTGCATGTCTGCGCCGGAGATGTGGACTGATCCGCGCGAGAAGGGGTAGCCGGTCCAGTTTGCCATAGATACGTACTCGGCGTCGTCTGGGAGGACGGAGTGGTCGCCGTAGTAGCAGGTGTAGAGGGCGAGGATCATCAAGGGTTTGTCAGGGAAAGGCTTGAAAGCGCGATCCCAAGCTTCTCTGAACTTTGGGCCGAGGGCGTCGACTTCTTCTTCTGTTGGGCGGAATTTGCCTTGGGCATCCATGCCGTTTGTGCCGAGGAGTTCGTCGCCGTGGCGGATAGCATCATCGATATCCCAGCGGCCATCCATGAAGCCGTTGATGCATTCTCGGGGTTTGAGGTTGGTGCGATAAGCCCAGAGAGACAGATGATGATCTTGGTAGTCTTCACCTACACCTGGAAGATCCTCAACAACAGGGATGCCGAGCTTCTCCAGAAGTTTCGCGTTACCAACGCCCGAGCGCTCAAGGACACCTGGAGTCCCGTTCGCACCAGCCGAGACGACGACAAGCTTGCGAGCATTCACTGAACGGCGAGCTGTGTATGCCGTCGACAAGAACTCTGGGTTGGCGAGGTACTTCGGGTTCGTTTGGTATTCGACAGCAGTAGCTCGCTTGCCGTCGAAGTGGACTTTGATAACTTGTTTCTCGACCAGAACGTGGAGGTTGGGGTATTCGCCACTTTGAATCTTGGGGTGCAGGAAGCGATGCGCTGCGTCCTGACGGCGACCGTTGGGGCCGATGTATTTGTAGTAGCGCTCGATAGCATCGTTCGCATCGAGGTTCTGCAGGTCATTCGCTTCAGGGTATCCGAGCTTTGCAGCAGCTTCGACGAAGGCGTTCTCGGCGCGCGTGCAGGTATGTGTACCCTTTGAGACGTTGATAGGGCCATCGAAGCCGTGGCGGTCCTTGTCGCCTTTGCCGTGGTAGGTTTCAAGCTGTATCGTGGGTCAGTGGCCGGAATATGCTATCGATACTCTTCGATAGGTACCTTGTTCAAGAACGGCAAGATCTCATCCGCAGTCCAGCCGGGAGTCTTCCATGAATCGAAGTCGCTGCGTTGTGCTCTCGTATAAACCATCCAGTTCATGGCTGACCCACCACCTAGCGTACCTCCAGATGGCACAATGGGTGACCTGTCTGCAAGCTGTGGCGACTTCTTGGTCTGCCAGAACAATGTGACCCTACTTTGCGGGAAGAGGTTGCGCGGGTACAGCGCTGGGTGAACCACCTCGCGCATGCCATAGCTGTTGGGTCCTTGCTCGATGACCAGGATGACCAAGTTCTTGTCTGCTTCTGCTAGACGTCCAGCTACGACACAGCCAGCGAGCCCTCCTATTTATTGATTGATCAGTCTGCGATGTGCTTTGCTGCACGACTTCCAAATAGTTGCATACCTCCAGCTATCTGGTGGTCGTTAGCATGGACGTTGAGTAACGACGAAGAAAAATCAAACTCACAATCACATCGACCTCTTTGAGGTCTTCAGGTAGCCTCGTATGGATAGGCATGATGGCAATGTATCCGAGGAGCACTCTCTGCTCTTCTTCACAACCTATGATCAAGCAGCAACAATCTCGCTCACGTTGCACCAGACATTATATATATGTTCAAGTCATTCCCTGCGAAGACGATCTGCCGGAACTGACCCCTCATATTCACTCCTACGCTACGTATCCCTGTCAATACATGCTGCTTTCGACCAGGACAGCGGAACAGCACGCGTCCATTGGACTTGACCCCGCCTTCTGGATGAGCTGCAACCCCAGGATGCGAAGCGGAGCGACATGCTGCGAACGCGGTAGCTTTATGCGATACTGCTGATCGTGACAATCTGACATTCGTGGAAGTGTGAGGTTTGCCGACCTGTAGACCCAAAGGCAGAGAGAGAAAGAGATTGGATGTGTTCGACCTGGCATCCTCGAAACGAGCCACCAGCGCCTGGGATGCAATGCGGGGGACTGCTACGCTCGGTCCACAATGGTGACAGTAATTAAATGAGCCCCAAATACGGTTGCCGGTATAGCGAAGTCTGCTCCGTTCACGCGATTGAGCCGCATGCATGCGCTGTTTGCTGGAACTCCGGACGCGACATGTGATGCGGGGAAATGCATGACGATCGCTGCCTCGTTGTGAGTTTTACATTGCAGCTGTGCCTCTGAGGGATGACGATGCTTAGGACTTATAAGATCAAGGTCGACCTGGTTTTGGTCCAGGTGCGATGGCTCTCGGCGTCCAGCTCGCCGTATAGCTCGTCCTGAGAGAGCTCTGGCCACTATTGCTGGTGGGATATACTTCTGTGACCAGTGCCGGCACATCACGTCTCCGCGGCCTCCTCCGCCGTATCGAACAATGCATTGACTGGCGCTGGACTAGCTTGTGCCACTCTGTCGTCCACTTCCATTGCTTGCTTCTCGATCTTCCGTTTCTTGGATCCAAAATTACCACGAGCCTCGACACCGCCCTCGAGCGGGATCACCCTTCTGGCAGTGAAGACAAAGCCCTCAGCACCGCCTCGACTGGTCATAAGAGGATGTGTTCGACCAGGTAAGACCTGCCACTGTCGTACTCTGCTAGTCTGCACACTGGCCGCAAGCAGCAGTCTTGGGTCCAGCGGGAAGTCGTCCTTGGCAGGCGTCTCACCTTTGGTGATGTGCGCGATGTACGCCGAACGCCTCTCCTTCGAATAGAGGTCGACAATCCTGACAAGTGGTTCGATTGTTGGGCTGTAAATGACGACGTGACCACCTCCGCGCACAAGAGGTATGGCATGCTCGAGGATTGTGACGGCGTCCATATGTGACGCGATCACTAGACCCTCAAATCCTCCCTCGCGTGTTTCGTCAACAATGGTTCTGCATCGTTCCCATCGCCGCCGCTTCTTGTAGTAAGTGCCACGCTTCCCCGACTTCCATGTTGCCAGTGTCTCGTCGGGAACGACTTCAGGCTCGGTATATGTCGGATCCTCGTCAGGGTGAAGAAGCTGCAGCCAAGAAAGTGGCTTGAGATGAGTATGTAGAGGATGATCGGACTCTTGCATTGAGCTTGGGTTGCTGGTGTCGTATCCGAAGTACTTCAGCAGAGAGAGATTGGGCTGTACTGCCGGGTGCAGCACTGTGATGGTGTTATTTGTCGCTGGTGTTGGGAAGTCCTTGTGCGCTGGTCTCATCGCCTTCACTTCTCCATTAGTTTGGGCCGCCCCAGTCATGGTGACATCTTCTGTTGTCTGTTGCCCTTCATCTCTCATCGGCGGATGCAGGAGGTTCATCCGCTCGGCCAGTGCTGCAGTCAACAGACCACCAGTATCATCGCAGACAAGCCACCGTCCTCCGATATCTTTGTCGTCTTCCACACTCAAGCCGTCTGCGCCGCTATAATGCGCGTTGCTCCACGATGCGGCCAAGCCCAAAGACTCTTCTCTGATCTCCATGATGCGTGCTGCCTCTTTCTCCAAGACGTACTCGGTCAAGCTCTGCATATCCATTGGCATGGCGGTAAATCTCTTCAGGTATTTCTTGTGCTTCCTGAGGGTGTACTTGGCCTTCGAAAAGGCTGTCTTCTCTTCCAGTCCAGCATGGTTGGCTAGGATCCTCTCAATGACCTCTTTTGCGCCTGCCGACTTCTTCAGCTCCTCAATCTCCTGGTACGTCAGCTTTTGTCGCGTAGCATCGTCGATGGTCAGGCGATTGTTCTTCATGAGAACGCTGCCATCGTCTGCGAGTAAATCGTAACTCTCGGGTAGAGCGTCTGTGGGTGTGGGTGTCGGTGGTTCTGCCCTCGAATCGCTCGGTGTTACGGCATCGTCAAGTCCTGCTTCTGCGCTGAGTTCTGCCTGAGGGACAATCCTCAGACGCGAGTACTGCTCGCCTTCACGCTTCTCCAGCAGCTCATATGTGTGATGGTAAGGACGACCAATAAGGAGATTGGAGGGAAACGAGCCGATCTTGCCAACGTCGATGATCCTGTGCCATTCTCAGTATCGTGTACCTTGGTGTATGGCTCGCAGGACTGCATCGCATGTGTTGGGTGTGCGCTCGTGGGAGGATAATCATGGATGGGAGTGACCTACGTGTTTAGCTTGATCTCAATCAGTCGCAGTGTCTCTGTTGGCAGACGTAGAAAGAGGAACGTCTTGGGCCGAACGACTGAGTGTATGTCACTCATCTTTGCGACAGTATTGCTACGTGCGTCCATAGATCTATATGTCCGGTGGTGATGTCGAAGAAGTGCTTGTCACGCAAAACTTGGTTCATGTTGATTTTTTGTCTCAGTCCGAGCTTGCAGCTCCTTGCCGAACGCCGATCTCACCGAGACATTGACCTTGCCATCAACATCGACATTGATGCTATCATGCGCCTCTTCCCTGAGGCGCGGTAGTGTACAGTCATTACGAACGTCGCATGTCAAAGCCATAACAACTCAGTACTCCCACCCAAACCAAAGCCGTGCCCTGAGTGGCCAGCCATCGCCTGCCAAGAAGATTATCTTTTCTGGCATACAACCAACGGGAGTACCACATCTTGGCAACTACCTGGGAGCCCTTCGGCAATGGGTGAAACTGCAAAATGAAGCTGACAAGTCGACTCGGCTGATCTACTCTCTGGTTGACTTACATGCCATCACCATTCGCCAAGACCCAGCTCAACTACGACAATGGAAGAAGGAGTCACTGGCCATGCTTCTAGCCGTCGGGCTGGATCCTGTTCGCAGCGTCATCTTCCATCAGAGCGATGTGCCTGCTCATGCTGAACTCATGTGGATCTTGTCATGTCAAGCCAGCATTGGCTACCTTGGCCGTATGACACAGTGGAAGGACAAGACTTTGAACGAGAAAGAGGGCAACGAAAGGCTAAAGCTTGGCTTGTTCTCGTATCCTGTCCTACAAGCTGCCGATGTATTGGTCCACCAAACGACACATGTACCTGTAGGACACGACCAGGCACAGCACTTGGAGTTCGCGCGAGAGCTGGCAAATGGATTCAACCATCTATACGGCGATGGTGTTCTCACAGCACCCGACACTCTTATCAGCCCGGCGAAAAGGGTGATGGCCCTAACAGACCCAGGTTTCAAGATGTCCAAATCACATCCCAACGCGAAGTCGAGGATTTTGCTGACAGATGGAGAGGACGTGATTAAAGCCAAGTTGAAGGCGGCTGTCACAGATTCTGTGGATGGCATCACCTATGATCCACAAAATCGACCAGGAGTCAGCAATTTGTTAGACATCATCTACCATGTCACTTCGACCGAAGCTTCACGTGGTGACGCCGCCGATGGTGCTGGCCAAGTTGCGCTTGCCAAAGACATGGAAGGCATGAGCTTGCGCATTGTGAAGGAGAGGGCGACGGAAGCTGTCGAGAACATCGTCAAGCCGATCCGAGAACGATATGAAGAACTGATTCATGACGATGCTTGGCTGACAGAAGCAGCAGCTGCTGGGGCTTTCAAAGCACAAATCAGTGCGGCAGAGACTATACGAAAGGTCAAGAAGGCAGTAGGTCTTGCTTGATGTGCTACGATGTACAGCAAGTCTATCAATGCCATCGATTCGGCATCATCTTAGCACGCGCACTACGAAGCTGCATTTTGTAGCTTCACTTCCGCACGAAATGGCAACCTATCTAGCTACGTTACTCACCCATCTGACGAGGCTCTGCTGGCTGCGCTGTGATGCTAATCTCAGCAGTCAACCCACGCGTGCTGGAATTCGCCATATGAATGGCCGCGTCGTCGGTGTCGGGTATAGGCAATGGTGCATATTTGGTAGAGGGTCCAGACAGCGACCCAGGCAATCTTGAGGCCAAGACAAGCAGAGAGGGCGTAACTGGAGGAGTAGACTTTGAGACCGAAGTGTACGAAGGCGGCGATGATGGTGGAGACGAGGAAGCAGGCGGCGATGCTAGAGCGCGTGAGTCATAGTCCCGAGCCACGACGCAATTCTATGCATTGATACATGTATGGATTGATAGTCTTAAATCTTGTGGTTCTTATTCTTCTTCAAGTCTGAGAAGGCGAGGTGCGCAAAGGCCAAGAAAGAGAAGGGGCCGAAGGCGAGCTTGCCAATGAAAAAGCCTGCCAATGCGTTAGCCGCTGTCGACCTTCTAGGGCTACAGTGCCGGAGATATCGCTCTGTCAAAGTTCTACATACCGGTCATGCCATTGGAGGCGCAAAGGCCAATGACACTGCCTTTGCCAAAGGCTACGCCCGACCAATTCTGTCCGTAATCCATTTCGAAAGAGGCGGGAGGGACTATGCGATGAAGAGGAGGACTGTGGCTGCTAGGACACGAGATGCAACGACGAAGCGGCGAGTGCGCTATGTCTGATAGTCGTGAGGTGCACAGTGGGTGAAAAAATGTTCTAACCTGTACCGACACATGAACTTCAGCCGTTGCATTACGCCGTTGAAGTCGTCCGTGCCATCCTGGCGCTAGCGCGCGACGACCATATCGACTCCATCTTTGCAGGCGGTGCTTGCTGTCTTTCACAACCGCCTCCTTATTGACCTTCGATGAGTGTGTCTGCAGGTGCTGAAGCGCACGGACAGACAGAGACCATAGCCGTCAGCAGCTCATGCTCTTACTTATGCTTCCCCTTCCACACCACCTTCACATTCTTCGGCGGCCCGTCCCTCAACGCCTTGCGCATCCCCGAAGTGCCCATATTCTCCACCAAGATTGTCCCAAGTATTGGCCCGGCACTTAATTAGCAGAGACATTCGTGTACGAGGAAGCGTTCACATGTGCGTGGCGCGATTGTCCAAGATAGCGTCCTTCGCAATGTTCATCCTCCCAGACCCTGATCTCGCAGTCGCCGTAGTGGCTTAGCTTCCAGCCCCAGGGCATTGGCGGAGCCCATGTGTACACGAATATGGCGACGGACCGGCCGTCTTTCCAGGGGTGACGGCATCCTTACCCACGGCGGTATACATCTCACAGACTGGTCCCTCGTACCGCTGTAGATGGTCGTTCATATCCCAGTGGAAGGCCGACGTAAAGGATGTGAAAGCCGCCAGAGCTACGATCGTGAGAGCTGAAATGTTGGTCTTCAATTTTGGACTCGTTCGAAGGAAGAACGTTCTGCTGGAATGACTCTGCTCGAAGCAAAATTTTGTACTCAGGCCGTCCTCCATCTCATCATGGTGGCCTACTCGATTGGCTTTCGATGGACTAATGTTTCCGAGTCAAGGAGCTCCATTACGACGTCCCACCAACGTAGATATGGCAATGCAAGCCATGTCGAGGCGTATAGCTGAGGCTTTGTGCCAAGGCTTTCAGCTGCGAAAAGTGCTTGCCCTCACCACAATCACGCGTCTTTCGTGGATCGTTGTGAATGCTGCAGCTGAGTGACTTTTGACCCAAGCAAATATCCATACCGTTGTAATGCCTGCTCTTCACCACATTCGAAAGCATCGAAACCGTAGCACGATGGATTCCAAAACTATTCGCGACACCTACTTCAAGGAAGAGAACGCCACCGGGGTCAAACACTCCTACAAGACCCGAGATGCCCAAGGCAATGAACGCGAGTTCATCAATTCTGACAACTCTCCTACGCTTGAGGACAAGGGCATGGATTATCTCTACCCCTACCAAATCTGGGTGAGTCCTCGGCACAGAAAGCATCGTTGCCGCAAGCCATACGCACCTTGAAACCCCCTCTATGGTCCCTACTCAACCAGAGCCCCATGATGTTCAAATATGGCTGACTCCCTCCTCCTTGAACAGCTCCTCCAATACGCCCCCGACGAGATCATAACCAAGCACAAAGAAATCATCAAGGCCGACTACGAGCGGTACTGTCTGGTCGTATTACGGGAAAGTGGTTCAAGGTCACCGGAGGCGGAGGCTCAGGCGTGGGTGAAGAAAGTTGAAGCGGAGTCAACGAGTGAGGTTGCGGCGGTGAGGTCGATGGTGTCGGATATGAACATATATTTGCCAGTAGCGACAAACTTGGGAAATGGGTACCAAGAAGCTATGTTGCAGAATGCGAGGCTGGTTGGGAGTTTCGGGAGGTAGGGAAGGGTAGATCGTTGTGGATTATGGACCTGAAGTGTTGAAGGCTGTTGGAGGCGTTGATGGGCTAATGTGAAGGATGTCGTTGGAGACACTCTTATTCGTCGTGCTCGCTCCAAAACCTGCACCTCTTTCTCCTAACAACCATTCCAACCACTTCGACCACTCCTTTCCCCCAACACAATCACCATACCCATAACATCACCACCGGACATTGAAGGACCATGTCCAACATTCCCAGCGCCGAAAGCCTCCGCACCCAATTCTTTACAGAAGGCAGTCAAGGCAGCACTGAGCTCTTCTGCATCAGGACCTTTGACATGGCGACCGGCCAAGTCCGCTCAGCATGGAACTCTGACAATTCCAAACCAAAGATGGTGCAGAGGAAGCACGGCGACTATCTCTATCCTTGGCAGATCTGGCTGCTCAAAGCCGCACCTCATGATGTTTTCACCAGACACAAAGATATCATCAAAAGCGACTACGAGAAATACTGCAAACTCGCGCGCGATGAGGCGGGGTCTTAACAGGCTGGCATCGAGGCTGCGCGTCGGACTGAAAAGCTGACGAGAGATGCGAAGCATGAAGTCTCGGCGCTGAAGACGATGGTGAGGGAGATGAATGGATTCTTGCTGGGTTTGCTTCGTCTTCCGAGTTCTGTGTTCGAGCAGAGGATGTATAGCGATGCGCTGAAGGTAGGGAAGTTCGGTCGGTGACTGAGGGAGGTCGTTCTCGAGTTCGGTAATTCTAGTTGCGAGAGGATGGTCCATTGGCGTTTCTGCTTATAGGTGATGGGATGTAATAGGCAAATCAAGAAACACATTCTCTCAATTGAAAAGGAAGGTGCCCTGTTCCCCTTCTTCAAATCATCCAGAGCCTGTGGCTACGAGCAAAGGACCTCTAGCCAGCGGCCGCCCTCTTTGTATCAAGCTACACCAACAAGCCTTTCCTGCAGACCAGCTTGATTGATGCGAAGAGCAGTCAGTAATGCAGATCGAAAAGAGGTACGAAGCAAGTGAAGCTGCAGGCGGCTGTGGTACGCAAACCGCCATGTTCCACGGTCGAGGGCAGCAGGAAGGAAGTTGTGCGTCAGTATATTCGATCGGCAGCCTGTGCTTCCACAATGTGACCGAGTAGGTCGGTATGAGGCAACGAGCCTCCTCAACAGCCCTTCTACAGCCATAACGACACTGTTGCTAGCGAAGTAGGGCGGCTTTCAGTAGGCTTTTCGTTAAAGAAATGCTACTATACCAAAGATATACAGTAATAGATGACAGCTCGACGTACCTGCTCCCTACGCAAGTCGCACCTTCCCGCTCTATACGAACGCCGTGATGCGTTTCTGCCGTGTATCTTACAACCCTTGACGCCCTTGACATCACGCTGCGGGTTCCACTGTATACCATAGCAGAACTGCTTTCCGCCCACGTGTTCCAAACTCAAATGCACTGGTATCATTCTTTACACAGTTATCCTCTTCATGATTTGAGCGAGTCCTTCATGCTCTGGCTGCTTGCACTTGACACTGGCAGTATACTGCCGCCCTTCTTGTCTGCCTCTTTCTGCCAGATCTTGGCAACTGCGTACACGAGTCCTGAGACGAAGCCCAGGAAGATGGCAGAGACTGATGGGAAAGTGACTGGCGCATCGAAGAAGACGAGGCCGGAGATTGCGATTGGGAGCTTGTTGAGCGCGCCGACCATAGAGTAGGTAGTCGAAGAGGTGACGCGGACACACCATGCGCTGGTGTAGGAGATGAAGATGGAGGAGAGACCGGTGAAGATCATGGCTGCGAGCATAGTCGTCTGGCGGCCTGGCGGGAAGTTGATAGCAAGGTTTGCGGATGACCAGTCTTCGAGGAGGAGGGAGGCGATGAGAAGGATCGGGATGGAGAGGAGGTTGTTGTAGAACATGGCTGGGATTGTGTTAGCTGGAGCAGTACCAGAAGGCGACGGTACTCACTGTCGAAGTCCTTGAAGTTTGTCAATTTAATTCTCTTCCTCATGCCGAGCACATAGCCGGCGGAGCAGAAGCAATTCAAAGCCATCCAAATGTATCCAGAGTTCAGGGTTGCGATCTTCTCGGCAGCTGCTGGATCCAGAGCATCACCGCCGTGGCTTCCAAGAGCATGTGTGATATCTGCCCACGCAGCAATGACGCTACTGAGAACCATGAGACCGAAGCTGAGCAGCGCCATTCCTCCAACGTGTCCACCAAACCATAGCACTTCTCCGTATGCGATCAGAATGATGGTCAAGTTCTTGAAAATGGTGTAGACGGGGATGCTGAGGAACTGTAGTGCCTTGATCGAGGTGTAGATCATGCCGATGAGGAGGAGCGACACTGGGAACCACTTCCGTGCTTCGTCGGTGTTGAAATCGCGATATGTGATGAGATTTGTTGCCTTGCCAGTGGAGATTGCAATGATGCAGACGATTGACTATGACGGTCAGCTTCGCGCAAAGACTCTAGCTGCCTGTACTCTTCCTTACCTGCACTGCCAACAGGAAGAAGCTCAAGTTCCAGCCCGTACCATTCACGCAGTATTTGTTGCTAACTGTCATGAGGATGCTACTCCCACAGTATGCGAAAATACTGAAGACGGGGTTATTCGCGACACTGAGTGCGGGCGCCATGGCTGGAGGCGCAGGCGATCGGGTCTGCCTGGCTTCGAATGTGCCGTTGGGTTCTCTGTCTCCAAGCTCAATGGCGTAGTCCCTCTTTTTGTCGTCGGCCATGCTGGAATATTGGCTCGTGACAACTTTCGGGGACGGAGATGGAGATCGCGATGCAAGGGGTGAGGCGCGCTGCCACTTCCCGCTGGGGTGGAGGGTGCGAGAGACGCCGACAAAGTTGGTGGTAATGGTTGCGGATATCGTGCGCGTCGCGCGTGCGTGCTGCAAAGGGCGGGTGTCGAAGAAGAGGATGTGGTAAAGGAGAGGTCGGTCAGCCACAACGACTTCTCTGGTGGACTTCAACGCTTCCCCAAAGTCCTGGATAAAATTCAATGTCGCCTCGATATCGCTGCCGATTGGCTGGTCCACTTGCGTCGTAATGCTCAATGTCGCCAGGAGAAGTGTACAGTACTGTCACGAACTTGTCGCAACAGGATGTGCCGCATCGACTCCACAAGTCCCGTGCTTATACTTGTGAACTACTGCACGCCTTCGTTTCAAGAGCATGTCCGACCTCGGGAGGTTCGTCGTGCGCATCCGCTTCGTTGCCTAATCGGGACAGCCGCGGGGCGGGTTTCAGACTCGACAGGGTTGTGGCTGTGGCTGCCGCCGCTAAAGAAGACGGGATCCAACAACACGTCTCGATTTCTTCATTTTCACCGAGGTATCAACACCCTGCCACAAGGAGGAGATCAGTCTATTGGCTGGCCGTATCACGATGGCAGGCATCGATGCTCACGTCGCCAAGGTCCTTGACAAGCAGCGACCAGGACAAGACTCAGACGACGAAGATGCTCTCATTGCGGAACTTGAAGATGACGAAGACAATGCCTTTTCAGCCTTGCGAGAGCAAAGGTTGCAGCAACTTCACTCTGAAATCGCCAGGGCCAAGATGATGAAAGAGACCTCTCACGGCACATACATGGAAATCAAAGACGAGAAACAACTAATGGACATCACCACCTCCGAGAAATTGTGCATAGTTCACTTCATGAAGCCTGACTTCAACCGCTGCGGCGTCATGGACGACAAGCTCCGAATGCTGGCTGAAAAGCACTTCGACACCAGGTTTGTAAGCATAAATGTCGACAATGCTCCGTTCTTGGTGGTGAAGCTTGGCATCAAGGTTCTGCCATGCGTCATTGCCTTCAAGGAGGGTGTGAGCGTGGACAGAATTATTGGCTTTGAGGGCATAGGCTACAAGCCAGACTCGTTCACTGTGGCGGAACTGGAAGCGAGACTGCTGGCGTGTGGCGTCCTGGTCAGGTCGAAGATGAATGACGATGACGATCGCAGAAGGGAGCGGAGGAGGGAGGAGAGGGTGGAAGATGAGTACGCCGACGACTTGGATTAAGGATGCGATGATCCTTCATTCGTCAGGAAGCCATTCCTGCAATGCATGCTACGAAGAATGTCGCATTCTGGAGCTCGACTTCCTGCCCAACCGTGGTCCACGAGTAACGCCACCCCACGCCAACGTCTGTGCCAACTTAAGAGGATCGAGCGGCAACTGGAAACTTCCTCGAGTCTTCTCAAATCGTGTTTTCCAGTGCCTCTGGGGCACGACACAGTCAGCACACTGATGTTCGGGGAACAATATCGGCTGAATCAATGTACAAGAGGGTCCAGAATTTGTGGCCGCCACGAGCCATGTCTTGCCTGTTCAAGCGGGAACGTATTGACTTGTCGTTCACGTCGACTGCGCGCAATCCAGCTGCAACTGACATTTCCAATACCGCCGAAGACACCGAGATAGAGTTCCAGCTACGAGTGTCTCCTGTACGGGAGCCAAGCTCGTATCAATCGTAGTGGCTTCATCGACGTCGGATCAGCGTCTGTGACTGGCGATGGCAGTCGATGAAGGAGATCATCAGGTATCACTTTCGCTTGCACAAGTATCGGCGAATTTGTTCGCAGAGCTTCATATTGAGGTTGCTGATGAAGCCGTGCTCGTGCTGGATACTTGATGGCCGGTCCTTCGCGACAATCGTCTTCTTCCTCCTCGATGCTCAGCTTTTGATCCCATGGACATGTCAATACTCGTCTCGGTGCTGGTCGCTCTTGTGTGCTGAATGCATCTACTTGCGAGGATCGGCGTCGAAGCAACATAGGTTGCGATGGCGATGACATGATGCTTTCGAGGTAGTCATGACGAGTCGGCATTGTTGTCACGGCACGAAGGTTGAAAAAAATCCTTCCTTTGCTTTCATCTGTAAGAATGCTTGAAAGCATGTCAAGGTGTCAAGCTCAACGTCCTGCAAGATAACGCGAGCCCCTCACAAGCATTCCGACGTCGCCGACTATCAACATGCGTTGTTGAGGTTTGTGGGGCACACGACATTAGCGGCATGTCGACCCACGTGGCGAGATACGAAGATAGCACGCGATCAGAACAACATGCCTCCATGTGCTGGGATAGCGTCCAATTGCACGCGTACTCGTACTGCAGAATGTGCTCGAACTTGTTCTGCTTACTTCATCCATACAAGAACCTCCTACTCCTGTTCCATAGCAGCACCATTCCCCGTGGACATCGCAATCCTCATGAAGTGGATATCACAGCGCTGCTCTGAATTACTGATCAACCTCGGCGTCGTCAACGAATAGCTCAAGCCCTCGTCTTTCCGTCCCAATATTTCCCAATGATTCTCAGTCGCCATTCGCATCCCGCAAATACCGGTTATGATATGTGCACTACACGCATCAGATCAATACAAGCTCTTCATCCATAGAATCGCACATGGCACATACCGGCCGCTACTCTGGATCATAATTCGCATTCCTCCCAGATGCGTCGTTTCCCCCGGGTGCCATCACTGCAAACACCAGAATCGAGAATGTTGCGAGGAAGTTCATCCTGAAATTCGGAAGATATGAGCGGGGGATGTGGTGTGCTATGCTGTACAGGTGGTATCGAGGCTTGATGGCGTGGATGGAAAGAGCTACGTCGAATAGTACATGTGGCTTCGCAGAGAAAGCGAGAAACATCAGATGGTCAGCTTCATTTCGTGATGTGTCGAACCGCAGGGGCGAGACAGACGCCTCGGAGACGCCGTCTCTTCTTACAGTCAGTGAGAGAGGAACTGCGGCCGCGCCTTTTACCACTTTGGGCACGGCTTGCTGTGGTCAGTGATCGATTCCAGGAAGTGACGCAAGTTGGTCAGCTGCTTAGAAGCAGTTGATAAATTGGCCTACTCATAGTTCAGATTCGACTTGCTACGGCATTGAATACGCTATCTCGCTGCCCTGCCAAACAGAGCTTTGTATTTGCGGAAAGACTAACGCTTTCTCAGGTCAAACGACGAAGACTCCATTCAAGTACAAGAAAGAAATACGCTCTCCTCGTACATGATCAAAAATCCTCGTGACTCAACGTCCCCTACGCCCCGAGCTTGCCTCTGCAATCATCCACCTCCTCTGCAGATCGCCATAAAGGTACCAATCAGCGCGACCTTTCAACGAGCCACCATATCCCAGGTGTACTGATGAAATTCCGTGGCAGTTGGCGCCGTATTGATGGTAGTGGCCGCCATGGAACTCGCGGTCGAGGAAGAGGTTGTGCAGGTTCGCGTGACGGTAGGCGCCGTGGTAGGTCTGGCCGCCGCGGTAGGGCGGGATGCGGCTCATTATGGTGGGGTGGTCTGGGAGAGACTATGGGGGTTGGTTCGGCGATTGAGTTGTGCTAATTCCGAGTTTTGTCTGGGGAAGGTGAGTAGGATGTGACTGCTCGGCAGGTAAGGCGAGAAAATACGAGGTGCTGAAGCTTGACAGTATTCAATGCACGAACGTGGCGACTGCACAGGCTGATTGTTATCACAGAGATTGCAAAGTTGACGTTGAATAACGCGAGGCTTTGCTACAATTGAATTTGGCGAGCAATGTCTTACAGCGGGCCATTCATTTCGTCCACCCGAGAGGCTTTGGCTATGATGAAGACCGCGAAGCGCTCAGATTCTGCCAACTCTGACCCAAGAATAAGAAGACGGCTACCCTGCCGTTATCTTCGCAGACCCATCCTTTGCGAACGGAGTCTGAAAATCAGGCAGCGCTCGGAACCATATATTGCCACCTCGTCTGATCGTGCGGGGCAGCAGGAAATCACTTGTAGTCGCCGTTCATATCGAGTCGTCTCCGGTGAAGGATCCGTATTGCCGTCTGCCATGTCAGAGGCCTCAATACGGACAGTGTAGCTTGGGTAACCATCCAGAGCGGCCTGCCTAGTATGCACCTAGGAGCTGTCATCTCACCGGTGCCTGGGACTGTCTTGCCCTGCCTGAAGCGCAATCCAAAAGGAAAGGTACCACCTTGATTGTCGGAAAAGGAGCCAGTGGGAACACCCTGTCGGAGCAACACGATGAGGATGATGTCGAAGCCTCGAGTCTCCGAGGCGGCAGGAACTGCACTCCTGCCGGTCAGATAAATCGATGACTGTTGGAGCATGTCCCCTTGTCCCGCACTTGACGAGTCCGTGTCAGAACTTGGGGTACTGCGGACAACTGCGATCTGCTCAGCGGCCGGTATCTCCTTTGCCGTTGGCATTGGGTAAGTAAGAGACATGTTCTGCAGCGTATTTGAGTTCATGTTGGCGGTGCTGAAGCTCTGGCGAGGTTTAGTCTTAAGAACTACATCGAGAGTGGAGACAACCGACTTCGCGTCGCACGCTAGCAGGAAGGTCACAAGCGCTGTGGTGAATGACCAAGTTTTAGCGACCCGGATGGGTCAAGGCCATGATATATACGATGTAGGAGGGTTTTTGCCATGGCATCAAGATCAGACTGACAATGCGAGGTATTAACAAGCAATCCTCCCATGCTATAAGCACAACAATGCGAATCGAGGAACCGCGTCTTTACGCAAGAAGCCTGGTACGTATATGCCAGACTAGATTGTGCATAAAGACAGTCTATTTGCTGAGTCTCTTTGACGAGATAGGGACACTAACGACGTTCTGGATTTCCATGTCCTCCTTCCACCCGTCCACTTCAGACGCAATACCCCATCCATGGCAGATCGTCCTGAAATGCAGAGATCACGATATCGAACTCTGTATCGAATGCGTGGAAGCTCATGGAGGCGCTGTTTCGCATAATACAGGCGTTGGGTATCATCCGAGGATCAAGTGTTCAGTGGATGGGGAGTTGGGCTTGTTTATCTTGCCGTTGAAGGTTTGATAAGTCTGATACCGGAGCTTTATGTATGGAACCTGAGACCTTGAGCGCTATGCTTACCGTCGGTTTCTCAGGTCTGCGTATTGGACGCCATTGGATCCACTTCGAAATATGATTCCAAACGGCTAAGTCCCAACGGCTAATGATATGCGTCATCCTGTTGCACTCCGTCGATTGGTGTCTGTCCACCAGGATGATAGAGTTGGCCGTGAGTTTTGGTATGATGTGAGTCTATTGAGTTGCATCGATGCCCTCAGCGAAAGCGGTGGCTCGGCAAGCTCGAGTAAGCTGAGATGTCTTGGCGTTCACATGTGTGTCGAAGTAGATGGATGCCAAGAGCAAGAGCGCACACAACCCACAAAGAATTGACTTTGAGGGACTATTGAAGACGGCGGGAGAATCAAGAATATCTCTGTTTGACTACAGTGTTCCACGGTCTCCAGCACCGAGTGCGTACACTCGAGACTGATGACCTCCTCATACGACCAGCAGGCTGCTGTCCATATGCCCTGCAGTGACCATCCATCCTTCAAATATGCCGGCGTCCCTGAACCTCACAACAGTGAGTGGCCAAGTGATTTTCAACTGTTCTTGCTACACTCCCCTGGGTGCACGTAGATCACGTCCCAATGTTGCGGCTTCTTTCTCTCCTCAGGATATTCAGAAATCTCATCGTGGCCACCGCTCTTCTGGTTTTGGGCTTCTTGCCGGCAAGGCCGAGACCCGCCGCACTCCGAAGAGTAGAGGAGGCATGTGAGCCCTCCTGGATCTGGAACTTTCAAGCGCCTTGCAGCGTGTGCAGTGAGCGCGGATGTACAACGGGCCGACCAGCACAAGCGCCGTCATGTAACCTCTCGCCAGGAGTAACCCGTACGGCGGTGGAAGTCATTTATTGTCGAAAGCCCGTGAAGCACATCACTCGAACCGGTTTCTGCAGCTGGATGACAGCGGGCTTCACGCTGGTGAGGCGATCTCTCTGGAGGTGCGTCGGCTCCCGCCCAACGTAGAGCTCTGGCCCTGCAACCTGTGGTAACGCTAGCGTTGTGCACGCAGATGAGTCCTTGGGAGTGGCGAGGCGCTCACCTGATGACCAAATCAATCTCCGCCGAAGCAGAGAGGTGGCTGGTTAAAGAAAGAATAAGAAGGCGAAGAGTTGATAGACAAGATGGAATAACGTGATACAAAGAGTTGTCCGAGAAGTGGAGGTATTGGTGTTGGTGCAGGTGGTTAATGCAGGTTGTAGTCGAGAGGCGAGAGAAGAAATATCTTCTTTTGAAACGCGTGTGCGTCCTGACTCTGGCGAAGCTGGTCCACACAATACAGTCCGCCACCACGAGTCATGTAACGATCCTTAGGCAGAAAAGTGGAGCCGATGAAGTGAATGTTGACGCTTGCCATCAGATTCCCTTCACGTCCAAGCAGATTTCATAGGGTATCGACAAACAATAAAAATTGCCAACAGAACCTAAGCCTGTCACCCGTGGGATCCACCAGACACAACCACCCTCGACAGATAAATTGGCTTATAAAACAGCGCACGTCAGAAGTGGCGCCGCCTGACCAGCGTTGGGTGAAGTCGTCTGCAGGCCTGGACAACAATATCTACGGACACGTACTCGTGGAGAAGAACGGTAGACGTCCACGCACCACGTTCGCATCGCCTGACCCACTACCGGATGGGCTAGATCTACTTCACAGGTGTGTAGCCAGCGCTGTTGTGTGGGCAACAACAAGTAAGCCTGAGAGGCACTGACAGCGAGCCGCGAAGCGCTCCAACGCTTCTTCGAACCTACTGGGCATCTGCGATCCATCAGCACCGCAGTAGTCTATGGCCGCGAGTACTTCGCGTGTGTCGGCTGAAACGCGCCAGAGGTCTCATGTAAACGTGACACGATTGGTGGTAGTTCATTCAGATGGTATCGCATATTCTAGCCTGCGTCATGTTCAGCAATTCCAGTAGCCCAGGATGGCTAGGTGCCGATCAGCGTCCTCGTCTGGTATGAATCGAAGCAGGGACGCGAAAGCGGCTTCGAAGGCATACTTCTGGTACAGTCGAGCGCTCCTTGTGCAAGCTCTGTGGCTATCTGTTAATACACAGCTCGCCGTAAAGGCTCAAGTAAGCGCTATGCGCAACGAAGGCATCACCCTCTCTACAAATACAAGCCTTCTGGCTCACCCTCCGTCTTCGTCTTCAGCACGCTCTCACGAGCAGCGCGGAAGTCCGCCATATTCACCCTCATTCTTCGCTCTCTCAGCGCCAGCAAACCAGCCTCCGAGCAGATCGCTCTGATATCCGCACCACTCAACTCATCCTTCTGATTAATGAACTCATCCAAGTCCACGTCCTCGTTCAAGTTCATCTTGCTTGTGTGTAGTGTAAAGATCTTCTTCTTTGTAACTTGATCTGGGTTCTCGAACAGGATCTTTCGGTCGATACGGCCAGGTCGAATAAGTGCAGGGTCGAGCGTCTCGATCTTGTTCGTTGCCATAATGACCTTGACATCACCACGGTCGTCGAACCCATCAAGCTGGTTGAGTAGCTCAAGCATTGTTCGCTGAATCTCACGCTCACCGCCACTTGTGCTCTCGTAACGCTTCGTACCGATGGCGTCGATTTCGTCGATGAACACGATCGCAGGAGCGTTCTCGGCGGCTGTTTGGAAGAGTTGTCGGACGAGTCGAGGACCGTCACCGAGGTATTTCTGGATCAGCTCGGAGCCGACGATACGAAGGAAGGTGGCAGAGGTCTGGTTGGCGACAGCTTTGGCGAGGAGAGTCTTTCCGGTACCCGGTGCACCGTACAGAATGACACCCTTTGGCGGCTTGATACCCATCTCCTCGTACAGCTCGGGATGTAGCAAAGGCAGTTCGACAGCTTCGCGGACTTCCTGGATCTGTGTCTCGAGTCCTCCGATGTCTGCATAGCTCTCAGTAGGCGCCTTATCCAGCTTCATCACTGACACTGCAGGATCGGCATCGTCTGTCAGCACACCGACCACCGAGACGCTCTTGTGATGTAATAAGATGGATGCGCCAGGCTCAAGCAGGTCCTTGTCAACGAAAGACATAATGGAGACGTAGTACTCGGGACCGGTAGCGGAAGAAACAATGGCATGGTCGTCATCGATGAGTTCCTCGAGGTTGCCGACGCCCATCGGCGAGCCACGCATGTCGTCCACCCGACTCCGCTCGTCGGCGTTTCTGTCCATGGCATCGCTGTCACCGCCGGAGGTCTGTGGTTGCGCCTGGTTGTTTGCCTTCGCCTTCCTTATTCGCTCCTGGTTCTCAACGAACTCCTCTTCCAGCAGCAAGTGGTCGTGCACTCGCTGCATTCGCAGATATCGGAGCTTGCATCGCGCTGTTGGGTAGACGGTCGGGAGTTTGGCGGCGGCGTTGGGGCCACTCTGCTTCTTCTTCTTGCGGCCGATGCGAGTGGTGGGCTGTGGCGGTGGCTCGTACTTGGGCTTGTCTTTCTTATCGCCGCTCTTCTTCTTATCGTCGCCTGGACCGCCTGGAGGGCCCCCAAGGCCGGACTGGTTCTGACCCTGTTGCGACAGCTGTTAGCGGTGGTGTGTTTGGGAGCGCGTGCCGATGATGCTTACCATCGGGGTTATGCAGTATAGTCGCGTCTGGTGCTATCTCGAAATGCGCCTGTAGGCAGGGTGTGCAGAGGAAGATAAGGTCGATGTGGTGTGTTGTCTGTTTGTGAGGCGACGGTTGACTGATGAGCTTCGGATGTCCGTGATGATGCTACGCGGCGAGGGTGCGTGACGCGGGAGAACTCCGGCTGATTACATAACGCATCCGAGACAGCTCATGCATGAGTAGCATCCACTATTCACTCTTCGACCTTGGTGAATCACATACTGTACAACACATGCGGCAACCCTGCCATGAGCCACTGCCGAACGATCAATGAAAAAGACTGATCACGACACTGACCTGCTACCTTCTGCGGCAACTCCACAAGCATTGCTCTTGACCGGTCACGAGCAGCAGGCGCGAGAGCCTTGCCTTCTTGCTGGTATCGGTCGATACATACCTTCCTCACGATTTTGAGTCTCACGCCCTCTCCATCACGCTCACCGATCACGAGACTCTGATTGTTCACTGCACTGGTCAGCAGTCTATCACCGCTCGAAGCACACACCTCTTCATCGATATCGCGAAGCACCACCCACCATGGCGACCAACCGCAACCGCCGTCTCCAGAAGGAGATTCAAGATATTGTTAAGGATACGCACTGCGGCGTTACGATCACTGCAAAGGACGGCTCACTTGACATCACCGACTTCACACATCTCAGAGGGCATTTCAAAGGCCCACCAGACACCCCATATGAGAATGGTAAATACGAGGTCGATATCAAAATAACGCCAGAATACCCATTCAAGCCCCCGGTGATGCGCTTTCTTACAAAGATCTGGCATCCCAACATCTCTTCGCAGACCGGAGCTATCTGCCTCGACACGCTTAAAGATGCCTGGAGTCCAGTGCTGACACTCAAGTCCGCCCTGATCAGCTTACAGAGCTTGCTTAACAGTCCAGAGCCCAAGGATCCTCAGGACGCGGAAGTGGCCAGCATGCTCTTGACGAGACCGGAGGAATTTAAGCATGTCGCGAGGGAGTGGGCGGTACGATATGCAGGGGCACCGAAGCCTCCACCAGGTAGTGGCAAGACCAGCGCTGGCGGTTCAGGCGAGAGCGACGAAGCTGAGAGCGAGAACAAGAGGAAGCTCGAGGACAAGGAGAAAAAACGTGTGGAGCGTCAGCGGAGTCGAGAGGCATACAAAGGCTACAATCCCCGCATGATCGACCAGTTTGTCAGCATGGGCTTTCCGGTTGATCAAGTCGTGGATGCATTCGAGTATGTGGGCATCGATCGCAATGGCGGGGAGAACTATGAGCTGGAGGAAGAATATATAGGCGATGTTACCTCGCGGCTGTTTGGCGAGTCGTAGAGCGACGATTCTTGTCCGGGCGTCCGCGGTGGCGGCATTGGCGATGAACCACGGCATATGGAATGGAACAGGTTGGTCAGAGGTTCTCGCGATGCGTGGAGGAGAGGAAGCACGTCCCCGAACCTCGTCACGCTCCTGAACCTTGCCACGCAGAATACCGCTAACGATATGCCACGAGCTCCCCTTGCCGCATGGGAGGATGCTTCACGTCAGCTGCGACATCTTTAGGAGCCGGTACGCTGTACGGAGGAGGCGAGCAGACAAAGACCTGCGGAGAGGCACAGCGCTCGCAACGTCAATGACGATTTCCAGCGTCGATTTGCTCAGCGGAACAGACACATTCATGATGATTGGTAAGGGAAGGCAGGCGGTAAGGCGATGTCATTTTTGAGACTACATTGCAAAGCTTTTCAGCGGCATAGCGAAGGCGAATCGTTTGGAGAAGGGCATGAGGCATGTCACATGTTACGATCACTGAATCAATGAATATGATCAAGTTTCTTCGCGTTTCGTTGGCGCCTACAGTATCTCAAGTCTTCGCTCCAAAATCAGGGATGGCAATCGTCCGACGTGCGCAGCAGCTGCAGTCTGCGCCAAGATATAGCGACATGTCTGCATTCAGACTTCAACAAGAGGTCACCCGTCTTCAGGATCTGTGTCGGGGTCAGGGTTGATCTCAGGCATCTCAAAGTCGCTGTCATCGCTGTCGTCTAGGTGACTGTCCTCGATGCCGGCAATCTTGCTTGAGTCCGCTACGGCGATCGTGTCCGGGTCTTGAGCAGGTAACACAACAGTCATCGTTGCTTCTTCCACAGCAATCTCGTTCGACACAGGAACTTCGACGACCTTGGTTGCGGGATGCTGTTCCTGGACTATCTTTGAGTGTCCTTGGTCGGCTAGCCGACTCTCAGCCACAGGAGATGCTCGAAGTCGCTTTGCAGAAGTTGGTGCAGGGGCATCGTCTGTTGCGGCTCGCTTAGCTTGAGCCGTCGTTGAGCCAGATGCCGGGCTGTTGGAAGTTTGTGCATCAAGTTGAAGCGGGTTCACTTCTTCCTCATCTTTCATCTCCTCATCACCCGCGTGATTGTCAAAGTCTTCACTACCGTCGCTGTCGTCGTCCTCGCCACCAGCAAGCACATCATCATCCTCATCGTGCTCGCGAGACTCCTTACGCCCGGTATGGATGAAGGGCATCCTCGGTCGAAGCAGAGCCTCGACTTCAGAGACATGCGCGAACTCTCGTGCTAGAATTGGCATCAAGCTCGCCTGTCCGCGTGCAGTCTTTGTTCCGGAGACAGGGTTCATGACGCTCGCAATCAATAGCTTTTGACTTCTGGTCAGAACAGCTGTACGGTCGATCTGTGCCCGAGTCTGTGGAGGAATGCAGGAAGCATCCAGGTTGGTGAGAGCTGTTTCGAGCAGACGTTCAGCAGCCGCTTCCAGTGCTGCCAAGTTGGTAGGGTGAGATTGGGTTGAGCTTGATCCGGCAATGCCAAGTTGTTGCTTGATGCCACTGGAATTCCCATGGGCAGTGCTGGAGGAAGAATTGCTGTTCTGAGGAATGATATCCTTGCAGCAGGCTTTCAACACTGGCACCAGCTCCGAGGCGTCTTCTTTGGACATTGAGGACCCGCTTGATTGCAACGCAGCGTCGAATAGCTTGAATAGTGCAAGTCGCAAGCTATCGAACTGGTTCTCCGTTTTGAACACCCATAGCGCGTGATCAATAATGTTCTGGGTCAGCGATAGTGCTTGCTTGCCGAAGCGATCAAGCAAAACCATGCTGAGCTCTGCGGCAGCGGCGTGTACGTCTGGAAGCACTGCGAATAGGGCATCACGCTCGTCTTTTGTGATCTCATTATGAAGCTTAACGAAGTCCTGCTTCCCAGGTCGCGACAAGGTGACGGAGAATAGTCTGGTCAAAAGGTCCATGATCAGGCCAACAGGTACCGCAACAGATCCCGCTGTGCCTTCTTCCACATGGGCTTGAATGATATGCAGCAATGTGACAATCCTTTCACTCCCCGCGTACACACCGTTCCATTGCTTCAGCCCTGCTGCATCAACTTCGCTGGACTCGAGTTTTGCATTCGCTCCTTTCAGCATAAGGTGAGCAGGCACCGATGGTTCTATGCCGGCGACAGATTGCCAATCTTCTTGAAAGGCTCGCAGCACGCGATCACATGTAGAGTGGACTGCCACAACAGCTGATCGGACAGTCTCCTCCCACTTGTCGGCCGCGCCTTGCTTTGGTGCACAGTGATGCAACGCGACGAGAAGACGACGTGCAGCGAGTGCATGAGATTGTGTACAGTGAAATCCTGCTTGTGTTGACCCCGAAGACAGCACGTTGGCCAGGAACGATCGGATCTTCGCCTCGTTGGAGCGGAAGATGGTTGGATGTTTGGGGACCAACGTGACGAATGATTCCAGTACAGTCTGCAATTCGCTGGCAGAACAACGTCCGTTCTCGATGTTGGCGAGACATGTAGGAACGAATGCCGTCAGTGCTGGCGTGGTGACTTCGCGTACAATGTTCGAGTAGTCCCACGTCAGCATGAAGATCCTTGTCAAAGTCAAGACAATCAGGCTGCGGGTAGTCGGAGGATCGGGCTTCTTGAGGATGTCGAGTAGTTTTCGGACCCAGAGATTGCATTTGCTCAAGACTTCAAGGCCTCCAGCTTCGATGGTCGCCTTCGTCAGGACTACAGCCGACCATCTCCCTTCGACCGTGCGGTCTTGAAGAAGGGCTGTCAGCTGTGTGCTGAATTGCTTGATGGCGTTCGTGTCTTCGGCCGTCCGCTTCGATTCTGCAGGTGCGGACAAGAGCTCTCTGCAGTTCCATATTGCTCCGGCGATGTGAGGAGTAATCTTGGGCAGCTCACCCACCGGCGTGGACGAGATTCGGTATGTCAGAGCTTTCAGCGCGCCCGCCGATGCCGCCGTCGGCACCATGGCTGCGGGAAAGCACGTCTCGTGAGTGTTCGGTAGTTGAGGCAAGTTCGAGATACACTGCACACATGCATGTATTTTCCTTGAGGAGCGGGCTGATCGGCCCGTCCATCCCAGGAATCGGCATGACGCTTCTGTGCTATGCCGACATTGAACACGTTCCTGAATCATTTGATCCCAGCAAGCATCCTCTTGCCGCCTGCTACAACTCAGTCCTGATACGACGAGAAATTGCGGCAGCTTGCGAATACACTGCACACACAAACATGAGGCTGCGATAGACCAAAGTCCCGCGAAAGGACACGATTTGCAATGAGCGTTCACAAGACGCCCAACCCTGACAAGGGAGCACGATACATCGGATTGCTGGACACGGCCTTGTGCAACGGCAGTTGGAGTGAGATACCCGAGTTGGCGCGCAAGGTAGATAAACACGCGCCAGATCGGAAGTGTATGCCATCGCAATCGGAAACAATCCATGGATTCACCCCACACTGACACCATTCGCAGGCCTCGCTCTGGCTGCTCGTGCGGAAGCGCAAGTTGCCAACGCATCGCATCGACCGACTTCTGCCTCCTCGGCGACCTCGACAAGTATACACGGCCTCGGCGAACTCGCTCCTCGATTATCGCAAGCCATCACCACAGCAGGGAAAAGCCATCCTGACGATGCATTCGTTGCCAGCGCCTGTTTGGCGGAGATCCACTGGCTGCGAGAGGCGCCGACGGACGCCCTCAAGGCATTGGCATACAGCTCTCAATCAACGGCAGTCTCCACAACCAAAGGTACGCCCGGCCCTCTTGGATGGCTAGAAGTGTGCCAAGTAAAAAATAGCTTCATCAAGGCATCCTGTCTAGAGTCGAGTGGGCAGTATACCGAGGCGAGGGAGACATATCAGTCGGCCGTGTCGCGGACACCAGGCTATCGCACGCCCGAGCTCAGGAGATGGACAGAACGGGTACTTGCACGAAGCTGTATGTACAGTTTCAAAAACAGCCCGACAGAGGCACCGCAAGATCTGGGGGATGCGTACTTGGCATTCAAGTCATGGGGAGATTTCTGGCAGAGAGCGTCGACTGCATCTCCGAGCTCCAACACACCTTTGGACATCCCTCGGCGGCAGGTGTGGAAGGCGTACTATGACCTGCTTTCTACGGTGCTCCAGCGAGGCTTGGTGCATGCTCCAGATGCCAAGGTTGCTCTCTCGCCGGCTAGTGATCTGCTCATGCACTCGCGGATACCTGCTAAGCGTCACCAGAGGGACGAGTTGAAGCGCGTCGAATCCAGCTACGAGACACTACTGATCGGCGAGACACAATTCCCAAAGGCCAGTCAGACGAACCAAGAAGTCGAGGAATGGATCGAGCAAGTCATGTCAAATTGGAAGGTCTTCTGTGGCTCGGCCTGGACCGATGCTGAGCTTGGAAGTGGTGGAAAACGAGCTGTCTCTCGTAACACGCTCGACATACTTTACAGAGCCGCGATGAAAACATTCCATTCCACGCCCATCCTACGCCAGCTCTTCACTGTGCACGCAGCATTAGGCGAGTTCGACCTTGCTATGCACGCATTCGACAGCTACATGGAGATTATCCATAAGGGAAAAGCACGTGCCGAGAAGACGGGAAAGCACGAAATCGGCCTCGACAACGATGATACTGCTATGTTGACTGCTGCCGAAGCAGTGAGGATACTGTGTCGATACGGCGATCGAGAGCAGGCAGAGAAAGCGAACGAAATCGCCCACTCCATGGAGAAGTGGCTTCAGCAACTACGGCCGAATAGTGCACAAGCAACGCAGACGAACGGCGATCAAGAGCCGGCCCGACCCACAAGCCAGCCCACTTCATCTTTGCTTAGTACAAAGACTCTAGGCGCGACATACCGCGCGTTCGGTATTAGCCAAGCCCATTGGGCGCACTTGACTTACGAGTCTGAAGCAAGAAGATCGTTGCTGGCCGAGGCGCATACCAATCTTCGCCGTGCACAAAAGGCAAACCCGCGCGATATCGAGACAGCTCACGCGCTAGCCCTCGTGCTTGCGGAGCTGCGTGATGTTCCCGAGGCACTAGATGTGCTGCGAGGAGCAATTGAAAACAAAGACGATGTCGAAGAGAACCTTAGCTCAGCAGCGCTCATGGATCGCGAGAAGCAATTGCTTCCCTTGTGGCATCTGCTCGCGTTATGCCTCACGGCCGAGGACGAATTTGAAGCTGCCGCGCGGATGTGCGAAGCAGCGTTCAAGCAATTTGGCGATGCACAGAAGCTGTTTGGTGCTGGCTCAAGATCGACTCTGGAAGTGTCGAATAGACCTGATGGCTCCACCGGAACTGGCCAAGGTCTTGTGGATCTCATGGAGGGCTTCGAGAAGGAGACGATGGTTCAAATCAAGATGACCCAGATCATGCTATTTGAGCTGATGGAAGGAGCCGAGGAGGCTGCTGACTTGACAGATGAATTGCTTAGTCTTTATTCGAGGCTATTCGGCAATCCTACTCAAGTCGCCGCTGAGATCGTCGCAAAGCCTCCACCCACGGCAGCATCTCAAGCTCCTTCTAGATTCGGAGGTACTCTCAGGAGCATAACGGGTAGCATCCGGCCACGATCTAGTAGATCGCGACGAGGCAGCGCAGCAGGTGACACAGTGCGCCAGCAGTCTCTCGCCTCAGACAAGGACCACTTGGCTGTGCCTGCACGGAACAGAGCAGCAACCACGAGCGGTCAACCTGATGGTCCGCCGATTGCGATCACGGTCACGAATGAGAACGGCGTCGCCGATGAGAAGCCACACCACAGGCACCATCTGCCTCATCTACCGTTCCACGGACGTGGCCACCGCAGTAGTAGCATACGGTCCAAAAGTCCTGGTCGAAGTATACCAGAAGACAAGACGAAGGAAGTCTTGAATGAAAAGCATGACCCGATGCCTGCGCAAGCAGCTGTGAGCAACCACCAGCAGCCCGAGCAACCACTTGCCCCCATCGCTCATACTGCCTCTCCTGATGACCTCCCAGCTCCAGCAGGGCACGACGACCAGCCGCCTAAACAAGACGTGAGGCTGCCCAGCGCCCATCCTGCGTCGTCTTCTGGCTTTGCGGAGCCACAATTGACTCCAATACATGAACGGCGGCACAAGGTAAGTGTGCTGGTCGAGGCATGGCTCTTCAGCGCAGAGCTGTACATGCGAGCCGATGACTTTGACGATGCCGAAAATTTGATCAATGATGCTAGAAGGTTGACGGAGTCGCTCGAGCTGGAGCTGGCCAACTCTGCAGAGGGGACCAATGCTCGACGCTTGTACCACAAAGGATGGGGCAGCAGCAAGAGCATCGACAACCTGTGGGCGGAAGTGTGGTCAGCGGTAAGTTGTGCGCCACCTCAACATGCGCGTCAGGCTAATGAGAAGCAGCAAGCACATTTAGCTCAACTTCGGGAGCAGCCTTATGATGCAATGAATGCCTACGAACAAGCACTTGCACATTTCCCTGATCACGCGGCAAGCATCATCGGGCTGTCGGGCCTTTTACTGGATATCTACGAGGAGAAATTACCCGCCGAGGCACCATCTGCACCGCTCCATACACCACATCCATCAACTTCTGGCTCACTCATCGCGGAAGCGAAACCGTCTCTATCCAGACCCAATTCCTCATCTACCCTGCCGTCAGGACAGAACTCCATCGTCACGGAGCCCGAGCCCATTGAGATCAAAGCACTTAAGATCGACCCTTCTCCTGCTGAGCTCAATCGTCTTGCCGCTCGAGACAGAGCGTACATGCTGCTGTCCGACATCACAAAGCAAGGCGCCGGCTGGGATCATTCAGAAGCATGGCTTACTCTCGCTCGAGCTCATGAGCTTAGCCGCGAGATTGGAAAGGCCAAGCAGGCGTTGTGGTGGGTTGTGGAGCTGGAGAACAACAAACCCATCAGACCGTGGAAGGACGTTACCCCAGGTGGATATACCCTTTGATATTTCAGTTTCGATTGTACTGTGCTGCTGCTTCTGTACACAATTAGACTCAATTGATACCCATTCGCGACAGCTCGCCAAGTCCTAAAACCTCTCAAGTTGCCGACGGTGGAGTGATCACTGATTGTGGGCCGGACATCAATTCTTCCCATGCAGCAGCTCAGGTCTCTCCGCCTGCAGACTTTCGCGCCCCTTCCGCGTCGCTATGGAATTCCTGACAGTCTCGCCGACTGGAGCATCTTTTGTTGTCTGTACCGCGCTAAAGACAGCATCTACGAAAAGTGCCCAGACATGCGTTCGAAAGTGCGTTCGAAAGTCCTCGAGACGTTCGCCAAGGGTACAACCCCAAACTCTCCTGCAAGGGTCAGTGCGTTTAGGTAATTTTGGCGATTGGACTGTATCATGTCTTGCACACATCTCCCGTGCGGCTGAAGATTCGATCTGATATGCAGGTTGAATGTGGTACAGAATGGGGTTCAGGTGGGGTGTGCAGGTGCTATGTAATACCTCACCTCGCGATGTTGCGGTGGATGTGCTGCTCGTTTTGCAGGGCTCACTCCCGTTGCAGGTCGTCGCTGTTGCGGGACCACGATGATTCGAAACACATGGGTTCTGCTGGGTCTGCTGGGTCGCCTGGCTCATGCGCTGCCAGCTACAATCGTCTCCAGCACGCAGCTGCTCAGTAGCTATGACTATGTCATTGTGGGTGGTGGGACGAGTGGGCTTACGGTTGCGAATAGGTTGACGGAGGAACCTGCCGGTAGGCGTGGTCGTCTACGCTATCGCGTAATACGTCGCTAACAAACATGCCCTCGCAGTGACCGTGCTAGTCATCGAGGTTGGACAGCTGTACGTGCTTGCTCCCAGCAATCTGCATCTACCTACAGTGTTTATGACTAACGGTGCTGAACAGAGACCAAGGCGAACCGGGAGTTTTCGTGCCTGGTATACCTCCACCGGACAAGTACAAGCGTGACTATACGAGTATACCACAGGCTGGACTTCTGAACAGGACTAGTCAGCTTCACACAGCAGAGGTTGTTGGAGGAGGGACAGTCATCAATGGCATGTTCTTCAATCGTGGTTCAGCAGAAGACTACGATGCGTGCGAGCAACTTGGGAATCCTGGCTGGGGATGGGAGGGTTTGTTGCCATAAATCAAGAAGGTCATTGACCCGTCGTTGAGCAAGGGAACTCAGCTAACATCCCACCTAGAGCGAGACCTACACACCCGCAATCCAGCAAATCCAAGATGTATTTCCATCCTCTCCAAATTCCGGGCCACATGGTACTGATGGCCCTGTTGGCTCAAGCTATCCGCCATACTACTTCGAAGCATCGAAGAATTTCTATGCTGCTTGGCAGAGCCTTGGGGTTGCACTGAACCCCCAGTCAAATGCTGGTGAAGCTATTGGAGCGTTCTATTCTCCCATGTCTTTGTAGGCGTGGAATATGAGTCGTGCTACGGCGCGTTCTGCGTACTATAAGGGAGAGCCGAGTACAAGGCCGAATTTGCACTTACTTACTGGACATAGAGTTGGGAAAATTGTCTTTGAGGGGAAGAGAGCTTGTGGTCTCGAGGTGAGATAGATGTGAGGCGTTGGTTATATCTTGCTGACGAGGCTATAGTATGCCGTCGTCAACACCACTGAAGTCAAGAAGATTACGGCGATTCGCGAAGTCATCGTGGCAGCAGGCACCCAACGCAGTCCTCAACTACTCCATCTCTCCGGCATTGGACCAGCGTCCCTCCTCTCCTCCCTCAACATCTCCATCGTCGAAGATCTCCCTGGCGTAGGCTACAACTTCCAAGACCAGCCCAATTACTTCTTCTTTCTCGCCTACACCAACCTCACCACCCCATCCCCTATCTGGATGAACACTGACTCCGGCAACCACACCTCCTGGGCTAAAGCACAACTTGCCCTCTACTATTCCAAACGTCTCGGTGCCTACACCACAACCTACAACGGCGGATCCACAGTGGCATTCCTCCCCCTCCGCAACATCACATCTTCCTATGCAACCCTTGCTACCAGAGTGAACAGCGCAGACTTCAAGGAACCCTCAATCCCCAACACCGTCCGACTCGGCTACAACGCCCAACGTCAACTCCTCTCGTCCCACTACCTCTCTCCCAATACGGCCACAACCGAAACCGCTGGGGGCGCTGGTTCCTCGGCCCTCATCATAGTCCTCCTCAAACCCCTCTCCCGGGGCAGTATCCTCACAAACTCCACCTCCCCGTCCTCTGACCCGGTAATCGACTTCGGCACATTCACACAACCCACGGACCTCTCCATCCTCACCGCCTCTTTTCATCAAAACCGGCAATGGCTCGCCACGTCCGCTATGCAGGAACTCGGAGTATTTGAGACATCCCCGGGCGAAGCTGTCCAAACTGTCGGCGAGGTCGAAACGGCTTTGAGGAAGGGGACGCTGTCAAGCTGGCAGCATCCGGTGGGGACGTGTGCGATGATGCCACGAAAGTTCGGAGGGGTTGTGGATAGTGAGTTGAGAGTCCATGGGGTTGAGCGGCTGAGATTGGTGGATGCGAGTGTGATGCCGATTATTCCGGCTAGTCATACGAGTAGTACGGTGTATGCCGTGGCGGAGAAGGCGGCGGATCTGATTAAAGCGGCGCGGAGATGACGGGATGGGTGGGGGCGGGGGGGTGGGAGGAGATTGAAGTCGGGTAGGTGAATTTCTATGAGAAGATATGTACACCGATTGAGTCAAACACCAAAAAGATAGAAGGAGGATCAAACAGGGAGGAATTTTGGAGCTGCCGGGGAATTGAACCCGGTTCCCTCGCGCGAACACGGCATGCAACACCACATATGCAGCACATAAAAGCCGAATCGTCGTCGAAGTTGTAGTCGCAGTCGTATGTGAAGTTGACGATTGAGTTTTCTTGCTTCGCGGTGATACTGTCAAATCCCCATGTATATCGGTCCTTAACCGAGGCCACGATTGTTGACGACCCAGAGAAAGCGTGATTCTAGTGTAATAGTCGAGTGTATAGTGGAGATTGTCGCGTGTTTACTCGTGCAGATCAAGGCGTCGTTGATGTGAGTGATGCACGATGGTGGGTGGGAGGGTTGGGTGATGTTTTGGTGTAAAGACGCCCTGGTGTTGACCTCTACTGGTGCATGCCCGACGAGGATTCTACCATTGAACTACAGCCCCTTGCCTTTCTCGTGGCGGTCGAGGCACTTGTCGACAGTGAGAAAGGTGCTTCTCGAGTGAGTCTTGCGTAAATGCCGCTGCTGGCCAGAGTGTGGCGTTGATGTGAGTGAATGCTAAAGTCGGTGGGTGCCCATTTGCTTATACCGCGTAACCATCTTGGAGGCTCCGGGAAACATCACCTCAAGACAACTACCAGTGCTCACTATCGACGACGCCAATGTGGCGCTCATTCGTAGTATCGACCCAACCCTGAAAGCCAAGATCCTGGCCCATACTCCTGGTACTTGCAGGCCTTGACTCATATATCCAATCACCCCATATTATCATCCTCCTTCTGAATTTTCTGGCCTGCATCTCAGCACTCTGCAAACTACGCAAAGGCAACCTGCGCCGCCTCGAGTTGGCAGGCATCTTGCACATGCATATCATGATATGCTTGGTGGATCCAGGCTGGTCGTTCTGTGTAGATAGACCAAGCGCAACGAAGAACTCGAGGCAGAAGTCCGGGGGATGGTGGTGGTGTGCGACGAAGAGTGCCCAGTCTCTGGTCCTGTTCGGTCATCTATGTGTCTGTGGAGGCCGGCATGCTGTTCGGCGTTGGTGAACCCGCGCTGTATTATGAAAATATCCGTGACGCGAGCACAGTTCGAGTGTAAAGGGTATCATCGATGTGGCTGTGACATGCATGGCTCAGTGACGATGTATACTCAAGGCCACGGCGCCTAGATTTTGTCTTGGCTTGATAATCTGCGCCATGTGAATCAGCGTCGGGTAGCTGCAGCAGGATAGTATCTTTACAACTATGCACCAGCCGCGGTCTCCGCCCACTCTACCCACCTTCTCACACATTCATCAACGCCCCTCACACCCTCCTGACTGGCCTTCACCTCAAACCACTCCCTATGCTCCGTCCCACAAGCCTCGCAATCTTTCAAGACCCGCTTCTCAGCAAGTTCCAGATGTATCAGCCTCTCGACGCGCTTCACATACGGGACTTTCCGGACCACATTGCTCTGCCTTCTTGATGCTGGCGGCCGCGACATCTCCGGATACGACGGTTCATCTGGCGAAGGCTGTGGCGTCAACGGAACGTAGGGATACCATCTCACAAGATTCAGCTTGTAGCCGCACTGTCGTTGCCATTCGTTCATCCGACGTGTGACGTTGTTGGCGCGGCCGATTTTGAGCATGACAGTTTTCCTTCCACTCCTGCTGCTGGTGAGACCCCCTGAGGTCTCTTCGCTGTCAGTGTAAGAGAATTCTGTCATGACATCGCTGAGCCTTCGAGAGTAGCCAGGGCGATCAGATGGCGGCGCGAGTAACGATCGTGCTGTCGACTCTGGTGGTGCTTCTCTTGATTGTGGTGTGAGCCAGAATATATAAATGTATCCTTCCTCATCTGCTGGACTGATGGGTTTCACGAGCTCGGCGAGCAAGGCTGATGTCGTCTGTGGCGAGGAATGTTGGGGTATGAGGGACAGTAAATGGCCTGTCTGTGGATTCGATGAGGTCCGTTGCTGCGGCGGCCGGGCGGCCAAAGTAGTCGAAAGTGGCTTTCTCGACGTTCTCGATCCATTCGAAGGCCGACTCTCGTGCGGTACCCTGGGTAGCCGTTCTGCGGATGCAGGCTGCCACGTCTCTGGTGGTCTGCTTGCCCGGTCTGTCCTCCTCCGATGTCTCACGATCTCGACATAGTCATCGTCGGTCCTGCCACCGCAGCAAAGGCTGCTCCAGAAGTCTTGCTTCTTTTTGTTGTAGCCATCTCTCCTTGGCGGTCGAAAGCCATGCTCTTCAGCGTCTGCAGCCCATGTATTGTTCGGTCTCGTCGGTTGAGAATTGTCCGCAAAATCGGTCGTCGCTGTCTTGTTCGGCGGCTTGGGATTATTTGTTGGTTTCGTCTTCCCTTCATGTATGCCGAGTCTCCGCACCAACGTATCGATACTACTTTTTTCCTGCAGGGGGAACAGCTCCGCGCTTTGCTTTCTCCGTACCACGGGCTTCTTCGGTGCATTGTTCACCTCATTGACTCGACCCTGTGCCTGATCTTTGTGTTGCCAGCAATAGAAGTCCGCCTCTTCGACGTTGCCATTCGCTTCAACGACCAGTGCTACGCCATTGATGCCAGTACCTGAACTTCTCTTCCCGCCGGTCGGACTCGGGCTAGGCGTTACTTTCAGAGCGCGTCGACACGGTCGGCCCGCGCTTGTGAGACCTTTGCATGTTGTCGCTGGATCCTTCGAATCTTTGCGTCCTAGTAATGCAGCAGCTGCTTCCGGCGTTTTCGTGTTGGGAAAGGTAGTACCCATGGTTCGTGGTTATCGATCCAGGTGAATCATCGCGATGCAAGAAAAGAAGTGTCGTACCTACCTGTAGCGTATGTTCACGAACTAGACCTAGCGGCAAAAATGAAGGCAATGTAGCATTCACTGTCGCACTGTACGGCAAGCGTATATGCGTGTGACGTGGTTGTAAACGACTCGAAGCTGAAGTGGCTGGGCGTGGATGGAGAAAAAGGTGGCTGTCGCGTTGGGGCTGTGCTGCTGGCCGATCACTGCTTCTGTTTTGAGCTGGAATGATGAACGAAACAGCGATTGTTACTGACAAGGTTGATCGGTGATCAACAACAAGACGAAGCAAAGGACTCGGCGAAGCGTTGGACAATCATTTCCTGGCATTCCGCTCGTAGTGGCGGATTCGATGATGGCGACGCTACCTACGCGCCCTCAAGCATACTCCTACACACCTCGCCACGCAGTGAACCTTTTGGCGGACTCAAGCAATGACTTTCATTCCTGGAGCGTCCATGCGCCATCCTCAATAGCTCTGTGATCATTCCCTCCAGACAATCAACATCCCCACCGCAATCAACGGCGGCGTTCCCCTCCCCATGTGCATCAAACCCCATCGACTCAGCAATTTAGAGAACTGTTCTCTCTCCCTCTCCTTCATCCAAGTTCCCTCCCGATAGTCCCGACCCTTCGTACCCTCCAACCTCTCCTGCATCGCCTTGGCCTGGCGCTCTAGTGGAAAGACCGTAAGCCGTTCCCACCACGCTACCTGGAAGAGGATGAAAGCTGCGAGCGCGGTGACTCTCCAACTCGTGGTGATAGAGAAGTCGGGCCACACGGCTTGGAGGACAGAGACGAGGACTAAGACGAGGGCGACGATGATGTTGGCCGGGTCGAGGGTGCGGGCGCCGATTGTGGTGATGTGGAGGAGTTGGGGGATTGCTGTGGTTGTGGGGTTGAGCTTTATGATGGGAAGGAGGAAGAGGTTGAAGGACCAGGCTATGCCTGTGAAAGTGGATGGTCAGTTGAAAGACATTTGAAGACGTTCGAGTTAGAACATACCTGCTGTGAAAAGGAGGGTGCAGATGAGAGACCACTGGATCAGGGGTATTGTGGCGAGGACAAAGTCGGGGAGTCCCATGATCGCGAGGCCTGGGTTGAGGGGCAGAAAGCAGCTTTCGTAGTAGGTGATGTGGTCACAGGAGTATGTGTGTATCAATCACTTATTAGAGGGGGTAGTCAAGTCGTCGAGTTCCGGCTGCGCTCGAGATCCGACATTGAGCAGATGTCCGAATCCCGAAATCGGGTTACTTCACATCTGCCTGCCAACTTACCTTGACTGCTGGCTTGCCATTGACCTTGATCGATCATGCAAGTGCATACTAAGAGCAAAGCATTGAACCGATGGCGAAAGACAGGCGTGGGAAGTATTAGCATGTACTGTGGTTCGAGATCGGGGCTGTCGCGTGGAGACTGCAGACATTCCGCTAACGCTGTCAATTGGAGGTTGACACGCGCTTCTTGTTTGCTCAAATTGCCGGTCTTTTGTGTAGTATGGTTCTCAAAGCTTGGGTCTGGGTGATGGCAGCCTCAATCCATGACAGCCTTTGCGATGTTCTCAACTGCCTCTCCATTAGATGCCAGTTACAATGTGGCGTCGATCGTTCGTCGTCACTCTCGAGCTTTCGCAAGATGCTCGAGAATGGCAGGTCGGGGACACACTGCACTGCTCGTCGTTGAGGCATTGCATTGTGGTCAGTGATTCTTGCATGTCCCTGTGCATTGGTCGGTATCATGTTCCTGGCCGGGGGCTGAAGGGCTGAAGGGCTGAAGGGCTGAACAGCGAGCTGAGTTAATGCTGACTGCCGTGCAACGTCTCCGGTTTGTATTGTCGGCCAGAGGGCGGTCATGAATCGTTCTTGCGTTCCAACATGCCGCGGACACGCGGAGTTACCTGCGATTGCAAGCTGTGGTACAAGTGACATGTTGCGAGGAGTTCAGTCCACCACCGAGGTGGAAGAAGAACGCCGCTTGCGTGCCCTGGCACCTGGCAAGGTTCATAGCAAGCTCGGAAGAAGGTTCTATCCTGCATGAACATGACCAATCAAATTCCAGGCTTGACCATTGATCGACCCAGTAAATGCTCGCTGATTTGTCGTTTCGGACAGGTGCCGTTTTTGCCGCTCCAGACTTGCTGCTAAATCCGTTTCTTAGTCGTCACAGAGCGATGCTTTTGCTAGACAGAAGATGTTGTGGTAAGGGAGGAGAAGTGGCCGATGGCCATTCGTGCGATTACTGCCGCTACTGCTCCCCACAGCCGAAGAAAGGTGAGGGTCGCCGGGCCTGTCCTGAAACAGGTACGTGGCGCTGTCACCAACAAGAAGTACTTTGTAAGCTCTGCCGATTCAAAGACGCACCATCCACTCGGGCTCCGGCTTTTGGTTTCACTTTCTGTTTCTCTTACTCTCTCCCTCCTACACCACTGCCATTGGCATCTCTCCTCTTGACAGCGACGAACACTCCACACGACAATCGCAACAATGGAGGTTCTCCTTCGCCAATCGAGGGCCATGTGCCCGTTCCTCAACAAGACGTCCCCGGCGACGCTCCGCTCCATGTCGACGAGCACCACCATGCAGCACCCAGCGCCTGGTGGCGGTGCCATGAGCAACCTGCAGATCATTGCCCGCCGCTGCCCAGTCATGGGCAAGGCATTGACCGTGCAGAGCGCTCGTAGTGGCAATGCTGCCCTGGCTGGCGCTTTTGGCGGGTCTCGAGCATACCACGCCAAAGTGCCTCGTTCCAACTTGCACACGTCTCGCCCAAACGAGGCCCAGGCCGTAGACGTCCGTCACGTTCGCCGCGAGCACTTCGCACCACCCAATGCCAAACCAACGAACACCGCGACTTCAGCTGCGAACCACCATCTCACCACGCCACCTCCGCCACCCAAAGCCTCCCACTTCAATTACGAGGAGTTCTACGAGAACGAGTTGGACAAGAAGCACCGGGACAAGTCGTACCGCTATTTCAACAACATCAACAGACTGGCACAGGAATTTCCGCGTGCACACATGAGCACACGGGATGAGCGTGTTGACGTATGGTGCTCCAACGACTACCTTGGAATGGGCCGCAACCCACAGGTTCTGAAGAAGATGCACGAGACTTTGGACATGTACGGTTCAGGAGCAGGTGGTACGCGTAACATTTCGGGACACAACCAACACGCGATGGGTCTGGAGGCTACTTGCGCGAAGCTTCACGCGAAGGAAGCCGCATTGGTGTTCTCCTCGTGCTACGTGGCAAATGATGCGACACTCGCGACTCTGGGCAGCAAGTTCCCGAACTGCGTGATTCTCAGTGACAGCATGAACCATGCATCGATGATTCAGGGTATTCGCCACTCCGGAGCGAAGAAGTTGGTGTTCAAGCATAATGACGTTGTGGATCTCGAGAACAAGCTAGCTTCGCTGCCCGCAGATGTGCCGAAGATCATCGCTTTCGAGAGTGTGTACAGCATGTGCGGCAGCATTGGGCCGATTGAGGAGATTTGCGACTTGGCCGAGAAGTATGGTGCCATCACCTTTTTGGATGAAGTCCATGCAGTCGGCATGTACGGGCCAAGCGGTGCTGGTGTGGCCGAACACTTGGACTACGAAAATTACGCGAATGGTAGGGATTCAAAAGGCACTGTACAGGACCGTATCGATATCATCACTGGAACTCTTGGCAAGGCGTACGGATGCGTTGGTGGCTACATTGCTGGATCTGCGAAGATGGTCGACACGATCCGATCGCTTGCTCCAGGATTCATCTTCACGACTTCTCTGCCACCTGCCACCATGGCTGGAGCTCAGACGGCTATCGAGTACCAGATGAGCTACCAAGGCGATCGCCGCCTGCAGCAGCTTCATACAAGAGCTGTCAAGTCTGTTCTTGCGGAGCGTGACATCCCAGTCATTCCAAATCCGTCCCACATCATCCCGGTCCTGGTTGGAAATGCCGAGCTTGCTAAGAAGGCCTCTGATCTCCTTCTGGAAAAGCACCACATCTACGTCCAGGCCATCAACTACCCGACTGTGCCGGTCGGTCAGGAACGTCTCCGCATCACCCCAACTCCCGGCCACGTCAAGGAGTTCCGCGACCACCTCGTTGCGTCCCTGGAGAGTGTCTGGGATGAGCTTGGCCTGAAGCGCACGTCCGAGTGGGCTGCGGAGGGCGGCTTCGTTGGTGTTGGTGTGAAGGATGCTCCCGCAGTTGAGCCAATCTGGAATGATGAGCAGCTCGGGTTGACTGAGGTCCGCGAGCAGCTCAAGAGCGAGGGTGCTCATGGCGTGCTGGAGAAGCTCCTTGACAACGAGCGACACCAGACCATTGCTGTTGCGGCTGCAGCTTAGCTTCCCACCCGCTGCTTGATGCGTGCAAGAGACGGATACGACTGCTATTTACGATGATTTTCCGGGACAGCTGCACTTCTTCTGACGATCCCAGATCGCTGATTGAACAAATACCATCTTTTTACAAGTGCTCCGGGCTGAAATATGCCTGTCGAGCCACCACCGCGCAGCCAGTCTTCCTCTTGCTTTCCTCACTTCCACCCTCCTCAGCAAGCATGATCGCTGACCGTTGGTTTCCTCGCGTGGTAACTCTCGCCGCACGGGCTTTGATAGGCGAAGGATCCCTGCTCCATCTTGCGAGCTTCGCCGGGACGTTACCTCATCTTTGGCCTCGCAGCGTTACCATTACTACTACGGTAAGTACACGATATAATCACAACATCATATCGGCTTAGCTCGTCCCATGATTACCTCTATTGATCTCAAACTATGCCATCGCACCACACGGAAACCATTCTCTTCCTAAATGCGACGATCATCGATGGCTCTGGCTCAACGCCGCGCCACATCGGCAGCGTCTCAATTTCAGATGGTAAGATTCTGAGCATCCGCGAAACGCCCTACTCCGAAACAGAAGTACGCCAAGAACGAGAAAATGGCACCCGCATCTTGGACTGCGAGGACGGCAAGTGGACCCTCTGCCCAGGATTTATAGACATGCACGCACACTCTGACCTATCCCTACTCCACACCCCCTCTCACGAGGCCAAGATCACACAAGGCGTCACGACGGAAGTTATAGGCCAGGATGGAATCTCGTACGCTCCCGTCGATGATGCCACGATGGCCAGAGTCAGGGAACAAATCGCAGGCTGGAACGGCAATCCTTCCGATCAAGAGTATCCCGGTTTCTTCGACCGCTGGCGAACCGTACAGGAGTATCTTTACACCCTAGACAGTGAAGGCATCGCCACGAACGCCGCATACCTCGTCCCACAAGGTAATCTCCGGATCCTCGTGAAGGGGTGGAATTCGAGTCCTGCTACGCCTGACGAGATCGAGGAGATGAAATCGATCTTGAGGCGTAGCTTAGAGGAAGGTGCGGTGGGCATGTCGAGCGGATTGACGTATGTGCCCGGGATGTTCGCAGATGATGCAGAGATCAAGGAACTTTGCAAGGTTGTGAAGGAATATGGCGGGTATTATTGTCCGCATACGAGAAGCTATGGGAAGGGGGCGTTGCAGGCGTATAAGGAGATGATTCAAGTTGCGAGGGAGACGGGCGTGAGGTTGCATTTGACGCATGCCACGATGAATTATGAGGAGAATGCTGGTAGGTGATGCGTGAAGCGTACTCTACCTTAAGTTCAGCACTCGCTACCAAGCCTTCGCTCACTGCTTTCGCCGATCATAGCTAACGATATCGTCTCTGTAGGTAGGGCGAACGAACTCATTGCCATGATCGACGAAGCGATCGCAGAGGGCGTGGACATCACGCTAGACACCTATCCTTATCTTCCCGGCAGCACAACGTTAGCGAGTACATTACCCAGCTGGGCAGCCAGCGCACATGACAAACTCTCCGTCCTCAACGATCCGGTGAAGCTCGCAAGAATCAAACACCAAGCGCTCCACGAAGGCACGGACGGCTGCCATGGCGTGACCCTGCACTGGGATATCCTCGAAATTGGCGGCGTCTCCAAACCAGAGTTCGCCTCAAAGTACGTCGGTAAGACAATAGCCCAGATTGCAAAGGAACAAAACCAAGATCCTTTCGATACATACATTCAAATCCTCAAAGACGACAATTTCAACTCCACAATACTCTCTCATTCAGGCCACGAAGGGAACGTAAGGACCATAATGCGCCATTCGAAGCACACTGGCGGCTCGGACGGAATCTTGACCTCGACCAAACCGCACCCTAGAGGATGGGGGACCTTCCCTCGCTACTTGGGGCACTATGCTCGCGACTTGCCGGCTGGGAACGCCAGGAATATTTACCATGCCACATCTAATGACGTTTTCGATTCAGTCAGGCCGGAAACGATCTTTGAAGGCGGGCTGGAAGAGGCGGTGGCGCATGCCACGTCGAGAGCAGCTGCTGTGATAGGAGTGAAGGATCGTGGGATGGTGAAGGAGGGATTCTGGGCGGATCTTGTGCTTTTCAACAGCAACGAAATCATGGATGTGGCTACGTTTGCGGAGCCCAAGCAAGCTGCGAGAGGGATAAGGGCTGTTATGGTGAATGGAACTCTGGCCGTGGATGAGGGAGTGCCGAAAGGGGAGAGGGCGGGGAGGACGGTGAGGTTGAGGAAGCATGGGGATGGAAATGGGAGATGGGAGGCGAGGTGAGTGTTACGACCTCGAGGATTTGATTGCTACGGTCTATAGCCAAGCCCGAGCGCGGTAAACCTTGATTGAACGATTCATAAGCCATTGGCGTCCACCAGGAGAAATACGCTTCGCGAGCATATCGTCTTCACGAAGAAGCTCAACTATCAGCACCATCCGCCCTGACCCCCCTTATTCTTTCCATACAAGCCCCTCTCCTTCTCGCTCGGAAATACTGCCTCGGGCATCGACAGGCGAAATCTTATGACCCTTGCTGTACTCTCATAGTCGTCCTCCAAGAATATCACTTTCTCCGCCAAATTCAAATTCTTATTCAATCCACATACACGTCCATATTCGGCTCCTTGATCCGACACTCCATGACCGAGTCACATACCTCACCTCAGCTGGCGTCAACGATGTGCTGCACGCGAGAATGAGACTACTTCATCCCACTTCGAGACCAGACCAGACTCTACGCCATCTCGATGAGGGTACCATAGGCGTATAAAGTAGCATAGGTATAGAGGATGCCATGTTCTGTTGGATCGGCTCGGGCGATGATCGCAAGAGTGGACGACAGCTGGGTGTCAGACGCGACGCCATGCGCGCAGAGGGAGACATTTCAAGTCTTACGTGACGTGTGCGTTGAAGCTGTAGCGGAATGGATCGGCCAATGCATGTATTTGAGACGTAATAGCAAACGTCGCTGTTTGAGCCGGGAATGCTTCTTTCGTCCTCATCCAAGGACGTTCGCTGTCTGCTTCATGCTGCTGCCGTATGCCATGGGCCCTCGTCTGAAAGGAGATCTGTTTGCGTGCGACAAATCTGTGCACGGTCGTAGGGCCCTACCGCGACTGGCAGTCATACTTTCTCGAATAGAGCTCGATGTAATTGTGCACTGCAGAGAGGGATTCATCGAGATTAGGAAGCGTCGTCAATCGAAGGAAGCGCATCCCAGCAATCGTCACTCGGCTAACGACCCAAATTTGATTAAGCTCCATCAAAACTCAACGTCCGTCGCTCAAGCAGCAGCCGCTGACGGTACTTTCCATCTGTATCGATGGGTCCAGGCACATCTTCCCGCGAAGAGGCCGAGATAGCTGCTTGTAGGTATATGTGCATCAACAATGCTACTTCCTAATGGCATACCGCTCACCACGTACAGTCCTCGCCAACAACCCTAGACTCCATCTCCCCTCCACCACCGATCCGCCCAGCGAGACGAACCTGCCCACGCAGAAGACATGGTTGATCTTTGGTGCGACTGGACACATCGGTCGGTCGCTGTCGAAGGCGGCTTTGAGCCATGGTGATAATGTCACGGCTGTGGGTAGAACGGGAGAGAATAGCATGCAGCAGATGCAGGGCTGGCATGAGAGATGTCTGGGATTGCTGTGTGATGTGAGAGTACGGCATACTGTGAAAGAGGTCATCGATCTGTGCATACAGTATTGGGGCAAGATTGATATCATTGTGAAGTAAGCGTAAGACGATGTCATACTGCATGTTGTCAAAGGGACATTCACTAACGACCGACCCAGTTGCACAGGTTACGGCGTGATAGGCTCGTGCGAGGACCAAGATGACTGCGACCTACGCTCCCAATTCGAGACGAACTTCCTTGGTACGCTCAACATCATTCAGCTATCCCTTCCACATCTCCGTGAGCAAGCTGCGAAACGAAACGAAGACGAGACCGCAGGCCGCTACGTCATATTCTCTTCCACTTCCGGCGCCCTCGGAGTCCCTGGATTAGGTCCATACTGCGCGACCAAGTATGCTACCGAGGGTCTGATCGAGAGCATGCTGTACGAGGTTGACTCGTTCGGAATCAAAGCGACCTTAGTGGAGCCAGGTCATATGCGGATCGACGAGCCCACAGGCCTGGACGACAAGGCACCAGATGGCACACCAAATGATGAAAACGGCGTCAAGATCAAAAAGTACGGCCACTTCCTCGTCAAGAAGCCCTCAGCACCCTATGACACCCCCACGGCGCCCGCCGGCCACGCGAGAAGAATCGTACAATGGCTCTCAGATCGACAGCCGACCAGTGCGGTCAAGTCTGCAGAACTTGTGTGGCAGCTTGGTCACTGTCGCTATCCGCCGCTACGGTTGCTACTGGGGACATACGCGGTCGAGAGCGTGAGAGATCGACTGCGGAGTGTGATTGAGGAGATTGAGGATTGGAAGCATCTGCACTTTCCGATCATGGATGAGGATGGGAAGGACAAGGAGGAGAAGGGTGGTAATGATGATGACTTTGATGCCAAAGGGGAGGATGATGCTATGGATCTTGGGGAGGATGGAGTGGGGGAGGCTGATATCAAGGAGGATGAAGTATGAAGTCGATCCTACGAGGACAAGATCCCACCCGCAGATTTGCGACAGGTATTTGATAGACTAGAAAGTCACATCGTGTTCATGTCGAATGTGCCTCCCACGAAGGAGTCGTCGAAACCGCGTGCTATGACCACTTCGGCTACACCTTCCGGGTTGCGCTCAAAGTGGAAGCCGTCCCTAAGCGAACATCCATGTGTCGAGAATCTCCCCGGCATCAACATCCCCACCGCACCAACAATATGTCTCTCGCACTTTTCGACTCTTGTGCTCTATTGAGATTATGTCTTGGCCAAAGCTACCAGCGAAAGCCGCCTATCTTGCGTTGAAGAATCCGCAACGCCGCAATGCCTTGTCATTAGCTGTGCTGCGGGATCTCAAAGAACAAATGATCCAGCACAACACTTCTCCCCTCGACGGAAAGCTTCGACTATTGCCGCCATTCAAGCCGGAGGTACTGAATGACTTGGAAGTGGCGACTTGCAACGATTCCCGGGCCACTATTAGTACCAGTCTCTGCTGGTTGACAGATGCGAAGAAATGGTGCCAGCAGCGCGAGGGCCTTCCAAATGTCATTGTACTGCGGAGTGAAGGACCTGTATTCTCATCTGGCCATGACCTAGCGGAACTTCGAAAGCTGTCGCCCGGCGAGGTCAAGGAGACTTACACTCTTTGTGCTGAAGTCATGCAGCTCATTCGAAGATCGCCTGCTCCTGTAGTAGGTGTAATTCAGGGCCTGGCCACAGCTGCTGGGGCCCAACTAGCTCTATCAACGGATCTGCCCATCGCTGCCGCAGATACCCAGTTCCAGCTTCCTGGTGCTTCGATCGGGCTACCTTGCACTTCTCCATCCACAGCCGTGTCTCGACGCCTTGCTGCGCCATTCACATACAGAATGCTGGCTCTGGCTGAGCCGCATCGCGCTGATCAAATTCCGGGCGGAGCTGTGGATATAGTGGCCGATCACGCCGCTCTTGAGGCAAGGACACTCGATGTCGTGACGAAACTTTCCGAGCAGAGCGCAGCGCAGCCACAAGCTTTCGGTAAGTGGGCTTTTTGGACGCAGTTTGGTATCAGTGGCTCTACTTCTGCTGGCGGAAGTGGTGGCGATGGCTACGAAGATGCTGTAGAGTGGGCTGGGAGAGTCATGGCACTTCATGCGAAAACTGACGATGCACGTGAAGGCATTGCGTCTTTCTTCGAGAAACGGAACCCGGAATGGAAGACTTGATCCGAATTCAAGATGAAGTCGCTGTCTCCACTGGTCATATAACGCCTTCAGGTCACAGTCCGGATAACAACATATCTGACAGCTTCTCCGCAACGGCATACACTGTTGCTTGAGTGGTCGCGGCCACTGGAGCGGGCAGCACACTAGCATCGCATACTCGAAGGCCCTGAACTCCTTTTACGCGCAGCTCAGAATCCACCACTTTGCCGATCGCCGCCGTACCTGCACCGTGCTGAATACTCATAGCACAATCTTTGACACGCTCATCAATTTCCTCGTCGCTCGACGTCGCACTGATGGGCCTTTTTCCCACTGGTGGCCTTTCGCCGATAATGACAGACTTCAAGCTTGGCGCTCCAATAAGATGGAGTGTCTTTCGTGTCGATGCTCTCATCACGTACTTGTCGTGATGAGTGGAAGCATAGCATGGGTCGATCAGTGGCAGATCGTCTGGGACGGTGGAGCGCAGAGTGATCGTTCCACGCGCCGTCGGCTGGAAGTTCATGACACCCACGGAGACGTGTTCACCGTCCATGCCGACATCATATCCTTCGCCTAGCGATATCGGCATGTAGAACAACATGATGCAATGGTGCGCGCGGTCTCCCAGAAGATGTTGTTCAATGTCAGCTTCCGTACCCCCCTTTGTGTCTCGTTGCAGAGCAGCTTGAAGTTCATCGTGTGGGAGCTTGTCAATGGTCATCCAGTCACATACCGAGCCTTCCAGATTCCGTGGATTGGACATGAACTTGGCGTTGCCAACAGCAAGACCCTGTTCCGCCAGTTTAGGGTCGAGCTTCCAGCAGAGGAACAGGCCAAGGTGATCCCATAGGTTATCGCCGACGTCTGGAGATTCCACTACTGTCTTGATGCCTAGCTGGCTGAGCCTCGCCGAGGACCCAATGCCCGAGAGCATCAGTACTTGAGGCGTCCGGTACGCACCACAGCTGAGGATCACCTCTCTCTTGGCTCGGAGCTTCCGACCATCATTCAATTCAATGCCCGTTGCTACGGGACCTCGTCCAGAATCGGAGCTCAGCAGGATCTGCTTGATGGTGGCATTTGTGACAAGGTCGATGCCGCTCAAATCATAGATCAGACCCGAAGGCTGTCGAGTGGGCGACCAGTTCTCTACGTATGGACTGATCCCAAGTGGTGATCCGCCATTTGCATCCTTAATCTTACGCAATCCCAAATGCTGCATACCCTCCAGGACTGGGTCCCGCAGTGGATATTCTCGTCCGGTAAAGCTCTTCATCGGTCCGTCGAACCCATGTTGCGCCTGGTCACCTTCCGGATCGTAATGCGTTTCGCATCGCTTGAAGTATGGCAACAAGCCTTCGTAGCCCCATTGGTCGTCGCCGATCAGATCAGCCCAGTGATCATAATCTTTGCGATCGCCGCGCATCCAGAGGCCGTAGTTGACTGCGCTCGAACCGGAGAGGACATTACCGGCGTGGAGCTCGATGCGACGATTGTTCAGGTGCGGCTGAGGCTCTGTTGGGTATATCGAATCGAGACCAACGTCTTTAAGCTGCGAGACTCCGAGGGGATTCAGTATCAGTGGATGTTTGCGTTCATCGGGGCCGCGCTCAATGATTGCTATCGAGAGATCTGGCCGTGCTTGCTTCAGGCGAGAGGCAATAACACATCCGGCTGTTCCTCCACCAGCGATAATGTAGTCGTAAGCCTGCTGGGACGCCATTTTGTCGATGTCAGGATCTTCGGCGAGAGAGGTGTTTCATATAAGCTGTCGATGATCGTCGCCTTCAGCTCGAATCCTTCCATGAGCCCTATGAACGAACGATCCACAGCAGCTTACTCAGCACTTCAGCTTGTCGATCACGGATGGCGCTGAACATGATGTAAGCTCTATTCTGCGACAGGCGGCTTGAGTGCATTCGGAGATCTGGACACGATGGTCGTATCTGCTACACAAGTGCATCTAGAAGGCTCTGGCCATCCCACCTCCGGCGACAAGCCTCTGAGCCTTGCACTGCATAGATCTCAAAGTCATATTGAACGGAGTACCGCTTGAGGGTCTGGTCCGCAATTGCGTCCACATGGCGTCGTACATTTGCAGGGCTCGTGCGGAAGAGGGCGAAGATAATCGCGGCTTGTAAAAAACAGAACTTCCTCGCAAGCTGGAACTCTGATCCGCATCCCTACAACCAACACGCACGAGCATCAGCTGCGTCATTCTGCACCACCGATCGCATCGTTACCTACGTGAGCATCACATGCACAGCGTGGCCACTCGGTTGGATCTTACACTCCTTCGATGAGAGTATCGAGCGCTGCTTTGCACCCGTCCTATGGCTATTTGGAATGCTAGACTTGAACCTCCGCTCGGCTGGCAACACCATCCACAGCAGAAGCGAGCGCCTTGCCGCGCGACTTCGACTTCCACGAAGATGAGTCAGGGACCTCTGTGCTTCTGCAAGGGTACGAATACTTCAAGGAGTCGGACGGCGTACCCGAGGCCTCCTGGCGTAACATGCTGGTCGCTTCTGGAACTAACTCTGACTCAATCATTGTTCCGTTTTTTTTCATTGACATGGGTTTCTACGACGGTATCGAGCATTCATGCTCAGAGGAGAGTGCCATTATTCGCTGGGACTTCAAGGCAGACGAGAAGCTCGGGGCGATGTGGGTCAAGTATGTGAAGCTGATGGAAGTGCTTGAGGTGAAACAAGAGGAGATCGCTGATATTGCTTTGAGACACTGGGAGCAGCTCGGTGAGGACAAGAGTCTCATGTCAGACACTGCTGGAGATCTTGAGGAGGCCGGAGTATAGAAGAGAAAAGTGCTCACGTTCCTGTCATCTCAACGCTGAGCCAGCTATTGGTCCCTGTAGCTCGGCGATGACCGTTACGTGAGCGCAAAGGGAGATGCAATACTGCAAACTCTCCTGTGAGTTCTCCGCTTCGACAAGCTCCAGGTGCTCACATGACCGACATACGGCTTCAGCCAGCAGGTTCTCTTCGAGTTTTGTAGAGGAGTACCGGGCGCACGGCTTCCGCGAAGACTAGCAGCAAGCAACGGCAGATCTCCTTTGCATTTCCACATTCTAGCCGAAAGATGTGGACTATTTTCATCAGTCGAGCACGTTTCCAGCACATTCACTCCGGATCTGTTCAAGGCAGACACAGTAGACTGGTGACATTTCTCAGCCCGCGTAGGAAGTACTCACAGACCTGCACCGCAGTGTTCGGAGCGTGACGGTCAAGCAGTAACGAGACCGACATTATCACTGTGATCAACAAACAAACGAGTCGATATTGAGGTGAATGACTTGATTGTTAGCTACCTCGCTGGCTTGTGACTTGCCTTGCAAGTGAATTAGCACCTTCTCACTTGCCTTGTTTAATCGTTTGTATGTTTGCTAAGCCCTATATCGTCGTCGCTACTAGAGGTGTAGTTACTAGTGTTCTTACCCTATTAAATAGCTCCTTGTTAATCGTTATCACCCCTTGCTTCTACTAGCTCTTTATTGTTATTAAGTTGTTAATAGTGCTTGCCGCTATATGTCTTCGCTTCGGCGTAAGAATATCACCTACTTAACTAAACTATCGCTCCGGTTTATTACTTATAGTAGAGTAGTAGAAGATATTAAGGG
>KZ108440.1:0-133145 GCA_002116355.1 Dothistroma pini CBS 116487
TAGTAAGTTAAACGCCTTAAAGCTATAGGGGATTCTTAGCGTTCCTAAATATAAAGGAGATTCGTAGATCTCTATAATTAGTCTAATTAGTCTAAGTATAAGTAGTCTAATTAGTCTAAGTATAAGTAGTCTAATTACTCTAAGTCTAAGTACTTAGGTAGGATTAGTTACGTACTAGTCTTATCTTATAATCCTAAGGTCCTTAGGAATTATTCCGTAATACTAAACTCGTAGTTTAAGTATTCTTATAGATAGGTAGGATAGATTATTATATATAGATTAGAGAATAGAATATATTCTAGTATAACTAAGAAGCTATTATAGCTTTATATAAAAGTAATAAGTAAGTACTTATAATTATAATAGTCGATTAAAGTATTAGACGGCGTTATAACGTAGATATATACCCTTAAAGCTAATAGCTATATTCTTATATAGTTTTAAATTAGTATAAGTTATACTAAAATAGCTCTAGTTATTCTTAGACTTACTATATAGACTCGCTCTCTCTACGCTTTCATTGGCTAGACGGTTATAGGCCGTGCTAAGGCGAGCCTAGCGCTTTCGCTGAACCTCGTTTAATAACCTTCAAACCGAATTCTTGCAGCGAGTCTGAGCTTGCTGAGGTAAGTGACTTGGCGGAACTGCGAATCGGTGACCCTCGTGACCCTCTCACAGAAGTGCGTCACTCGCGTGCCTGATGTGTTATCGTCCACCGCTCGCTGCTTCCTGTGAAGAGCAACACACCTAAAGACACACCTCAGATCAACATCTTCTACACTGCGCAACGATATTCAATACTGTGCGACGTACGCGCCGTCGCAGTAACACCCACTCTTCTTCTTCACCCACATCCCGCATTCGGCCTGATCTCGAGTCTCGGTCAACGGCAACACAGCTCCCAAGTGCTTGCAGCTGGTCTGCTGCATTAGCACGACTACGCGACAGCACATCATTGCTAAGACAGTGCATACTCAACCAGCATGTTCTCCGAATGTAAGTTGACCGCATCTATACCGTCTTCATGCTTGTGCCACAAGGCATCAGCGTCACCACCAGCTCGCGTGACTTACCCATCCGCCTCGTAGATGCATCGCGGTTCCTACAACAGTCGAATGCACGACTCTCTTTCAACGCCCAAGATGACCAGCGGAATCGCTCTCGCAACCCTCTAGACCGACGGCGACAACCGATCAGCAGCTCCCGCTACGTCCAGCGACCTGGGATGCACAATCACCCATACCACCAAGGTCCATCCTCATCACACTCGCGATTTCCCTTCGCTTCGAGACTGTCACGACAGGATCCTCAGGCTCCACTATTCTACAGTGCGACCGACGACTTTGAAGAGGAGGATGAAAACGACGCTCATGAGAAGGAAGTGGCCGACATGTATGCGCTGCAGCGAAGCAGGCAACACTTTGGGCCAAGCAACTTGACCGAGAGCTCCGAGTTGGAGGACGATGGCATGGAGAAATTGGAAGAGACACATAGAGGTCAGAATCATGACAGAGACGAGAGCATGCCACGAGGCAGGGTGGGCGCCCCGTATCCAGCATCATCGAGAGCTGGAAGCATGCCTGAGTCAGAGATGAGCCGGCCTAGCTCTAAGGGGAAAGGAAGGCTGGTGGATGTGAATCTAAACAGCACAATCCACGAAGAACCTCCGGAGTTTCTGGCCAACCTGTCACCCTCCATCGACCCGGACTCGCCTCCACCAGCATTTCGGCCATTCAAGCAGGACACCAAGTCTAGCCGACTGAGCAGCTTCTTGCCGCTGGAGACCGACGAAGAGACGGCGGCCATGTACCCCAGGCCACCTTCAACGGATCGAGCAGAAAGTGTTCCGCCTACAGTCATTTTACCTACCCAGGAGCCACCGAAGCATGACGCCTTCTGGGGAAACATTTTCGTGATCTCGCTGTTCACGATGATTGCGGCGTTCATTGTGATATGGTTCCAAACCGCAGCACCGTCGAAGAAGCAGCCGCTAGGAGACACAATCTACTCGGTGCTGAAGTCAAACACGAATATGCTGGTGTGGGACACGCTGATCGCTGTGGTAGTGGCTCTGGTGTGGCTTTCACTACTCCGGAATTATGTCCGTGTCCTGGTCTTCGGCATGCTAGTGGCGATGCCAGTCATCCTGATTTCTTTCTCGCTATACCCCTTGATCAGCAGTTTTCAAGGCTCGTGGCACGGCGCTTCCATCCAGGATCGAGCGATGCGTTGGTTTTCGTTCGTTCCGGCGCTCATGGCACTTCTCTGGACCTGGAGTGTTGTCAAGAACCGACACAGTCTCGCAAAGTCTATCAGCATTCTGGAGTTCAGCACCAAGATCATCGCGTCGAGTCCTTACCTTCTTACTTTGGGATTCGCCTCGTTGGCCAGTATCGTGGTATTCACCTGGACATGGACACTGATGTTCGAGCGGGTTTTCTTGTCAGGTCGCTGGGTGGGCGCAAGCAAATTCGTCCTCTATGCTAACAGCTGGTGGCTCGGAGCTTTCTTCATCCTGCAATACCTGTGGACCTTGGGTGTGCTAGCTGGGATTCAAAGAGCAACTACGGCTGCGACGGTAAGCCAGTGGTACTTCCACCGCCTAGCAGTGCCACAGCCAACGAGCCGCGAAGTCGTGAAGGCGAGCTTCAACCACGCGACAGGGGCACTATTCGGCACGGTCTGTCTTAGCAGTTTTCTGAGCCTCCTTGTCCGATTGCCGCTGATCATCCTACCTGGACGACTCTCTGGTTTGCTCAACATGTGTGCGTACTGGATCATACCTACCAGTCTGGCAACTCTTACAAACCCGCTCACACTCACTCACGCCGCCATCCATAGTCAGCCACTCGGCATTGCTGCTCGTGGTCTGGCGCAACTCAACTTCGTCAGTCGCAGCAACCCCAGCAATACGCTTGGACCTAGGAACTTCAATCCCGCATCGCCAAATGGCAGTATTCTTCTCCCGTACCGACTCTCGAAGCTGCTCCTGCAGGCCACACGGTACATCATGTCGTTTGCGCTGGGCTTCAGCTCCTGGGTCCGAGCAGCGCATAGCATTAAGCTGGAAGGCACGGCTGGGATTCGCGGTAGCTTGTACGCGTACATCGTTGGTATGGTTGCAGCATCTATCGGGTTCGCTGTCCTTGGGTCCATCGAGAACGTGGTTGGCGCAACAGTGGATGCTGCAGTGATCTGCTGGGCAAGTGAGAGTGCAGGAGGCAGAGGAGAGGCAAAGTTCTGCCGTGAAGCCGGAGAACTATTCGGCGATGATGACTCAAGAGCGGGGAGAGTAAGCATGGCATGAGCTATGCAACAGCACAAAGACTTCGAGTATGCAGGCGCAACAAGGACACAGAAGATGGTATCGGCGCAAGGACTTTGCGCGATACCCATGATGCGAGCACGAAGTGATGCAATTATTACAGGAAATAGATAGAGTACAGCCATCCATTGTCACATGAAGGCCGAGCTCCTGCTCGAGAGAATGCTTACTCCGTCCGACTCAACCATACGGCATGGTAGCAGCGATGGGCAGCGAAGACAAACCTCGATAACAGACTGGAGCATTTCTTGCCGCAACTCGACTCTTCTGCCTTTCTGTATCGCATTGCGGAAGAGCTCCGATGCAGGACAGGCTATGTACTGCACTCCATGGACTGGGATTACTACCGCGCGTGGTTCACTTTGGCGCGACATGGCAGGCCACGTTCTGTCTCTCAGCTTGATTCGTTGATCTTTCTCCCAGGAAAGCATCTTCGTTCAGCTCAGCTTCCTCAAAGATCTGAGATGAAAGATTTCGACGCTGTCCGGCAGATTATGGTCGAGCAGCTTGAAGAGAGAAACGGATTTGAAATGGCAAATGCAGATTTTATGGTACCTCGTGAGAATTTCAACATGCTGCCAGTAACCCACGATGAAGTTTTGGCTCATTATACTTGTCGAAGATAGTGCGCAACCCAACATCTCACAAGGCAGCGCGTGCTCACGTACGTAGCTACTGAAGACCAGAATTACCCTCCCAAGAAGATTCACAGACACAAAGAAGCTTCTGGGTCTCTTTCCTCACGAATGCAGCGTCGCTCTCGATGCGCTGCATGTCACAAGACAACCTCTCGCTGTGATGGTCGTCTCTTCTGCAGATCATGTCAGGATGAGGGCAAGGCGTGTGAGGGCGCCCCGTGTCGGTAGTGGGAGGCATGCAATGATCTGAGCTGTGATCGGTTGCGTCCTGGACCGTGGATCAAGAGAGGGAGAGGTCGGGGAGGAGGATCAGGTGGGAATGAGGTGGTCATATGGAGATGATGAATGAATGGTAGTCGCTCATCCGATGTGGCGCAAACAGGCAAAGAAAAGAGAACCGCAAAAGATGGTGCGATGAAGGACGAGCTGCGAGGCGTCCGGCTGTACATTCAAGTGAGAGAAAGTGATGTATATAGCACGCTAGCAGATTGACACCTCCATCGAAGCACCGACCAAGCCAATCACAAGCAACCGGAGTATCAATTGTCACCAACTTCTCTGGCCCAATGGCAAAGTCGTTACAGCACTTCCCTTCAAATATCAAAGAAGAGCACCTACGCGGTCGGAACCCGCAGATCTGATTGCTTCGGCAATTATCTGACCTTCGAGTCAGTCAAAGTGATATAGGTAATCCGGCTCGCAAAGTCTCCATGCGAATCTGATTGATTGCAATTCTGGGCCCCCTTGCCAACCTCGAGGTCGTTTGTGGTGTACGCTTGAGACCAATTTGAGTGTTTCGAGATTGCGAATGACAAGGCATAAACCAACCTAAATCGGATTGTTCTCCTTCTCCTAGCGATCTTAAAGACAAGGAGTTTCTTTCTGCACTTTTTCCGTCGAAGTATGTGGGGAGTTGACCTGGAGGATCTGTAATTTTCGGTATTCTCATGTGCTTGCCAAGCCTCAAGATTATTGTGACATTGTCTTCCGGAACCGATCAAGTTAAAAAATTTGTACTATCAACACCACGCGTTCACTTGACAATAACACAAATGTCTCAAGTTCTGCGAATGCAAGCTCGCAGACTGCGACCATTCTCCCATCCCCACGAGATGTGGAGATCATCAGCAATACCATAATCCCTCGCTCCGTCTGCCGGACGAACTGCGCAACAGAATCTACGGACTCGCCCTCCTCGAGGATCGCGGTGACGCTCTCACTTTGGACCACAAGGCCCTGATCTCTTCCTACCGTACTCATCCCAGTAATGACGATTTCAACACTGCCGATAAATGCTACGTCTACTTATCTCCCTCTTGATGGACATTCCGCTCACACGACCCCAGATGCGCCACGAAACTCTCGAAATCTACTATTCCATCAAAGAACTCGTTCTCTATTCCGAAGGCGTGCAGATCTCGGGCCAACGCGTTGATATCTGGAATGGCGCGAAGCAGGGCAAGCACTTGTAGCGATGGTGTAAGAAGATCGGACTCGAGAATACTAAGGAGATCAGAAAGCTGCGCATTGTTATCGGGGCTAAGGCGGGTGATGGGCAGGATAATAAGTGTATCGAGTTGGCAGACTAGTTGACCGCGCGGGCGAGGAAGATGCTGCATAGAGTTGGAGTGTGGCACTTGATTTGCAATTGCCTTTTGCGAAGGTTCGAGTGCTGGGGAGTGCAGTTAGGGTTGAGATGGGGAATTTGGAGGATGCGATGGAGAAGATTGTGACGGCAGGAAGTCTGGCAAGGCAGAAAGGTGACGAGAAGTTGGAGTGAAGCGAGGCGGCGACAGGACGTTTGCGGGTCGATAAAGAAGAGTTGGTGTCGCTGAGTTTCCTTGGGATGATTTCAAGTGCGCTCGAGTGTCATATGCCAAAAGCGGTGGGCACCGTGATTGAGGGTATGAAGGATGAAAGGAGGTGATGACAAGACCGACGGTGCCTTTCGTAGTCTATAATGTTAGCTCGACACGACGGATCTCAACCGGTAGGGCCCTAGGAATTCAGTCGAGGGATCCCTCAGTCTGTTCATCAACTTTGGTCTCCTCCAGGACTCCGCCTCCACCTGCGAATGCTCTCCAGCAGCTCTACTCGCATTCACTCGCCCAGTCCCTGGATCGCTGCTCGTGAGCCACATTACTTCACCCAATACCATCCGATGTCGTTCAGATAGCAGATTGGGATGTAGAAGCTTGTGGATATCACAAGGCACGATTTTGTGCCCTATTTTCTTGAACAGCCGCGTCCCGACGGCATGCGCTTACAGCGCGTGAGCAGTCCAGCCGTCTACCCTATCAATCCAGGAGGCGTTAGTGAAGAGCTTCTCAAAGAATATGATGCGAAGTCTATGGCAGATTTCGTGCGGCTTTATAGCTTGCAGCATAGAGGTGATGAGATTGTCCTTGTACTACTCGGCGGTTATACTACTTGGCCTTTCGGACATCATAATGAGACCATTCTCGGCTTGCTCTGCTGATGCCGACGCAGTGATGCCACGTGTGTTCATAACACCACCCCAAAATCGTTCGCAAGGTCAAAGTCATTTTCCACCATGGGGTCGTTGATGCAGTGGTGCTGGCTTCGCAAGTCTCCCCAATAACAAGCGAGTCCAGATCCCGGAAAAGCGTTGAAATGGCCTAGTCCGCGTAGAAGGGTATGTCTCGAAGCCTGTAGCCAGTGACTGTTCGCCCAAGCTGGATGAAAGGTGAACACTTTGCGTCGTCAAGAATTTCAGGAGTCTTGAGCGCCAGGAAGGAATCCATACCTTTGTTGACGAGGCCTTGAACCGCGTTGAAGCTCGCTGTGACTTTCATCAGACTACTAAGCACTGGATCCGAAGAGCGCCCGATGTAATAGTGTCGCACCAGCAGCCTTGCAGGCACAGTCAGACCAGATGAACTCCTTGAGACTTTCAACGATGGCCGACCACGACCCGCCATGCGCAGCATACCAACGCTTGAGAGCATTCTCAAACAACGGTCTCTGAGCTGTACCTTGAACGGCCTTGCCACCGATCAACAACGCCCACATATGCAATGCCGAAACATCGACGTCCCATACCTCGAAGTTTGCCGTAGTGAGAACTTCTACCAGCACGGCGGTAAGCCGGTCATTCCAACCATTGTGAGGTGGGATGGGGAGGATGACTGCGTTGCAATAAATCACAGCAGTGACTCTGCATACTTCGTAGATGGCTCGGTGGGAGTTCTCTCGACCTTCCCGAGTCAACTCAGCCCATGATGGCAGCGACAAAAGGCGATGCACTGTCGCGCTGCGTGCGTCTAGCAGAGTCATCAATGCCTGTCCTCTTGGATTGCGCTCCTGAAATGTGCTCATGATTCTGTCCAGACATGCAACTTCAGCCAACACTGAGGCAGCCAAGTGCGGCAAACCGCCGGGCAGCTTGAAGAAGCCAATTCCTGGCCTTCGAGCTGAGGTCAGGAATTCCTCATCGTCGATGTTTTCTGGTAGAGCGTCGACCACGTGCGCGTTTCGGTAGCACGGAAAGACTGGATGCTGCAGGTTGCTGGCGGCATTGAGCATGTCTGTGATGACTATGGTGAGAGCTAAGCCTGGAGCCCGCAGTTCATGCAGACCACCTTGCCTTTGTACTAGAGCAAAGGCGGCGTTCTGGTAAGCCAATACAGGTTTTGAACGACCCCAGATACGCATCGAGTCTGCCACGGAGATGTGAGGTCTGCAGGGTAAGTCCATCTCTACTATGGGCCATGTCTGTAGCTCGTTCCCGCCGAGAGTGATCATCGCGAAAATGAGTTTCTCAACATTTTGTGATGACACAGAGTCAATTCGTGCGCATTGTTCTCGTACAATAGAGATTGTATTGCCTTTATGAGCAAGTGTAGTCTTGCTGTCACTCCATAGCACGTTCTTCGCCAGGAAGTCCCGATGCATTGCGCCCGCCACGGAATGGGCATGATACAGCAAGGGCGAAGTACAGAAGTCCTGAAACCACAGCAGCGCGACATCATTCCCCAGTGCAACGGGCCATATGATATTCGCCAGCATGACAATCATTCGTGAGCTCTTCGTGTCTTGTCTGGCATCGAACGTCTCGAATGAGGTCGCGCCAAAGGTGGGCGAGATGGTCCGGGAAATGACTCCCACTTCTGAACTGCCCGCACCTTGCTCGCGTTTATGTGTCCCTGAGTATTCGACAGGATCGTTCCAGTGAGACTTGACAGTAGTCGGCTCCTTCTTGTACATCGTTTGTCGACCCATATGCTGACATTTTCGGCGCCGTGCTACAGTGTCGGACGACTTTGCCCACTTCTGCCACCCTACCTTCGCCGCATTGCATTGTCCCTTCTCTTCCTTCTGGGCTCCAGGCGGAACGTAGTCGACGGACTCGGCTGAGTCGCCGTCTGTCGTCGTGGGTGTCTGAGAATCGTTTCGTTTGCAACTAGAGTTCTTGAGGCGCATCGTACTGCCTCAGCATCCGGCTGAGTCCATGACCAATTGTTATTGTCATCGAAGCAAAGTCGAATGACTAGATATTTGCCTTGAAGGATTGTCACATTGGTACCTACAACATATGGCCTGAAACAGGATTTGGCTCCACGGTCATGTCATCATTCGACGGGCCTCTTGCAAGGACTGGTCGGGGCGATGGAATCAACTTCGATCGTTCTCGATTCGCAGTGTCGGGTATCTCTTCCATTCCCACGATATCTTGCCGCTGCAGCATTTATCAAAGACGAGAATATGTACCTTTCTTACTGGGAGGTGGACGGCAAGGGCAGCTCGGAGGTTGTAGACTGGGGTGATACCGCGGAACTCCCTCGGAGGCGAAATACAAAGTATTTCGGGCCCGTATTGATGCAGCTTCGTGTGTAGGATGATGTAGGATGCCGACGAGGACGAGCGAGTCAACGATGATACATGCATCCAAGAGACCATAAAAGCAGTGGATATGCTTACAGCATGACCACTATGATCCAACAACGACAACTTCTTCGCACGGCACTCACAGCGAAACAGAAGACCAATAGTCTCTACCAACTCCATCGTACCACCACGAGGTGTCAGCATCCTTATTCCATCGCTCCAAAAATGCAACAAGCCCAGATCACAACCTGGGGCGACCCTCCAACCCTTCACTCCATCTCCCTCCCCTCTCCTTCCGACAACGAAGTCCGAATCAAAATCCTCGCAGTCGCAATCCACGGCGTAGTCCGCTCCCGCGCCCCGGGAAAGCACTACTAGGCTTCGACCCTCCCTCATGGCCCAGGAATCGACGGCGTCGGCACAGATCCCTCAGGCAAGCTTGTATACTTCGCCTCCATGCAAGTCGGAACATTGGCCTCACACGTTGTTATGCCAAAGCATGCGGTCTCGCCACTACCTCAGGGAGTAGATCCGGTCCAAGTTGCGGCCAGTATCAATCCCGCGATGAGTTCGTGGATGGGGTTTAAAGCTAGAACGATGGACTTGTCGAAGGGGTTTACGTGCTTGGTTCTAGGGGCAACCTCAGCGAGTGGACGCGTTGCGGTGACGTTGGCGAGGGCGTAGGGGGCCGGGGCTGTGATTGGAGCTGCGAGGAAGGAGACCGCATTACAGGCGCTCGGTCTTGACAGAACGATTGTGATCAAGGAAATCGTAGAAGAAACGGACTTCACCTCCCTCGACGATGTCGACGTCGTGTTGGATTACGTTTATGGCCCGTTGGCGCTGCATCTTTTCCAGTCGTTGAAGACGCCGAAGCCGGTGCAGTATGTACATATTGGATCGCTTTCGGGAACGATGGAGGTTGCGGTCCCGGGAGAGATTTTGAGGTCGAAGGATCTCACGATTAGAGGGTCTGGACCGGGAGCTTGGGCGATGAAAGCTCTTATGCAAACAATTGAGGAGCTTCTGGCTTGTGTGCCGAGCATGCCGGAGCAGGATGTTGAGGTGAGAAATTTTGAGGATCTGGACGAGGGGAGGGTGTACAGTGGGCCGAAGAGGTTGGTTTTTGTGCCGTAGACGTCGAAGGACAGAGATCATGTGTCTGTAATGGTATAGACAATTACAAATCCGGGCTTTGACTGTCATCAATCTCCATGAGTATGTTTGGGAATCGTGTGTCAGAACACTTGCCGATAGCCCTGTACATTCAACTTTTCGCGAATACCCAGCCATTATCGCGTGACACGTGGTTCCTGGATATCAATTTGAGCATACTGTACACGCTTTCCAAGGCTGATAACTGTCGAAGCGTCTGCCTCTTCTTACCACAACAGCGCTCAAGGCTCACCCTTCCAGATCTCATCAGCGATAGCTCTCACGAGCTGCAACTTCTTCCTCATATCCTCCATCTGCACCCTGAATGTCAGCATCATATCCAGATCATTGAAAACAAGGAGACTTACCTGCAGCGAATTTCCCTCGGCATGACTGGCAAATCCGCACTGCGGACTCACACTCAGCTGATTCAGTGCCTGCTCAACCGTCTGCCCACTTCCCTCCGCAACATAAGTCGCCGCCTTGCGAACCCTTTCCACCATCTCCTTCTTATCCTCCAGTTCTGGGAACTTCGACGTAACCACACCAACAACCACATTCTTATTCTTTGGCAGATGCTTCAGTGGCTCGAAGCCACCCGCTCGTGGCGTGTCATACTCCAGATAGTATGTCGCGACATTCAGCTCGTTGAAAAGCTTGCTCGCGATTCTGTCATACGCCCCCTCGGAAAAATGCTTACTCCCCATGTAATTTCCCCTACAAAGATGAATTCCCAGATGAAAGTCCTTTGGTCTTTCAAAGCAAGCATTATAAAACTTGATGTAGGCATCAAGCTGCTCGTCCGAAGTTTGGAAGTTTTCGGAATCCTGTTTCCAACCCTCGAGCATTTGCTCGGAGCAGAAGTAAGCGAGATTGGGATCATCAACCTGCGCATTCCTCAGGCCGGCATCATAGAGGATTTTCAGCTCGGTTTGGTAGGCTTTCGCAAGATCCGCAAAGTATTCATCGTCATTTGCGTAGATGCCGGGAAGGTAAGCCTTATTTGGCCCATAGCGGAAGTGGTACCAGGAAGGGGATGTGAGAGTGAGTTTGATTCGATTGTGTTGGTCCTTGGGAAGGATGGATTGGAGGTACCGCAGTTCCGGGAGGAAAGTAGATCTTCCAGTGTGGGAGAGTTTCGCAGTGGCGACGGTGACGGCGTTGGGGATTGTTTTGGTGTGCATGAAAGATTTGACGTCTGCGAAGCAACATTGGTGTTAGGATGGCTGTGAAGGGAAGTGTCAGGGGGGATGAAAAATACTGACCAGGCGCATAAGCCCTGAAAATACTCTGATCATAGCCCCCATCTCTTAAGTTAATCTCCTCCATTCCATTGAGCGTCTCCATGAACGTGCCCCAGAATTGATGCCGCGAGTACTCGCCATTGGTAATTGAGTGGATGCCACAGTCTTGCTGCAGCTTAATGACATTTTTGATGGCTTGCTGTTCGATCGGTGGCAACTCGTCGGCCTTAGCCGATCCATCTGCAATGGCATATCGCTTCTGAACGAGCTCGTCAGGTCGAAGGAGAGAACCAATGTGTTCAGCCCTGAAAGGCGGATTGCGGGGAGAAGCTGCCCCTGCAGACATGGTTATACTCGAGATCTTCGGTAGTTCCGTGGGAGATAACGTGATTAGCTGATGCTGTCGACCTTGAGGGTGTAGATGTGTTCTAGGTGAGTGGTAGCGGCAAGCAGATTCAGGAAATGTATCGTTCTCCTCTCTTCGTAAGTGGAGGAGTCAGTGACAAAAAGCGGGGCCGTGTTCTGCCTAGAGTGCTGTGGAGAACTGGTCACTTGAACGTCGGCGATACCGATACTGTGTAATTACGTTCACATGTCATCTTCCCATAGTGTACACATGGTCGATGTCCTCATCTCTGCCTTCCATCTCTTCCTGCAATTTATCGGTGCCTGCTCAAGGACGATACATGTCACCTCATGGCCGAGGACCTGCAGAACGACGTCTGTCGCCAACATCGGCCGCAGAGTTCTGCTGGTCTTTCGTTCTGACACGCTTATACCAGCTAGCATGCGAAAGTCGACAATGTGCATCTCTGCAGTCTTTCTCCCGATCGCATATTCTGGTGACATCAATGTCGACCTTGACTGACATCGCTGAGGTCTGGTGAGCCCAATAACAGCTGTTGCGCAGGCACTTTGGGTCGTCCCGGCAACATACAGCGCGTCTGTGAGAGACTGTAGACGACTGCAGTGCCGGTCCCGGTACGCTCTTCCACCTGTAGGCGCTATCTTGCTGCTCTTCGGGTCGCAGGCTTCGGGGTTGCTTCAACGGCCGTGCAGGAACACCAGTGTCCGGCGCCTGTCTTTTCAAAGATGGACTGCCAATAGTTGATTGGCACACTGGGTTGGCTGGACTAGCTAATTGCTCAGCCCACCGTACATTCTTGGCTCGGCGTTGGTCCCCTGTTGTTGTTAGCGCAGTTGGAAGCGACTGTGCTCTTGCGGTGGAAGTTATATCGATGCAAATGGAGTTGACGCCGTGCTGTGTGAAGTCGCCAGGTCGTGATATTTCCCTCAGCTGTACCTGTGCGGACTCTGGTCGTGACATGACAGTTGGCGGCGGCACATGTTCAGCCCGCTGGTTCAGCACTGAATTTGACCGCGCTTGCTCAATATTCTGCTCAAAAAGTTGCACAGATGCATTTTGTGGCCGTTCTCCTGATGCGGTGACATTGTCATCTTGAGCGGCAGGCACCTCAGGGATGAATAGGGAATCTTCTTCGGCCTCTTCACTATCAGTCGTCAGAATCGCTGGATTTTGCAGGAGAGATGATCTCGACGCCAGCACTAGATTCTGCTCGGGCCATGGCTTGGGTGGTATCTGAGTGGCTTCCTGCGCAAAGCCGTCGGGGTTTCCGCCCTCAGAGACAGTAGGCTGAAGCAGACCATCCACCAGGTCGTCTGCCGAAGGCTTGATCAACTCCAGTCCATTGGTGTCTATCGCTGTCAAGGTCCAAGGCGTCTTGATGAGCTTCTCCGCATCCATCTTGTCGGCTGTAGAAGGCAGAAATTCTTGAGTCGTCGGCTGTGTTACCGGATCGATGCCGCCACGGCGAGGTCGTTGAATTCTGCGTGGCAGCACTCGGTCGTTGATTGAGATCTTGATGCGCTCGTCAGGCACCTCTTGGTAGAAGTGCTCTACGGATTTCCAGTATTGCTCGCCCAAGGGAGTGACGAGCTTCTTACGGCTGCTGGGAATCTCAATGCCGTAGACATCTTGCTGCACATATTTTCGACTTGCATATCGCCGCTCCCGGTGTGTCGCTTGGCTGGCATTACTTTGTGGCTGCACCGTCCCGCTCGCCTTCAGGTTGTTCATCTCTTGCTTGATAGCAAGCTCGGCCGTGCGAGCGTACTCGAACTCATTATGCAGATCTGCTAGCGCCTCTGCAACAATTCGAGTGTCAGATTGGGCTTGGGCTAGCTGTCCGAAAGCATGACTATTCTGCCTTCGCATAGATTCGATTTCCTTATCCGCCATTTTAAGCCTCTGCTTGCAGGCATCCAAGTCGACAATGGCTTTGTCCTTCTCAGCTTTACCAACGGTCAAGTTGGCGATCGCCTTATTCTTCTGATCTTTGCATATCTCGAGAGACGCCTGAGTCTCGGCGAGGTCCAGCTTTGTCGGCGCGAGCTCATCTTCCAGGCTTGCCAGCTCAGTCTCGAGCGATTTCAGCTTTGCCTTAAGACGTCGTATCTCCTCGTCCCGATACTGCAATGCCTCCACAGACTGCCCATGTTGGGCTCGAAGGTCAACGTTCTCGGCGCGGCGGACAGCAGTGTCCGTCTTTGCCAACTCCCACACGTTCGCGTTCACGTATGTATTGTCCTCATCAAAGGCTCTTACTCGCTCCAGTTGTGCGTATATGAAATCGAACAGCTCATTTCTGGCGCGGTCGACCGCGTTGAACCTCGCAAGCAGTTCACATTTCTCCTTGTTAGAGCGCGTGATACAACGGACGGCTTCGGCAGTTTCTTGCTGAGACTTATCATGGTCTGACTTAAGCTTCGCTATGTTCGCGGCCTGGGCAATCATGCTTTGCTGTAGTGTCATCAGCTCCGCTGCATTCGTCGCCGCCTCATTCTCGACCAGCCTCTTTTGTTGGCGGAGCTCGCAAATACTCCCGAGGTTCTTGTTGAAGTCGTCTATCCGTGCTTGCTGCTCCTCAAGCTTTTCCCAAAATGCAGCTGATTCTCTGTCGTCTTCTTCTTGAAGTAGACGCAGGTGTTCCAGCTCGGCGTAGGTGTCACGATTTCTGGTTAGAAGCTCGTCGTTGTGCGTGTTCAGGTGCTCGATCACGCCTTGCTGAGTCGTTTGTTCGTCTCGTACTGTGTCGAGGCGATTTTGCAGAGTGGTATTGGCGTCCCGAAGAAATTCGATCTCGTCGGTGAGATCGTCTATTTTACTAGGGTCGTCGTTCCTCCTGGCCAGTTCGGCTCGAAAGCTCTCAATCTGTTTCATCAACTCGCAATTTTGTTGGTGTATGTCCCTATTCTGAGTTGCGAGGGTCCGGTTGTTTTGGAACAGTGAATCCTTGGCCGCGCGAAGAGCGTGAATGTCAGCTTCCATCTTTAGCGACTGCTCCTTCGAGATATAGAGGCTTGCAACAAGAGCCGCCTCTTCTTTTTCGTAGGCAACAGCACGACTTTCGAGATTGAAATTGCCCTGCTCAAGCTCATCGATCTTTGCCTGGAGCTGAATCTGTTCGCCCTTCGTGCAGTCTTTGAGTCTTCGTTCTTCCTCTGCCTTGTGTTCAGCTACAGCAAGCCTGCTTTCCAGCTCCGACTTTTGCTCGCCTAAGTCGTCCTTTTCCTCAATCGCAGCCTTGAGGTTGTCCTCGTAGGCAGCGATCATCTTCTGCGAAGCCGCTCTCTCTGACCTGAGCCGCCCGTTTTCTACTTTGAATTGACCCGTTCGGTCTTTGAGTCGTCCAATCTCTCTTTCGAGGTCCAATATTCTGACGGTGTGGTTAGTGTTGGCATTACTCAATGTTCCTTGTGCCGCTTCCAGCTCTCGAATCCTCGCCGCCTTCTCGTCGTTCTCTTGCTCTAAGATGTCTTGGCGATCGTACACGGCATTGACGTATTGTAGCACGTCGTCTCGGCGAGCAGTGGTGACTGTCTGGCTGTCCCTCGTACTTGTCCCTGTGCGGCGGCCCTGCAACGGGTTCGCGTTCTCGGCCAGGGCTGCAACTGACTTGCATGGCAGGGTTGAAGAGAGTCGTTGAGAGTTGTAGGCAACAGAACCAAGAAATCTATTAGCAGTGGGAGCGTGCGATGGCGTTCGATTTTGAGGCTGTAGGCCGGCTTTCTTGTTTCTCGGCGCGGCCTGGCCTTGATTGTGAAGACGAGAGGTATGGATTGCTTTCTTTCTGGCTCGATCCATCATATTCTCTAGGGTTTGTCGACTCAAAGCATTGTCTGCTGAGGTCAATTGTGATCTTAAGCGGGATTCGTCCGTCTGCGTAGGTTCTTCTTTGTGGAATGCTGGAGCTGGAGACGCAGACGGTGACTTGGTCGGAAAGTCTTGCTTCCGTCGTTTCGCTGGACCCGTCGCTACGTCGCTCGAATCGCTGCGATTGGTCGTGGTAGATGCATGCGTCGAAGTGCCCATTGCGAGCAGATGCGTGGGAACGGCTGCAGGTTGCTGGTGAAGGAAGACAAGGACCAGGCATGCGCACACAAAGCCTAGGATATTAAGAAGGAGGGGAATATAGCGACTTCGCCAACATCTCCCATGTCGTTCAGTCTCTTACCAGGCCGCTGTGGGCCATCTTACCTTGTCTTCATGCAGGCGCCCGATTGCCAGAGCGCGCGGAAAAAATGATTGATCTGAAAGCCGCAAGGATAAATTCGACCCAGAGCCACGCGTCCCTAGCTAGCCAGCCAGTGTCGGCGCCGGCGAGGAGATGAAGAGGGACGTCGTCGAATGCAGGCGAATCCATCATCACAAGACGCCATCGTGATTGCGTGGATCGTGATCGATACCACACGTGCCACAGCAGACAGAAAAGTCGAGGGTGTAGGTGTCGAAGGGAAGGATTGGGAAGATGGAGCGCGCGAAAGAGTGGTTCTCGTCATGCGCCTTCGGAACGCGAAGGTAACACGGCAGGATCGAGCGGGCCAATGGCAGGCATGCCGATAGTTCTAGTCCTACCATTGTTGGCTTGACACTCGGGATTTCATGTCACAAGGTATATCGTTGTCGCAGCGTGATAGCCGGCATACCTTGCACTCCTTTGTAGACCTGGTTCAAGCCAGGTACATGTAGCTGCTGTCTGCTCATCGACAAGGAGCTCTCCTCCAGACCTGGTCAGCATAGTCATTGCGACCATGGCTCGGCCTGCAATCCATAAGCTGGAACTCAGAACAGCTTTGGGTCCGGTCTACAGAGACATCCTCGATGCCCCACCGCGAGACTGCACCAGTGACGGTATCCCAATCATAGACCTCTCGCCCATCTTCTCGGACAACCTTGACGACCGCTCCGCTGTGGCTCAGCAGATCAGGTCCGCTAGCACCAAAACCGGCTTCTTCTACGTGAGGAATCATGGCATTCAACCAGAAACGATCGACAGCGCCCGAAGGGCTCTCTTGTCGTTCTTTGATCAACGCGAAGAGGCGAAGATGAATGTGCACAAAGCCACTTCCAAAGCAGCATCAATGGCTACTCACCAGCTCACACCACCATGATCAGCAGACACGACAAGATTGACAATCGTCAGTCATTCTCGTGGTAGTATTTACCCAACTACGATCCGGACCCAAAGCCTCTCGATGGAATTCCAGACGAGGTGAAACCGTACATCTATGGCGAAGACGCAGTCTGGGACGGTACTGCACAACCTCAAGGCTTCAAGGAGGCGTCACTCGAATACTGGACTGCATGCCTGACTCTTGCCCGGCGCCTCGTCCGGATCTTTGCCCTAGCACTGGAACTTCCAGAACATTACTTCGATTCTCAGGTGACGTATTCTGGTGCTGATGGCGTATACAACTACTATCCACCTCCCACAGCGCAGGACCTCGAAGACAACACCTGTGGCCTTGGCAGTCACACCGACTTCCAGCTCTTCACTCTGCTATGGCAAGATGAACACGGAGGTCTGCAAGTACTCCAGCCTGGAACTCTGTCGAGCGATTCATGCCAATGAATCAAAGCCGTCCCAGTGCCTGACACCATCGTAGTCAACATCGGCGACTTCTTAATGAGGCTTTCGCACGACACGTTCAAGTCCACTGTACATCGAGTCTACAACAGGACTGGCAAAGAACGGATCTCAATGCCGTTCTTCTTTGGACTGAACTTCAATTACGTAGAAGGCGTAATCCCGAGTTGTGTCAGCGAGCAGAATCCGGCAAAGTACAAGCCGATCAGTTGTGGTGACTGGTGTCAGTTGCGGTTAAAGCAGGAGAGTGTTGACTTCGCAAAAGCAAATGGAACAAGTAATGTTGCTCCTAGTGGGAAAGTCGTTGCGACCACACCGGCACCTGCCTTTGAATCCGTTTCCTCCATCTCCAATATGATGAGTCATCGAAAACCTTTCCGGCACATCACAGCACACGGAAAGCATGTTTCCTCAGACATGAGTCGAGCCCACTCAAAGCAGTTTCAATTTATACTTCGAGATCAACGTCCTCCGATTCCCGCTCAGTCCCCGACTAAAGAGCTCCCGCCTAAGCTCCGTCTCCCACGCACTTTGCAGCCAGTCCTCCAGAAAGTCGACAATTATCGGATCCAGAGTCCCATCTGTAGTACAGATCATGATCAGACCGCGAACCTTGCTCCTGCTTGAAGCGTCCACAGATCTCAACCATTGTCCAGCCGTCTCGGGCGATCTGTAGAGGTCGGGCACCACGATATCGACTTTGGTGCGGTGGTAGTATGGGAGTCGCTCGGCACGGAGCAAGGCACAGATTCTTGTGATGGCGGGTCGATCGGTACCTACGAGCCGCTTGGTATATTACATGTCTGACGGGACTCAGCGAAATTCGCCCGCCGTTGGTGCAGATGGACGCTTCGTCGATCGTCAGTTTTCCGATCTTGACCCAGAGTTCTGGTGGGAGGTTGAGGAGAGGGAAGGGCTGTTATGTCAGCGAGGTCCAAAGGGAACGAAGATGATCTGGCTCTCACCTTGGCACCGAGGTTCTCGGTGATCTTATCACCTTTGTGGTCACCTTCCATCTTTCCGCGAGTCATCTCAACAACTTCCTCCTTATGGTCTGTTTCGTGATGCTTGTTCTTCTCTGAAGATTGCATGGTGGTTGCCTTGCTTTCGGGTGACAATCTGATGCTGGTGAAAGATGTGGTTGTTAATGTGGTGTGGATACGAGCAGACGAATGAAATCACGGTTTGTGAGAGCCTCGCACTCTGCTTACATAACTATTCAGAGCTAGCTCACTTCGCGACTTCCCTAACCACATGGGAGCAAACAGCGCATCCAACACATGAGTGCCTCACGCTATGTGGCTCCAGCTACGAGTAGTGTCGAGAACCACATAGAGCCGGTAGTTCTGCATTTCTAATTGAGATCGAAATCGAATCAGCAAAGTCGACGCCTGAATTGATTAGTCCGACCTGTGCCTCCAGAAGGAGCATTTTTGGCTCGGTGGCACGGCGTACACGACGCAACCACGGCCGGGAGCCGACGAATGCAATGGCGGGTCGTTAAGCAGGTCAAGCTTCTCCTCCTACGAGACTGTCGGGCCACGGGCATTGTATTTACCCTCGTTTTGATGTTTGTTGCATTCTCGGGAGTACGTAGAATGCCAGCGCTTGGAGACTCTACCAGGTACGTACGTCTCGTAATACGAATCGTGATAGTCTGCGCTTGATAAGTAGAAAAGCAAGTTCACCCGGCGACATGTGCCTACAGCGGAACACCAGACTCCTCGCTAAACGGTCCATCAATCTACTCCATCATTCCCATCAAGCTTGGGAGACTTCCTTTTCTTCCTGTTCATTCCATCCCATCCCATCCCCTCATCGCGGTAACCTACTACCACCAACTTTGCTCGCACCGGCCGTCGCCTGCGCATCCTTCTTCGGCGGTCGCTCAATCATCAACTTCTCGAGCCCCAGGTCCTTCCAAGCCGGTTCGCGGCCTTTGTTCTGTGCGCGCTGAATCCCGAAAGCCGCGTGCTGGTCGGGCACAACGTCGTCCTCGTCGTCTGGGTTGATCGGTTGGTGATGTGGCGGGACGTCGATATGTTCGGCTGGAAGTTTGATGCGCGTGAACTCCTCGAGAAGGTCTGCGTGGTGGGCGGAGTGGAGGTGCAGGTGTGTGAAGGAGGAGTCGCGGGACTGGGAACATTAGTATTGGGGTAAGGGGGAGGTGTGGGTTGGGCGTTGTGTACCATGTTTGTTGTGGGCTCGGCGCTCGTTCTCGGCTTTCGGCCTGGGAGTTGGGGTCGAGTGGTGATATCGCGTCGTTGTTGTGCGATACTTCTGCCGGCGCGATATTTCTTCACGTGTACATGTACTTTTGGCCAACACGGTAGCGTTCCCGTGCGAGTCGAGGTTGAATGTCCCGGTCGTTATACTTCTCACCCGCTGCTACCGAGACTACTGCAAGCGGCAACGACGTGCATATCGCCAAGACACGTCTTCGTAAGCTCCTGATCAACATGGCGAATCGTTGAACGCGATTCGGGGAAGGGCCAACCAGACTGCGCCTTCTTTGGCGAAACAGAGATTTCAGCGTGCCAGCACCGCAGTCAATTGCTTTTGTGGTCTTGTCTCTTGCTGAGATTCGCAGGAAGAACGAGTCTTCTTTCAACGGACGGAGAAACCAGGGGCTCGCGCGTTCCGGCGAAGAGAAGCCAACCTCCCGCTCTGAGACTTTGCGGCACTCCAGTCCACCACCGCCATCTCCACGCTACCACTGCACCTTCACGCAACACTGCACCACGCCCAAACCCTTCACAACTCGACGTATACCACGACTCCTCCTCCTCCTCCTCCTCCGCCACGACTTGCATATCTGATGCGACTCCGATAGCTGCACGGCGTTTGCATTTGCGCGTTGCCCTTTCCAGTCGCTCGTTAGCAGCCCATCCCAGCCGCATTCTGCGAGGTCAAACCTACCACCCTCGAATCCCTACCACGACTGGCTGTATAAGAACCTACTGCGCCAGCCGCTGCGACTGACGGCACGCTCGACACCGGCCCTCGCGGCCTAGCCTGCCGCCATGGAGACGATCAAGGGACTTCAAAAACGATTCCCCTCCACCGACAACCTCCCCACCCTCAAGTCGCTACAATTCACGACCCTCAAGGATGCCTCAGAAAAGATGACGCCGCGACTGTCTTTCTTCAAGAAGAGGATACGGATACGTGGCAATAGCAAGATCAGTGTGCCTCTGTACCTTGTCTTGCTGTTTCCCTGCATTGTGGTAATAGTAATATTGCTCCTCTTCGTACGGCATCCTGCATCGCCCGGAGGCCGCTTAATACCCACTGGAGCGCCGCCCAGTATACGGAAGATCAACGAGAAACACGACAAGGTCTTCGTTAATGGCTGCTTAGACCCCAAGATCACTTCCAAGGAGACCGAGCGCATGAATGCTGCTTTCGTAGTACTGGCACGCAACAAGGAGCTGGACGGCGTCATTGAGAGCTTGAAGAGCGTGGAAAGGCATTTCAATCGCTGGTTCCACTACCCTTACGTCTTCCTCAACGATGGGGACTTCAACAGCACGTTCAAGGAGACCGTGCAAAACTACACCAGTGGTGCCGTTGAATTCGGAACGATTGGTTCAGATCACTGGGGCTATCCAGACTGGGTTGACACCAACGTGGCCAAGGAAGGCATCAGGAAACAGGGAGATGCAGCCATCATGTACGGTGGCATGGAGTCCTACCACCACATGTGTAGGTTTTACTCGGGCTTCTTCTACAAGCATGAGCTGCTACAAAAGTACGACTGGTACTGGCGAGTCGAGCCTGAGATCAAGTACTTCTGCGACATCACCTACGACCCGTTCGTGCACATGGCACGGAATAACAAAACATACGGCTTCACCATTGCCGTCAAGGAGCTGAAAGAGACGGTGCCGAACATCTTCCGATATGCCTCTGCATACAAGCGAACGCACAACATCACTTCGCAAGGTCTGTGGGAGATGTTCACAGAGCCGAAAGAAGGGTACAACCAGGATGGAACTCCCAAGCCAGGCACCATTCCACCGGATCAGCTGCCGAAGGAGGATCCTCGATATGCGGACGAGAAGCACAAGCCTTTACCTGAAGACATCCTGCGAACCGAGCCTGGGCAAGGAACGCTACCAGAGATCGATCCTGAAGCCATGGAGGGTGAGATCTACAACATGTGCCATTTCTGGTCCAATTTCGAGATTGCACGATTAGATTGGTTCAGAAGCAAGGAGTATGAAGAGTTCTTCCAGATGATGGACAGATCCAGTGGATTCTGGATGGAAAGAGTAAGTCATGTTGTTGCAAGATGATCTTCCGCATTCACTGACTCTGTGCCAGTGGGGTGATGCACCCATCCACTCGCTCGCAGCTGGTGCCCTCCTTGGACCCAAGGACATCCACTACTTCCGAGACTTCGGGTACAGACATACTACGATTCAGCATTGTCCGGCGAATGCTCCAGCGCGGCAGCTTCCTCGAGAACCTTATCTCGAACAGACGACTCTCGACGAGAAGGCACGGAAGGAGGAGGACGAGTACTGGGCAAAATGGGACACCGAAAAAGAGAACGGTGTCGGCTGCAGATGTCGCTGCGACACTGACATTGTCGAAGTCGAGAACAAGGAAGGAAGCTGCATACCCGAATGGGTAGAAATTGCAGGTGGGTACATCACACCTGAAGGACCCGGATGATGATACAACAAGATGAAAGACGTAATGGCAGGAGCAAGCACAGCAAGGGACTTAGCGTGTTACTGTTGGAGAGCGAAAAGCGCCGCGGCGTTCGTTGTTGCACATTACTGCAAGCGATTTACTGCATTGGGTGGAGTCGAATGTCGACACAATTTGGCAAAGGGAACTGTACAGGCAGGCTACTCATCGGATGCTACTGCTGGACTGTGCGTTCGTTGCTCTTTTCCTGCTTTGCTCGATTGTTTTGCACCACCATACAGTTACAGCTATTGGCCATCTGCGAGAAGCACGGAGATGGTTGCTATCTCTTATGAAAGATACTACTATGCTTCACAGAGCTTCTCCTTCTCTACCAGCTTCGTGATTCATCAAGGTCAAAGGATGATCGCTGCTTCTTTCAGCTTCAGCAGCCTCCGTCTTGTCTTTCTCACAGCCTCATCACACCATCTCACGAGTGTCGACTGCCCTTCGCAAGCGTCTTCGGATATCTCGATGCTGCGATTCAGTCACCGGACATGACACACATCCGACCTCGGGTAAATCGGTCAACCACCTCTGCTCGAGCTTACCGTCATCAGAGCCATAAGCTGTCGACATGACAGAACGAAACATACTACGGCAGTGAGCACCAGACAGGCCATCGACTGCCCAAAACGGGCCCCAGATCCTGCGTTAACACACCTATGTCTGAAGACAAGACAATGGCGCAGCCTAAGCAAAGAAGATTTGATGAGCAGTGATCAGGAACTGCTGTGGTGCTACATCTACTTCAGGAGCTACCCTGTTTAGAAGAGCTCCCCACTACTACAGCTTGCATTACCAGTGCCGTTGGAATAGCTTGCATCATACTCGCACCGGACTTTACACCATCGCCCGCGCGCGACCGCGCAAGAAACTGGCGCTGCTGTTTGGAGTGGTTACCGTGGCTGGCGGATCTGCATGATGAAGTGGTTGTACAGAGGTAAGATATAAAGAGTCGCTGCCCCTCCTGCTTCGACTTGGTCTTTCGACTTTGATTTCGCCATTCTTTCCATTGTAAGAGCTGTTTTCGAGGAAAGACGCTTAGAGAAAGACCCGACAAATACTACCGACTACGATTGGGTGTTTTCGAACAGTACTTCTCGGCTGTCGACGCTACACTGCTGCGACTTCCGACTCCTCTGCTGCTGTGAAGCAATTCATCAAGAAGTAGCGACTAGCTAGCTTCGATCTTGACGGAAACAGCACTACTGCACAGGAAGACATCGATTGAGCAAACGCGATAGCAGAAAAGGTCCCGCAAGCAACATCACCGAGCAGGAAAGCAATACACAATGTCGAGCCAGATCCCCAAGACCATGAAGGCCGCCGTCCTGGTGGGCGCGCAAAAGCCACTCGAGATCAAAGAGGTTCCAGTCCCAGAGCCTCAGCCAGGTGAAGTCCTGGTCAAGGTACACGCCTGTGGTGTCTGCCATAGTGATCACCATGTTCAGAATGGCGATATGGGTCCACCGTGAGTATCCAGTCTCGCGAGACGATGGAGCAGCGGCGCTGATGTTTTGTGTATGTCCAGTGGCATCGAGCTCCTCGGCCACGAGTTCATCGGCACTGTCGTAAAGACCACCGAAGGCGAGAAGAAGTGGAAAGTTGGCGACCGCGTTGGTGGGCCATGGTAAGTCTTTCCAGCAAAAACCAACACCACATCCCTCTGGTCCGTATCTAATATTTCCCATCGCCAGGCATGGCGGCCACGACTTCTCCTGTCGCGCCTGCACTCGCGGCCTCTTCCAAATGTGCGACAACAAAGCCATTAACGGCGTAACTCGCAACGGCGGTTACGGCGAATATGCCACCCTCCGCACCGAATCCGCCGCCCGCATCCCCTCCAACATGGACCCTGCCGAAGTGGCTCCCCTCCTCTGCGCCGGCGTAACAGTCTTCAACGGGATCCGGCAGCTGAACATCCTATCCGGCGAAATCGTCGCAGTCCAAGGATTGGGAGGACTGGGACATTTGGCGATCCAATACGCCAGGAAGATGGGATACCGCACTGTCGCCCTTTCCCGCGGAACGGCGAAGAAAGATTTCGCCATGAAACTTGGCGCGACAGATTACATCGACACCGAAGCTGGCGATGTCGGCGAAGCATTGCAGAAACTCGGCGGAGCCGCTTGTATCGTCGTCACAGCTCCCAACCCGGACGTGATCACTCCCTTGATCGGCGGGTTGGACAACAAGGGCAAGTTGTTGCTGTTCACGGCGATTGGACCTGTGCCTGTTGATACGGTGCAGATGGTGCTGAAGGGACTGAGTGTGCATGGGTGGCCGAGTGGACATGCACTTGATTCCGAGGAGGCGATTGCGTTTGCGAATACGCATGATGTGCATTGTATGATTGAGAAGTTCCCGCTTACGAACGCGAATGAAGCGATGGAGCATATGTTGAGTGGCAAGGTGAGGTTTAGGGCTGTTTTGACGATGGATTAGATTGAAAACAAGAGGGGAACGGGGAGAGGAGAAGGGTGAAAGTGATGAAGCATCGTGAGGATCTTACTTACAATCTCGTCGAGATCCCTCTTAAACGTAAGCTTCCCACATGCAGTAGCTTGCGTTGATTATGCGATATAGCGTATCAAGACAGGATGCTGTCTTGTTGGGGTATCACTATTCATTCACTCATCTATTCTTCCTCCTCGTTCTTCTCGCATTCCTGCATTCATTACCCCGATCGGAGCTTGATCCTGCTTGATATCCATGTGATCTGCCAGTATTGTGAACAGGCACAAACGCATGCTGATCATTTGGAGTCCAAATCGTCCAGGTACGGTTCCTCTTCGAGCCAAGCTGTCCTCGTGAGAGCGGAACACGACAATCGGCCTTGGCATGTGAAGCCGCTCCGGCGGAATTGCGGCGGTTCCGGTTCGTGATCATCGATCCCTTGCGGCGAATGGCCGTCTATCTATAGTATTAACCTTGTTCGTGGTGATCATGGACTGCAGTCGATCATAATGGCGATTGACTTGGTAGTGTTTGCATGTCGATAAAGCTCTCCACCTTAGCTTGCCTATCGAGACCTAGGCTTGTACTCGGCCGTTGTGAAGGCTCTGGTGGACACCCGTAGTCCTCAGCGAAGGTATCATGTGGCCGCCACCTCCTGCTAGCATGCGCGGGCGTCTCTTCCATCATCCTTCCCACTTGCTCCAATGTGAGACCCTTCGTTTCCGGGACGAACGCCCAAGCGAAGAGCGCACAGATTCCGCAAGTCGAGCCCCAGACGAAGAAGACTTTGACACCCAGGTTGCCTTTGTCTCCATCGACGATGTAGGGGATGACGACTCCGATTACGCAGTTCCAAAACCAGTTGCTAGCAGTGCTGAGGGCGACGCCTTTGGACCGCATAGGTAGTTGAAAGATCTCGCCGACAACGACCCAGGCAGTAGGTCCCCATGTGCTTGCGAAGAAGAAGACATAGACACAGACGAAGACGATCAGGATCCAATTGGCAGCTTTCGAATGCGGAGCCGACACGCCGACGATGGCGATGACGAATTCGCAAATGCACATCCCGATTGCACCGTAGATGAGGAGCGCACGGCGTCCGAACTTCTCGATGGCGTAGAATGCAAGGGGTGTGCAGGCGACGTTGACGACAGTGGTGATCATGGAGATTAGGAAGGCATTGTCGACCTGGACCTGCTGGAAGAAAGTGACGTTGTAGTAGAAAATGAAGTTGATGCCAGTCCATTGTTGCATCATCTGTAAAGTGATGCCGATGAAGATCTTGCGGGCGTTACTGCTGGAGTCGGATATGCCTCCTGAGAAGCAGCCCATCCAGCTGACTTCGCCGACTTGCATCTCGTATTCGCAGTTGGCGACGATCTCAGACAGCTCGTCTTCGATGTAGACGGACTCGGCAGGCTGACCCCGAACTCTGGAGAGTGCTTTTGCTGCCTTGTCTAGACGATGTCTCTTGACCCAGAAGCGTGGTGACTCCGGTAGCATGAGTAGACCACAGGCCAGAATCAGAGCCCACAGGAATTGCATCGAGATTGGTATTCGATAGGCACCAGAATCTTGTCGTCCTTGCGTGGCATAGCCGACACAACTTGCCAACATGATGCCGATGGTGATGGCAAATTGATATGCCGAGACAATAGCTCCTCTTACTTTGCGCGGCGCGATCTCTGACATGTACAGGATGTTGACTGCCGAGACACATCCCACACCGAGGCCAGCAACGAAGCGTCCAACTGATAGTCCTACCACGCTGGGTCTTCCGACCTGTACGAGCACGCCGACAACGAACACGCCACATCCAGGTAGGATAATGGTCAACCTTCGTCCTATGCGATCGGCCAGATATCCAGAGAATAGAGCGCCCATGAACGTGCCAGCCGACAGGATCGAGACTATCAATGACTTCTCCCAGGTCCGGTAGTCGTAGACGATTCCTCCCTCAAGGGTGGATCCGATGGGTTCGCCGTAGTCTTGCTTGAATCTTGTCATGCCCAGGACGGCGGCGATGTAGCCCGAATCGTAACCAAATAAGACACCCGCGAACGCAGCGAAGGCACACACGAGATAGGACTTGCCGGTGACAGGCGCCTCGACACGCTGTGTAGACGTTTTGTACCCCATGTTGGAAGAGCGAGACATTCAGTACCCCAGATTCCCGTTCTCCAAGAAGTGGCAACGAAGACGAAGGTCGTCCTGTCCAGCATGCATATTCAGGTCTAGGCCGTAGAGGGATTTGACATTGCGGAGGTTGTATCTGAGGGCAAGGAAGACAGTGGACATGGCCGGTGCGAGACCGTCATGACAACCGGCACTCTGGTATACTCGGCAGGGATGTCCTGCTGATGAGGCTGCCCCGCGAAGTATGCATGACCGCCGTGCCACCAAGAGACGATCCTGGTATTACTCGTATATTTTGCGGTAAGGCCTCGGTTAGCTGTGCGTGCTGTGCTCGTACGGCTCGAGCACGGCTGGAGTTGCGGGAAGATGCTGCCCACAGCGGCGGCTAGAGGCACAGTATGCGTGTTCTCAAACACACTTGCAGGTCATCGCCGAGTTTCTGCTGCGCTTGTGTCGAGGGTGCATGTGCTGCTCACGTGTCGCTCTGGACGCTCATCGCTCATCGCTCATCATCGCTGTTACAGTATCACTCTCGCTCACTCTGCAGCAGACATGTGAACAGGCCGGTTTCCTGCTATTGTATTCTATTGTGTATGATCTTGGAAGTTAGCTCCAACGGTCGCTTCGCATCAAGCATCTAGTTCTATAATTATCATCGATCAGCCTTCCTAGTTCTTACTATTGCTCGCTATTTCCCACTATTGCTGCAGTCGTGCAGTAGCATCGGCGATGCAGAGCACCGCGCGACAAACTCACAAGTCCAAGTGCCACAGTAGCACGTCGCAACCTTGTTGTGGACGAGTCCGCCTCCAACGTCGAGTACGGACACCAGCCGGCGCGAAAGATTCACCGCAGGGATGCTGACGACGGACACACCGCCAGTGTGCCAGCGCTCTCCATTGTCTGCAAGTGGCTTTCTCAAACGACCTCACCTCGCTTGACTTTGTCATCCCTTCGAACTGACCTCAGCTGACTTCGATAGTTGCTCGAACGCTGCTGCGCACTATGGGGTGACGATATGCATCTAGAGAGATGTCGGGCGAAGCATTTGCCGCGCTTAGCATCTGCCGCGCTTCTCTCAAGGATACTCACAAAGGGTGATATACCGGGCTCACTTCCACGCCATTGGCAGCTTGAACTCATGATGAGTGAACCAACCGGGTCCAATCGCACCAGCCAAGGTATGATCTCGCTCACGAACCATCGTCGACAAGCCTTACGAGCCTCGCAAGGTGCAGGTCTCCTGGAAGTCTCGAGGAGGTTTGCATCGCAAGGAACATTCCATAAGATTGCTTGCGTACATTGCAGGCCGAACGTTGCCGACATGCCTTCATCGCTGCAGACTTTCGTAATGGCGAAGCTTGGTGTTGTGCACGAGCATAGTGTGATAGCGATAGCAAGCACGGTCTTGTGGCAAGTGAAACCACCAGCGGGAAGATCAAACAGGACACCGCCTGCTTTCGTGCAACACCAATGTCGCACCTATACTGCACTGCTTACGATATACCGCACGCGTGCTGCCGTACGAGGTGCTCAAGCGGAAGCAACGGGACATGACTCGCCAGTGGTCTCAACAAGCAACATTTCTGGTCGTCTCAATTTCGCCCCGTCTCGTCTCTGCAAGGCAGACCCTTGTGGCGATGTCGCGACCGCCCGTTCGGTACCTAATCCTGACCAGGGAACGATACTCTTATAGATACTCTTATATCGTGACCTCTACTTTGCATTTATTGAAAATTTTAACCTAGCAAACGCGCACTTCTTGGCAACTTTCAACGATCAAGCGCGCAGTAGATGTGTAAAATATGTATAACCAGACAACTCAAGCCTCCTTAAGCGCGTTCCTTTAGAAGTTTCACAAGATGTGACACGCATGAACGATGACGGGGGACGGCTGTTGCTCTTGGGGCGTTCTTACGGCATCGCCAATGGGATAGATCGAGATGGCTTACAATGACGTGGCATTGAACTGATACTGCTACGTCTCGCAGGTCACTTCTCATCATGGCCAAGAGGTGCTGGACAACTAGGCTCGATACAGACATGCTTGGACACAGGGGTTCTTGAGATCTCGCTTGACCCACCGCCAACGCCAGACTCTCGAAATCGATACCTGATCTTACATGCACTGAATGCACCATTTCCGCTCTGAATGGCATTATGGATTTGCGCCACCACCGCCTGCGCCCGCACAAAGTCTGGCGATATCTTTTGTTCAAACGCAGCCGAGAAAGTATCATGGTCATAGAACAACAACCTGAACGTTCCGAGGACAACTGGATCCTGACCAGTCTTCTCGAACTCCGGCTTTTTCGCCACAGTTTCTCGCACTGCAGCCCGGATGCTATTACCGAAACCGTCGATCGTGAACTGTACAATATTGCGGAATTCTGTTGCATTGAACTTGTTTTGCCTTAAGTCGGCATCGGCATCGGCAAAGCCTTGTCGATTGGCAAAGTGAATTGCTGTGAAGTTGGCGAGCAATGGTGTCTCTGTCAATGGCGAACCCGTCGAATGCTGCGACGTGTCTGCGAAGGCTTTCAACGCCAGCGTTGATGTTGCCAATGTCGGAGATGAGAGTTCGGGCCGTGATCAATTCGTCACGAGTGGTCAGTGGTGCAGTCACCGGCTTCGCGATGGGCTTCTACTGCACATTATTGAAGTCCTGATCGTGCAGAGCTGGTGTTTCTATAGACTGCTCTCGTGATTTGCTCGTACTGATCGTCATGCTTCGGCATATGAGAGATCAGTGTTTGCGCTGGTTGTCTCCGGCCGATCTGACGGGTGACAGGCTTAGGTTGCTCTTCACCACGCTACGGTTGGTCGTCATTCGGCGACTAGGGCCAGACCGAGGCTGACGATTCCCAGGTGGCCGAATGCGTGTGTTGCCGAAGCTCTCATTGGAGGTGCAGAGTCCGGATGGATGTTGATATAATGACCTTATAGACTTTTCGCAAACCCAACGATATCTCGTATTGCCTTGTTGTGGACCTCAGGTAAGAGCTTCCTGAAGATCAGCGCCGACCCATGGACAACTCCGAGATTGAGTTGTGAAGTGACTTCGACGCCAGCAGCAAGCAGTTTCCTGGCGTATGCCATACCCTCATCTCGAAGAACATCGAGCTCATCCATCGACAGCACATGAGGAGGTAAGCCAACGCAGTCTTCGACCAAAGCATAGTATGGCCACGCCAGCGGATTCTCAGTGTCGTTGCCGCTGTAATATCGACTCATCCCAGCCAGCATTGCAGTGTACAGCCAATATCCTTCGCACTCATACAGACTCGGCAACTCTTCCAGCTTGCGAGTGTCACTCCAGCCATATCCGTTGCTGATGTACGGAGCCATGGCATACACACCTGCGATCAGATCGACCCAACCTTCACGTTTGGCCTTCAGAGTGGTCGCCAATGCGAGATTTGCGCCTCCGCTCTCGCCTTGGAGGACGATGCTGCCGATGCGGAGGTCCGCCTTATGTTGACTCACATATCGGAAAGCCGACGCACAGTCGTTCAAACCTGTTGGAAACGGATTGCGGCCTTTTGGACTCCAGGCACTCCGGAAGTCGATTGCTATTGCTACAACGCCCTGAGCTGCGAGCGACGTGCACCAGCGAAAGTGCACCTTATTTCCAGTGTCGAGAATCACCATCCCGCCACCATGGAAATAAAGTACGCACGGCAGGGTCCCAGTCTGTTCAGCTGGGCGAAAGATATGGAGCGTCCGTGCAGTCCCGTCAAAGCTTTCGAAAGTCTGGGTTGACTGCTCCACGGCTGGCTCATCTGCATCACCCGGTAGGTCATTCGGCAGAATCTCGTACAGGGTAGAAGTGTCAGTATGATTCTTGGCCATCTGAGTGTCGGAAAAGAGCTCTGCCAGGGTCATGTCTACGTATGGATTTGGCTGACTTCCATCCATGCCGAAAGCTCTGAGCGTCTCAACGATTTTGGGATGAGCTCTCGGCTCCTGGAAGATTTTCATATTGGGGTCTCCAAGCCTTCCTGGAGCTTTGTAGGTTGTGGATAAGACTTTCTCTGTAAGGCCGTGCTCTCTGTTGAGCTCGACGCCGGAGTCTCTAGTCATCGTGGCTAATGGCCAGGGAGGGTTGTGCTACTGCGGCCGATGATACTTCAAATCTGCAGTAAGCTCACAGTGCCAAGTTGCTCGCGCTGAGTTGAAAGCTACCAAGTGCTGCATGTTGAATAACACGACGCAATAAATCGGCGGACAGTCGTAGATCATTGGCGCTAGCAGATACGTGACTCGTCATGGCCAACAGCGGTCAGCCGTCATCGTTACGAGTCAGGGAACGCGTTTGAAGTTCGAACTAGAGCACTTGGATGCGCTAGCACATCGACTGACCTCGCCTGACCGCCTTTTCCTTCATCGACGGGCTCATTACAGGTATCAAGAGTCGTGAAAAGCCCATTATGGCATCCTGAGCGGCATACTGACAAAGTTGACGGCGCGGCAAAGATGAGGATAGAAGATGGAAGACGAAGGGATTCGAAATTGGTGATGCGTCTCGAGCCCCGCAGAACTCCGAGCCAAGGCAGAGATCGGCAAATCAGAGAATGGTGTTGAGCCACTGATTCCAGCCAGACATGTACACAACACTTATACAGTCCAGAGAACATCGTGACAAGAAGGAAAGAGGAGACGAATGATGAAGGGCATGATAGTCTCGGCGGACCTCCTGGACGGAAGGTCACGTCTCGGGCTTGAGCAACATTGGTCGGGGGCATGCCCGTTGCTCTTGTCTGCGTGGTATCAACCATCTGCAATCATTGGTTACGAACTCGCTTCTCTCATAGAACCAAGGCCACGCTATGGACAAAGGTCTTCCAGTCACACATAGCGAGCGTGCCGGAAGCGAGAGGACGGACCGACATGCAGGCACTCCCTTCACCAGGCATACATTGTATCGATATATTCATCTTATAAATTCATGACTAAGCACAATATGTGAGCCACTGGGTGTCCTAGACGTCCAAATTCCTTGCCGGAATGGCGCAGTGGTAACGCGTAAGTCACACTGAGGAAGCCTTCAATGAAGATCTTCCATTGACAAAAGTGTCAGGTCGCACTTGTACTCTCAAGCACATGCGAAGATCCCTAGTTCGTAAGTTGAACTGTTGTCATGGCCATCATGAATAGGTGCTAATATCCCGCAGAATTCTGGGTTTCGGCACAACGCCCCATCATTACAATGATGGTTGTTTTTTTCTTGTGTTGCTCAACGTCTCGCTTCGTCCAATAATGTATTGACAATGGGCAGTCGTATGTAATGACAACATCTTTTTACGCGCCAGCTGATATGTCGATGAGGCTTGTCACGTACTGGACGGTGAAAAAGCTACTACATCTTCTTCGGATCTAGCTCTCACGACTCGCTGTACAGGAGCATTTGAGGACGATGCAGATGATACGTCGACGTTGATCGTGGAAGCGACACTCACTTAGTGGGACTGTGCACCATCACATGGCTGGGACCCGGAGTCCGTCCGCCGTAGCTCGACACTGTTCTGCCACGAACTTCTCTACATCGATCCTCAACACGACATGCGAACTGCTTTCCGGTGATGTGCTACACAGTAATGCACATTTTCGGAGCCTCGGATGTGTTCATGAGAACCTCTTACACCAGCCAGAGCGCTCGCACTTACCGCTCTAAGCACTTCACGCGTTATGATCAGCACAGCCCGAGTGACGAAGCGCAACACGACGATTTCTACGTTGGCTGCAGCTCTGCATCAGGATCGCTCACGGCATTGTGACTCACCAGATAGATGCAACCACCGAATAATACCATGATCACAGCCGCCCGCGCCCGGAACGCAATATCCTGGACTTCAAAGCGCCCCGGCACGAACTCATACAGACTAAGAACGATCAGTCGGTGCCACTCCTCGGATGTGTATACAAGAGCATGGTGCGAATTGTACGGAACGAACGTGTGACGGAATCGGGAGTTTTGGACCGTGATGTATAAACACGGCAGACATAGTCAGCGAGACGCTCCTGGATGTCGACATGCGGTGCGTCAGCAGGCTTACAGGCATGAGTGACAATAAGGAAGGGTCACGGTTATATCGCCGTGTGCAGGAAAGGTGTCTTTCCGCGTCCAAGCGGTAGTTGTTGCTTGCGGTAGCAATAGTTGACTCTCCTCACGAGTATAGCCACCGCTGCCGATTCCATGGCCCTTGTCGAGCCGCACACATGGTAGGGGCCCCTGTCTGGGCCACGTTCCTCGTTCATTTATGATCTCCTTGATCGCGTCTCATAGCAGACCTGCTCCGACTGTACGCCGCGCTGGACGACCCAGTGCATGACGATGTCTGGGAAAACTTGCGCTTTAACGGTATGGATGCTGCTTAAAAGATCTCCTACTTCGTTCAGAAAATCACGTTTGAGTTCAACATCGCGACCGGATATCCTCGATCCGGAACAAGGTAACTGACCGGTTCGCGCGTGTCTGCGGCTCAATCCTAGAAGACAATGGACGTAGCTGCTGACTTCAGTAGATCCTAAATATAGGCGACCAATCCCCCCTAGACTGCAGCTAGCCTTGCACCGTCCTGCGTGTTTACACAGTCTTATACCAAAAGAAAGCAGTGCAAACGTACTGGGAGCCTTCGGAATCTAGCTGAACTTAGGCACCCTGGGAAAGCTTCTCACAGTTTGGTGGCAGCTCGTTTCACAGGCACAACACTGCAGCTCGAATCGAAGTGATCGCCAGTAACAGATCATTGCAGGGCCGTCCACAAGAACTACTTCAAGCGGGCTTAGAACACTACCATAAGTTTCTCTCGTCCAACGACTGTCTCACACGATTATAGCACCGGATATGGCCGGACGAGTCGCGTTTACAGGACTTGGGCTGCTTGCTCTCTGCTCCGCCAAACCAGCTCTCAAATCACGACAGCTTCCTGATCAGCTCCCAATCGCCGGCCAGTATGAGCCATACAACAATGCTCGCGGCCCACAGCTGCCCACGCCAGGTGACCTGACTGGAGCTACGCCTGCGAAGACTGGTGGACCACCGACAGCAGATGACATCTTATACCAGCAGCTTATGGCTGCAGAATGGACTATTGTGTACTTCTACCGACGCGCCGTGGAGATCTTCCAAGCGGATGACTTCACGAAGCTTGGCTTTGCAAACACGACATACGATCGTATTCAGGAAATTCGAGACAACGAGGTCGGACATGTTAACATCATGGCTGGTGTAAGTATTTCCAGAGCTCACGCCTCGACTTACCATCCACTGACATTCCCCCATAGTTAATCAGTGACAACGCCGTCAAGCCCGGACCTTGCAAGTACACCTACAACTTCACCACCCCACTCGAATTCCTCGCCATGCAGACCGTCATCGAGGTCGGCGGCACCGCCTTTCTCCCCGGCCTGATCTCCGAAGCATCCACCAAATCCGGACAATCCACGCTGGCCGCTATCACAGAAATAGAGCTCCGCCATAACAGCTTCTCCCTCATTGACGTCTGGAAGTCCAACCCTTTCTCCGGGCCAGCCGATACCGTCTACCCATATCCGCTCCAGATCCTCTCCGGCTCAGCCTTCAATATTGTACCAGAATCCTGTCCAAAGGAGAACCCGCCATTTCCAAAACCCGAGAACGTCAAGCCGCTCATGCAGATCAACCGGACGAAGAGTGAAGGCCGTCCCGGCGAGGAGATTGAGGCGATTTTTCCGATTCCGCAGCAGCAGCCACGGTTCGAGGATGGGAAAGAGTATTATGCGGTGTTCTTCCATGCGTTGAGTAATATCAGTTGCAAGTATGATGTGCAGAAGCGTACAGCGACTGTCCCGGACGTGTTCGATAAGGAGAAGGGCGTGATCATCGTTGTCATTTCTGACGAGCCAGGAGCTCCGACGGAGGATAGCGTTATTGCTGGACCGCTGTTGATGTTGCAGCAGCCCTCTGCTCTCGTTGAGATGATGTAAGGAGTGTGAGATAGCTTTTATGGTTCGATCTGGAGAAGGAAACGAACAATTAAATCATTCCATGGAAGTACAAAAAAAAGGCAAACCGACCGGCCATCGCCGAGCGTTATGCCGCAATTTCAAGCGCTCGAATGAGTTGATATGATTCGAGGCCTTGTTTGACTAGCTGCATCAGCGTCACACACGCCGTACCATAGGGCCATGGACGATTGTCTGGGGAAGCTGAAGCAGAGTTGCATATATAGGTCTACGGCCTTACGGCGTTCAGTTGCACCGGACCCTATGCCAGACGTTTGAATGTGTGTCACGAGTCTGTATGAGGACTTGTTCGCTCCGATCACACAATGTCTTTGTGACCAAACGAGATCAGCCGAAAGACGACGCTATAGTAGTTTACATCCTCGCTACTACTAGAACTAACCGTCCCGTGACCACTAGCGCAATTGGTGGCTCTTGGCTCGTTTAGATTGCTCGTGTAGTCCGACGACGGGTATTAGATCTAGGGTAGTGTTCCCGTTCTTGCATTTCTACTCAAAACAGTTCTCGATCGAAGTTATCTGTGACAACAGCCGCTGCTGTGGCCTTGGAGTCAGTGCTCTTGGAATGCAGAGCACTGCGACAGCCACGAACGCTCAAGAGGTAAAAGGTAGGGCCAAACAATCACTCCTGGTTCAATGGCGAGCTAGCTCGAACGCTCCGGGCGAGCACACGCGGACTGGGCGACGAGAAGTGATCTCTTAGCGTTGGGGTGTTGGTTCGAGAATCGTGCGTGCGCCGTACCATTGAGCCAAAGATGATTGTCTGGAAGAAGTGGTCAGGAACGTCAATACAGCGACTCACACGCCGACGACAGCACGTGGTGAAAGGCTACGCGCTTACCTAGTTCTCCGAGCTGAAGCTCCTCGTCGCGAAGTTATACCCGAAGCCTTGACGATAGGGCAGGAGAAGTGGGCTCTAAGGTACATAGTCATCGTAACAAGCAGGGTCAGAGACGACCGCCTTGTATCGAATGGCTCAGTTGGTAGCAAAGTGATTTTCTGGGCTTGTCCGAATCACCCTTCCTGGCGCGAGAATGTGTCGCGGGGCGGGGAATGGCCAGACACTGTTCGATCCCGGGTAGTTGTTCTTTTTGCTTTCGCCTGTCACCTTTTGCCTTCCGTCCAACACTTCCATTCACCAACAAAGCGGTGTTAGATGATAGGCCCAGCCGAAGCGACTGTGTATGTAATCAGGTCTACGACATTGTTCAAGGTAGGTGTCTGACTCCCGAGATGGTGCTTTTCGACAATCGTTCTCTGGTGGATGTTGTAGTAGGGATGTGACCTTTGTTGCTTCACCAGCTCTGGGAATCGAGCTCGTCACTCATTGCTTCAACACTTTCTGTGTTGATGCTCTTGGAGGCCGGCTTCGGGAACTGTCCATCCGAGAGTGATCGTTTTGCCCCTTCAAGCTCAATTTCCCTTTGCGAAAATCGGAGCGACATGCACATGATTGCTCATCACTCTCGCCTACCACCCTCCCCACGTCTCTGGCTTTTCACTCATCTCAAACACAATCCTCTTGGCGCTCACGATCTCCCCATGCTTCAACACCGCCCTCTCAACCTTCCTTCCATCCACCCTCATCCCGTTGACGTACCCCATCCGACTTGCTCCCTCCGCCTCAATTGTCAAAGTCCTCTCCTCTTCCTCAACCCCCCCGGGCCGTGGCCCGGCCGGAAACCTTAGAGTCACTTTTTCAAAAAACGGGGTCCCAACAACATACTCATCTCCCGCCGGATCTACCGGATAAAACCCTAAGGCAGAGAAGATATACCATGCACTCATCTGTCCCAAGTCCTCGTTCCCTGCTGATCCCGCACTTGTAGCATTATACTCCGTCCACGCAATCTGCCTTACGAGTTCTTGCGTGCTCGCCGGGTATCCGATCGCGGCGTAAAGGTATGGAGCATGGTGGGAAGGTTCGTTGGAGTGGTCATTATGACCGCCCTGGAAGTAGGAATCGAGTTTCTCCTTCATGGCCTGACGGCCTCCCATAAGGTCCGCGAGACCTAGGGGATCGTGGGGCACTGCGAAGGTATAAATCCAGTCGTCGCCTTCGGCCCAGCCTTGATCGGGTGAGGCCCAGGTGCCGTTGTCGTTGCGGGCTTGCATGAAGCCTGTGTCATGGTTGTAGAGCGTTGCGTAGTTCTTGCTGCGATGCTTCAGCTCCGCCGCAGCATCGAGATCTCCAGCGTGCACTGCCACTACAGCAGCGGCATGGTCATCGAACGCATAATCCAACGTCCTAGAAGCGGACTCAGACCAGCGATCATTAGCCACCCACCCCTTCTGTGTGTACGTCGTAAGCCCCGCCCTCACCTCATTCGGCAAATTCGGACCTTGCCGATCAAAGTAAAGATACTCCGTATCATTCACCGGCGCCTCATACGCATTCCTCCTCACAGCCTCCCATGCCTTGGCAACGTCGAAACCCTTAAACCCCCGACTCAGCGCATTCGCAATCACCGCGTCAACGTGCGTCCCAATCATAATGTTCGTCTCCACGACATTCGCCCACATCGGGAGACGGCCTGCCCAGGAGTATATTTGCAGCAGGGAGCGCATCATACCATCGACGCGTTCAGGGGCGAAGAGGGTTAGGAGGCTATGTTCGGCGCGGAAGGTGTCCCAGATGGACCAGGATTGGTAGTAGGAGTCGTTGGAAGTGTGGACGCTGTCGGTGTAGCCGCTGTAGAAGGTTTGTAGACCTTTCTGGTTACTTGTCAAGGGCTCTGAGAAGTCGGATGGGTACTGCAGCGCATGAAACAAGCCAGTGTAAAATATCGTCCGTGGATCTTGGTCAGCGTTAGTCTTATTCACACCGTCAATCGTTACCCGTCCCAACTTCTGTAACCACGCCGCTTTCAGCTCTTCCACGGCATCGTCAAAGCTCTTCGACGCAGGCGCCTCAATCTCAATATTCCGTCTCGCCTGCTCCACACTGACAAAACTCAGCCCCGTCCTCACCTCCGCCCTCTTGCACCTTCCGAATCTAACATACGCTCCCAACTCGTCTCCCTCCCCCTTCTTCGCCCCCTCTTCCAACTCCCCGCCCTTGGCAACCCCATAGCTCTCAAACTCCTCCGAAAACTTCGAGACGAAATACCCTCGAAACCCCTCCGCCTTTGAAGGGCCAAGCAGGTAATCCTGCCTCTGACTATTACTTCCTGAAATCTCCCTCGCCTCAGGATCTATCTCCACATGACCCGTCCAATTCTTCCTCGTGGTTTGGAGGAAGACATAAGGATCCGATCCATCATCGAAATCAAATCTCAAGTGCCCGACGTGATTCGACGCGGTCATGGCGACTTTAATCTCATTCTTCTTCGCACTCGCCTTTACAGCCCCAACCGGAAGCATCGAGAACTTGGGCTCCAGCTTCGCCACGGCAGTAGGCTCCGCGCTCCTCTTCGTCCGTCCATTCGCTCCATCCCTCACCACATCCGGGACAGGCTGCGCTCCGCCAGGGACCGGCGAATAGATGCCCTCCGTCAGATTGTGGTCCGCCTCGATGGTGACAGCTTCCACGGTGACTTCATAGACGTACGCCGTACTCCTCTCATCACTCTTCTTGAACCTATGCGCTCGTTCCGTGAACAAAGGCTTGACCTCACCAACTCCAGGGTTTAAGACTACCTGGCCGGACTCGCCCATCCAGATGGCGGGTTGGTGCGTGGCTTGGAAACCGTGGATGTGGGCGTCCAAGTCGTTATATGGACATTGACTGATGAAGTTCTTTCTTTTTCATCAGCATCTACTCCCCATCATCTCGTATTCTCATCATAATCATGCTGACCTCTCGAGTCTGAGGTGTCCACCTCGTCATACCAAACGGCATCCCCGTGCTCGGAATCATACCGCCATTTCCATTGGGTGTGATGCCGTAGGTCCCGATTTTGGGATTGACCCATCGTAATACGCCGGCATTGTCGTGGTATTTCGCTGTATGGATCGCCGTCGATGGTGATACATTAATGCCGATTAACAGGAAATGAACGACAAAGCCAAAGACCAGTACCATTGTGCCGTATGTGATGAGGGTGTAGCGACGTTGAGCAGAAGAGCTCGAAAGGAGACGAGCCATGCTCCTCTTCTGTCACGCATGAGATGTATCTAGTACATGCTGTGGTTACATCGAAGGAAGCGACTGTGATGATCTCTGCTCACGGCTGGAGATGGGCCGCTGCGGGGATTGGATGATGCGACAGCAGATACTCGACTTGCAACCACATGTCTGCAGCCTCCCGGGGACCTCCAAACACTGCAATTGAGTGATGAAGACCTGTGAACTTCGAGACCGTGATGTGACCTAGCGACTTGAAGTGTTGGCGAAATGGAAAGGCCGCGTATCGATAGACGTGTCATGTTCGCGTTGGACATGGCATGCTCCGATGTCGTTCGTCTCCTTTCATCAGTCTGGGAAGGATATTCTATCGAGAGGAACGATACAAGACTTCAACGTACCGCCCATCTATCTACAATACAACAGTACAGTCAAGCCAGCATGCAGAACCTCCAAAGGAAGCCCCTCCGTAATTCCAACTCCTCCACAAAACGTACAATGCATTGGTGCGAAAAGGGGTATATACATATAACAGCCCATTCCCGTCATAACATGCTACCAGCGCCATGGTCGTATCAAAAGGAAATGAAAGTCGTTCACGGACGTCTAGAAGCGAACGCCCTTTCGCTGCAAGTATGACCCCAGGAGGCCATCGAGCTCGCCCATCATGGTTTGCACACCCTTGCGTTGCTCGGTGAACAGTCCGGTCATTAATGGATGGTCTGCTGGAGCTGGCGTCACGCCAGTCTTGTCGTGAATCATGACGAGCATGTCGCGCACTTCGCTGCCGTCTTCCAGCCATGCGCGGAAGCTCTCGTCACTCCAAGTCTGCTGTGGGACGGCTGGAGGTGTGAGTCGCGATAACTCGTTGCTATCCGTCGACGGAACTTTGTTTGGAGGAACCGTTGCCTTTTGATCAATTTCGACGGGCTGCGGCGATCGTGCAGTCGGTGTAGGGTCGCTATCTTCCGAGACATGCTCCGTCTCTTCTTCGGCAGGCTCTGCAGGATGCTCAATGATGCTCGGTGAGCTTGTCAAGCTGCCGGGGGAATCGTCGTCCTCTTCTTCCACCTGCGACGGCATTGGAATATGCACAGAATCAGTGCCGTTCATGAAGGCATGCGAGGTGATCTCCACGGGGCTCTCGGACAATCGCTCGCCATCGTGCTCCTCTTCTTCAGGATCGCTAAAAGGGTTCTGGTCAAGCTGATCCTCCTTCTCGTCTTGCGGCGAGTCGAAATCGTCAAGCTCTACTCTTTGCTTCGAGCGTTTCGCCTTCTTCGGTTTATCGTGGTCATCGCTCGTCTTGACCATATTCGTAATCGCATTAGTGACTGGTGAGAGCGTATTGCTGATAAGGCCTTTGCTCTTCTCGTGGTGTCCAATCTCGACGCTCTTCTCTTGTTGAGCAGCCTCAGGTTCAACCTGCCGCTGCGTCTCGTGATGATCCTTATCGCCGACAGCCATCTCATGTGCCACGGTAGATCCCTCCAGCTCGGCAACAAATGCATTGCCAGGACCAGAGTCATGAGAAGTATCACGGCTTTCCTCTGTTGATGTAGAGCTAAGCAGACTGGCTGCGACTGCAGCTTGCTGACCACTGACATCCTTGGCAGCAGGTGACAGCGCTCCACTCGGTACAGGACTAGTCGCTGCCGACTCCCGCTGCAGCTCCACAGAAGGCTTCTCGCTTGCCGCCTCTGTGCTCTTCTTATCCTTCTTCTTGCTTTTGAACAGACCGCTGAGCATGCCACCTTTCTTCGGCTCTTTCTCCTTCTTCTTTTCTTTGCTGTCTTTCTTCTTCTCTGTTGGTTCAGTGGTGGGTGAGCTGGTCTTGACGAGTGGCTCCACACTGCTGGTAGCACTGCGCGGACTTTCTGCCACTGTAGGCGACTTGCGTGATATAGAATCATCGCGCAAGAGTCCAGGCGTAAGTGTTATCTTGCGAGTCTCGATGCCATCATCTTTCAGGAAACTGTCGGTGTTCTTCCTCTTTGACTTGAGCGGTGCGGCTTCTACCGAGACCGTTGGTGTGCTGCCAGCATCGACTCCAAATCTTTCGTACTCACCTGTCTTGTCCACAAGCTTCGGCGCAGCTGGATCGTCGCCGGTTATGCCAGCTGCTGCCAAAGCCTGTGCTGCCGTTGCTGCCTGTTCTCGATCGAAGGACGCCCGCTGCGAGGATGCGCTTGATCGACCTTCTGCTTCTAGGTGCTTCGCTTCTGCCTTTGGCTCCGCAGGCTCGATCTCGTCTAGCTCGTCTGTTGCAGTGGCGTCGGACTGTTGGGTACCTGCGTAGGGATCGATCATCTGAGCTTCCTCATCCTCTGTATCGTAATCGTAGTCGGAAGCTTCTACATAAGTTGGCGCAGCGAACTGCACTGTCTTTGCGTTGCGACGGCGCATCGCCTTTTTTAATGGATTCCGGGATTTCTCTGAGTTATCACTGAGCATTGTCGCGGAGAGCTAAATGTTTGCTTTAGTCCGGGTCACCTTCAGAGGCAAACGTGTAACACATACGTCGATATTTCTGTGCTTGTTGAGACGGGCGAGTCGTTCAGTGGGTGTCTCGATATGTTCGGCTGGGAGGTAGCCTGACGTTGTCAGTCGATCGTTCGGTCATGCTCGCGGTCGGTGCATACCAATACTGCTATCCTTCACCACCCGTACGAGCCACCAATAGCTGTTGCTATCGTCAAGCAACACCATCGTGTCGCCCTTTGTGGCATTTGCTTGGCCCTCGACCGTGGCGACGAATGTATGCAGAGCATACACGAATTCGAAATCGATATCCTCTGTTTCACGTAAGCACTCGCCTCCCCAACCAGAGTCGATGAAACGATCATCAAGATCAATGAAAGCGTCTTCAGCATCATCAGAATCAGCATCGCCCTCGGAGTCAGTGGAACCGGAGTCTGCTGTGCTCTCCCAAGAAGCTGTGGGAGACGGCCCTGGCATATCCAGTAGCGAATCGTCGACTGGGAGCAGGACGCCATCCATGTCTACGCTTTGTATGCTGGTGAGACTTGGTGACGGCTCAAGAGCGGGCCGATTCGAGTCCGGTAAGCTGTGGAAGGAGTGTCGACGAAACGGACTCTCGATAGGTCGTAGATCGGGTGCCATGTCATAGCCGTGGTCTTGATTGGGCATGGCAAGTTCCTGGTTGGCGTACGATACCTCCTTTCCCCCACTTTCTCGTTCCTGGAACTCTGCCTCGTCACCGCTTCGATGCGCTTCCTGTTCTGGTGGCGATCCTTCGTACGGGTCCTGGCCATACCTACCCAGCTGGTGATGCTTTGACGGGATATACAAAGTCCCACTTCGTCGAGTGGGCATGAAACGTGCGTGCTGTGGTCCTTCGTCGAATGGAGAAGGGTAGCTGCCCGCTTCATACACCAGCGGCGAGCGCTCCACTCCCGCCATCTTGGAATGCCGCAATGGTAAGTGCTGCGGGGTCTGCAAGAATGGCGACGATGGAGGTGTATCGTCTGCGATCTGGATGAAAAAGTCGCGGGTTGGTGTTGGGGGGGACCGCGGCGACTGACTGAGCGATGGTGCCGGCCAGAGGTGCCGCGGTGTTGCTGTAGGAAAAGAGTGTGGTGTATACTGACCATCGTCTATGCTGGGCGAACTCGATATCCTGTCCATCATGTCATCGTCCGCGTCTCCTTCTACGTCTCCACCTTCGCCTGCCTCCTCGCCCTTTTGCGCGGTGCGGTTGGCGGTCACATTGTCGGTGCCATTGGAGGCCTGGGCTATGTCAATGGCAGCCGGATCGTCGGCGACACTGGACGAGATGTTCCATGCGTCTGCCAGGGCTTGCTCTTCCGAATGTCGTTCCTCGAGCACTTGGTGTACTTGTGCTGCTACGTGACGCGCGTTGCCGTCTTTCGCGTGAGGGTGTTTGGCGTGTTCAGCGGCAGTCGGACTCTCCTGGTCTTGGAGGTCGAGCGTGTCAGCCCGCATGATGTTGGGCCTGGTCATGATTGCTCCGTGTGTGGCTTCCTCGCACGACTGCTATGTTCGGCGTCGTCACAGCAGCGGCCAATGTGACGGCGCTGCTACAGGGAGTCGGGCAGGCAGTTCTCGTGCATGGCCAGCAAGGATGACTGTCACGGTTTCGTCGGGCGGGAGATCGTATGGATCCTGTGTCGTGCTGCGTGTCAGAAAGGTCGAAATGAGCGTGTCGGGAGGTCCGCAGTCAGGGCTCGAAGAATAATCGAGTGGCTGAGCGAAGAGGGTGCGTGATCGACGGGTTTTCTTGTGCAGATACTGCGGTCAAGTTGTGCGCGTCGGGTCAGCAAGACGGTGCGGTTGTGCGTGTGTTTGCAGGATGTGCGGTGGTTGATTTCCAACAAAAAGTGTACACTCTACGTCGACGTGCTGAACCTTGGACCTTGGTCACCTTGGACCTTGGTAACCCCTGCGGGCCAGGGCTGGGTTGGCGTGCTTCAGATGCGGACTAAGTTTCGAGATCCCCGTCGTAAATATTTACTGGACGGGGTTTCCGCTGCTTAAGCAAAACACCATCTCATGCATTTCTCCTCCCGTCGTTCACCATCAAATTCGTCGAATGGCTCGCACTTATCCCCTCGTGTGCCTGACTTCGACCTGCCTGCCGTTCTGCGCCGGAAGTGGACGACGACTCGGCAACGCAATATGCACAACACTCGCGCGACCCGCGCACAGCAGAGGAAACAGGCTTGTCAGGCTTTTCAGGCTTTTCAGGCTTTTCAGGCATTGAGGCAAGCTCTCCCAGACATGAGCTCTCGACTCGGCAGAGCACTTGCGAGAAAGTGGCCTGACGGCTTTTTGATGACTTCATGCCATCGTCGGCGCAGCCTGCCTGTTGGCAACACAGGAATTCGTGCGCTGGGATGTCGTCCATGTGCGACATCGAGAGCGAGCCATTGTTTCGCCCCATTCCGCTCGAGACGGAGGCTCTGTTCGCATCTGTCCCTCTCATGTATATCAGTCCAACGCTGACCTCATAGGTTGTCTTTCAGAGATGCTCTGTATCAGGCAATCTGAGCAGCATGAGCACTTTTCGCACCATTGCCCTGCAGCCACACCATCAGGGTGATTGTGAGCTCCTCAGCTCATGCGACGAGCTACAAGTACATGCCCATTCCCTCTCCCAGTCCTCGCACCTTTTGCTCGTCTTTGCATCCGGTATAGCGTTCCCCCGAACAGCAGATCATCGAATCAGCCCGAAACCACATACCCTCACCACCCGACTACGGTTCGCACAAGGCAAACCTACAGCACCACGACACCATGCATGTCCTGGCTCGCCCGCCCGGAGGACGACTTCGACTGGATGGACCTCTTTGATTAAAACCAAGCCGATGATGGCGCGGTCTGGACTGCTGCATATGACAGCGCACAGGAGACCACGTGAGTCTCCTCCCAAGAAAGAATTGACGAGCTGGTAGTAGGAGGGCGACTTCTCGGAGGGTGGTGGCCGATCCAGCGACCTCCGTGTATTGCACTGGCATGATTAGCACTCTGTCTTCAATTCTCACGCCTGGCCTTGAGAACCCTCCCTCAACGCTCCCCTGCAGCTCATTGCGCATTTGTCCAGGGATTCAGAAACGCAGCTACGAGGAGCGCGAAGTCCCCGGCCCAAGCAGACTGCAAGTGCTCTGAACCAGGCTGTAAGTACTCTGCGAGTTTCAGGAGACGCCGGGAACTCGAACATCACATTGTTTCGAAGCACAGACGTACCAAACCACATTCTTCTGCAGCGTCCGCGGCTGTTTTAAGGGCCCTGTACTCGCTAGCTTCTCTCGCGCCGACAAACTCACGCAGCACACCAGAGATGTCCATGGCGCAGCCTTTGTGGCATGCCCACAGGATGCCTGTGCCGGCTTGACTCCACCGCTCATGTTGCCTGGCCATGCATTTAAAGCACACACACAAAGATACGATCTCGAGCTTCATGGGCGGATCCGCAAGAGAAATTTATGTCAATTGTCTTGACGAGCGGGCACTGCAGCAGCGTCTCCGGCATATGAAACGTTCCGAGCCATCATGAATGCGGTAAGCAGCCTATCGCAAATATCCCCTGTGGGCCTGTCGGCAGAAGCTTAAACCCACTGCCTTCGAGACACACTGCCTAGTCCATGAGGGCGCTCGCTTGGTCAGGATGTAACACACTGTCTCCGCCGTCGGGATTTCGGGGTGCCTGCGTCCTTATTTAGCTTTTGGTCGTCATTCCATCTAGTTACTCTCTTTATCCCTGTGCCCGTCCCTGGTGCGCTTGGTCAGACGTGCTGTCGTCGAGACAAGTCGCACCATCGACACTCAAATCGCCCGACCCTCAACGACTCATATAATCCAGACTTGAGCCTCTGCTTCATGACATCTTGAGTCCCGCATCTCAATTTTTGGTCTAACACTGTTGCGCTCAGGCAGAAGTATCGCGATGGCAATCGCTTCTGGAATGAGAGTGTTCAGAAGACAGTTCCAATTGTATAGTCATTCACACGACTGTCTCCGAGCCGTCTTTGCATATGACCATTCGCGACCATCCCCCAGCAGATCTCAGCCAGCGCTAAAGGGTATCTATGCAGCAACAACGTAGAAAACCGTCTTTTCTCCAGCCATGCGTTCGTTCTTCTCATTATTCGTCTCATCCATCACTATCAAAGCGTCCTCGCATACGGATTCCCGACTCAAGCCTTGGCATCCACATTCAGCTTGAGCTTCTTAAATGCAGGCTGATTGGCGTCCTTGGGCTCTTGAGATGGCACATCTGGGAGATCTGGAACACTCTCTGCTTCGGTCTCAGCTTCGGCTCCTGTTGCGGCTTCGTCCTTCGATGCTGGTAGGGCATTTGTAGACCCGTCCTTGTTTGCCTCGAAAATCTTCTCTTCGTTCGCCTCCTTCTCTTCTTCCTCGTTGCCGGTCTCGTCTGCTGGAATAAAGTATTTTCTATCACCATTAGTCAGTCTTAAAATCTCTCCATCTTGCCCCAGGCTCCACTTACGGGATATACTTCTCATAAGCCCTCTCATCCTTCTCCATAAACTGACAAAACACAACTCTCTCAATTTTCCCCGCCCTACTCTCATCCTCCTCAAGCCACCGCTTCACCGCTTGGACCGCCGTCTCCGCCGCCTCCCCACTCGGGTACCCGTAGACACCCGTACTCAACGCACTGAACCCAATACTCTTACACCCATATTCCACCGCCAGATCCAAGCTCTTGGTATAGCAGCTCTGCAGTAATGTGGCATGCATTCCCTTCCGCTTCGTAGAGTGGTACACTGGTCCCACGGCATGGATCACCTTTTTGCAGGGGAGCTTGTAGGCACCAGTGATCTTTGCATCGCCGGTGTCGCAGCCGTCGAGGTTGCTACACTCGTCAAGAAGGCCGGGGCCGGCGGCTCGGTGGATTGCGCCGTCGACGCCGCCGCCGCCGAGAAGGGATCCGTTGGCGGCGTTGACGATTGCGTCGATTGCGAGTTTGGTGATGTCAGTGCGGATGAGCGAGATGTTGTTGTTGAAGCGGGGAGTTGCTGTCGAGGTTGGTGAAGTCGAAGGCGTGAGTTTGTTGAGTTTGTAGAGGAGGGTAAGGGTGGGGATTTCGGAGAGTGGTATGGTCGACATCTTTAGGGGGAAGAGCAGTGGCATGTATTGGCGATGTTGATGCTGGAGAAGTTGCTGGCGGAAAGAGGAAGAGGGTGCTCTAGGTAATTGGTGGAACCATGCCAAGCGCAGTTCAAGGCACCAGCAAGAACGTCACATGCGCTCTTTCCACTTAGAGTGAGGAACAAGTGAATGGGCTGTTAGTGGAGCGAGGAAGCAGGGCTTCATATGCCTGGCCCATGCACAAGCTCTCAAGTTCTCAATCTGGAACAAGCTTTCTCAGTCCCGGTCCGCGTGGAGTTGCGCGACCAGCCAAAAAAAGTATCAGCAACACCGCGGCTTTTATCCATCGACTCTCCGACACCCTCCTCTCTCCCTCATCTACCCAGTCATTCATTCGTTCATTCACCAACAGCCTGACCAGCACCAGTGCAGTCGCATTCACATCTGCCCGTCATGTCGCCCTCAATCCCTGCGCCGAAGGTCGGCTCTGCAAAAGATAGCCAGAGGGAGTCGACCGCTGCGAGAATATTGGGAGCCGGTATGGAAAGATATCCTATGAGGACAGCATAGAACACTGCCATTGACACTTAATCGATCAGGCTCCGCCGGTATCGCCGAACTCATCGTCTTCCATCCCGTTGACACCATCGCAAAACGTCTCATGTCCAACCAAGGTAAAATCCAAGGCGCAACACAACTCAACGAAGTCATCTTCAAGAAACACGCCTCTGACCCCGCCGTCCGCCGATTCTTCACCCTCTTCCCCGGTCTCGGGTACGCCGCAGCCTACAAAGTCCTGCAGAGAATATACAAGTACGGCGGTCAGCCCTTCGTCCGGGATTACCTCTCGCAAAACCACGGCCAGGCCTTCGATAACGCCTTTGGCAAGGGTAATGGCAAGGCGATTTTGCACGCCACTGCTGGCTCGTTAATTGGTATTGGAGAGATCGTGCTCCTCCCGCTGGATGTGCTGAAGATCAAAAGGCAGACAAACCCAGAGGCGTTCCGGGGACGTGGTGTTATGAGGATTGTGGCGGATGAGGGTTTCGGTCTATACCGTGGATGGGGATGGACAGCAGCCCGTAACGCTCCTGGATCGTTTGCGCTGTTTGGTGGTTCCGCTGCCGCGAAGCAGTACCTCTTCGCGCTGGAGGATTACAACTCCGCGACGTGGTTCCAGAACTTCGTCGCCTCAATTGCTGGATCCAGCGCGTCGCTGATTGTGTCTGCGCCGCTGGATGTTGTCAAGACGAGAATTCAGAACCAGAATTTCGAGGTCAAGAAGACGGGTGTGAAGATCATCTCTGATATGGCACGATTCGAGGGACCGACTGCGTTCTTCAAGGGATTGGTGCCGAAGCTCTTGATGACAGGACCTAAGCTCACCTTCTCTTTCTGGCTGGCGCAGACTCTGATCCCGGCCTTCAATAAGATGATGTAAGGAGATCAAAAGGAGTTTTCCACGGAGTTGAGGCGCATATCGAACGAGGATCTGATTTGATAGAAGAAAGCGCGCGGCGTTGAAGGACTGATTGGAGATGAGACGGGACGAATTTCGATCGAAGAAGGTGTGCATCACCGAGCCAGTGCATTCACGTGTACATAGGATGTGCCATGATGCGGATGCACCACTTCGAGTATTGTACAGAAACAGCTTGCAAACCACAGCTCTACTCGAATTCTCGCAGATCAGCTCTCGGTCTTCCCAGTTCTTTTTGTCGATCCCCCATACACTCCAAAGACCTCGACGACAGCAAGTCCTTACTTTTTAGCACACTCCAACAACCAAGACTGCCTCTCCTCCTCCCGAATCTCCCGCTCAATGATTTTCTTGCGTTCACAGATCTCCGCCTCCATCCTCTCATACCCAGGCCCCTTCGCCCGCTTCCTCGAACCTCGCTTCCACTTGTCATCCTCCCCGTCTCTCTCCACAACTTGCTCCTCATCCTCATCGTCATCCCCTCCTTCGCGCTCAGCTTCCAGCACACTATCAGCCCGTTCCGGCGACACGTTTCTGCCAACAACCCCATCCTTCTCCAGCTCCAACTCCTCCATTTCATACTCCCCTGCCTTAGCTTCCATCGGGTCCTCCTTCTCAGTAACCGGACTCAGCTGATGTACACTCCCCGACCCTCCACAGTAATTTCTGCTCAGGTTCGATGCCGGTCTCGCTTGTGGGACCGTCTTGTCGGGAATATTGAGATTCAACTTCGGCCTCAAGCACATCGAAGCTTGCGAGCTCGCTCGCGACGCAGCTGGAGAAGTTACCTGACGACTCCCTTGCGGCCACTTTGGCATATCGCATGGGGAGTCGCGGATGGTGTACTGCGTCTTTAAATCCGTGGCGCTTGAGTTTCGGCTTAAGGGAGGAGTTATGATGGGAGTCTGGAAGGGGGAGATGAGGAAGACGTGCTTGGCGGGAGAGTCGCGGAGGGCTTCGGTCAGGGTGTTGAAGATTGGCATAATTTTCGGGAATGGGAGATGTGGGCTTGATTCTTGATTTTACGCCTTCGTCCGAGATGGGAATGGAATGTGGAAGTACGGGATGGAAGGGAGAGGCAGAGAAGGATGAAAGACACGAGGGGAATTCTGTCCTCAATGTCCTCGTGAGATCATTTTTTTCTGCCTACTTTCTGAAATTCTGAAGGTTGACGTTCGGAGCTGAAACATTGAAGCCATACAGCGTCGTTATGGTTACGTTGATGGCATTTGTAGCAAAGGCACGGACCAAGCATAACCTCAGCAGGCAGAAGACGTTCGGCCGTGCAAGCCATGGGTCCTGCTCGCCCAAACTCTTCCGTACACTCGTATTCCAATCAAGCTGCAGTCACTCCCCATTCAGATTACCCACCGCCCTCGTAACCCTCTCCACGGTTTCCTCCAACAATCCCAACTCTGCTACAGCCTCAGCACTCTTCTCCCCCTCCAACGCCCCGTCTTCCATCTCCTTCAGAAACCTCTTCTTCGCATCTCTCAGCGGCTGCAGGAAACTTCCTGCAATATCATTATTCGTCCACAAATCGTGAATATCCAAAGTCGCGTGGATGTGCTTTGCCTGGAGGAGCAGGTAGAGGAAATTGAGGCTGGCGAGGTAGAATGAGATGTTCGTTTGGAATGTCATCCATGCCTCGCGGATGGGCGCTGTGGTGAGGTCTGCGTGGAGGGAGGGGAACAGGTAGGGGCCGAGGCTGTCGAGGGCGAGAGGTTTGGAGAAGATGGAGGGTGTGCTGTCGTCGTCCTCGTGTCGGTGGGCGCGTCCTGGAATAGGGGTTGGTGGATTCGCCTCGATCGTCTCGCCTTTGATCCAGCCCACGGCGGAGACTTTGAGGTTCTCGAACGGGCAGTGTTCCAATGTGTCTCGTATGAAGGAGAGGCGCACTTGCTCGTCTGGTTGCGACCGGAGGACTGTGCTTGCCAGGTAGTGTGCGTGTCCCCTGAGATTAGGATTCGGACAGCTCGAGGAGAGGAGTGCAATGACTTGAAGGTACTCGTTGAACTGTTCATCAGTGCCTGGATCGCCGATAGCGTTTCGTTCAAGACAGACGAGACCGAGAGAGAGCATAGCATCGATGAGCGCTTCTGGCTCTGTGCCCAGCTGACCAGTGCCCATGTCTGCTGGCGCAAGGCAGTGCTTGAGGAGTTCTTGGTGATGTGGAAAGAGCTCGAATGCCGGACTTGATGCACGTGGTCGGTCGTATAGGATTTTGGACACTTCTCGACCTGCATATAGCATGAGTGAGCCGAGGCGTGATAGTGGTATGTCTTTCGCGTCTGCAGGCGGCTCAACCTCGTCACCAGCATTACCATCCGCTGGATTCTCGACGGTCATGGCAGCCTCGAATAGTTGCTCGTCTGTAATTCGAAGGTCCTGAGCAAGGTTGGCCAGTTGACCGACTGCGTCTATCCGCCGATGCAGCCTCTCCTCGTTCGCGAAGCTGTCCTTGAAGGTTGTGGCATCGGGAATGGTACGCTCTGGATGCACCTTCTCCATGACTCGACTGCACCATGCCATACCCGGTACATCTTCATACGAAGGGAAGTTGAGCATATACTCTTCGAGAACATGAGTGACAAATGCTTGCAGGAGCTTGGTCTGCATGTCACTCTCCTCCAGGCTTTCGTCTGACACTGCTGATGCTTCTGGGTCCGCTGCTGGTGCGCTCCCTCTCGTGACGCTGGACGGCAGCATACCGCTACTTTTCCTGCTAGGCAAGGTGGGACGCCGGATACCAGAGACTGCCTTGATGGTCTTGACGATGGCCACCACCATCTCCTCTCTGTGCTTGCCTGCTGGTGCATTTGAGAAGCTTGCTAAGATGGCTTGTAGTGTTGTGCTCAGGAATCTCGTTGGGTACTTTGTCTTGATCCGAGGGTGAAGCACAGCCAGCATCGACAGTAAAGCAACAAATTGGTTGACCGGTAGTGGAAGCGGTGGCGGCATTTCTACCATTGCGGATGAACTGCCGCCTGTTGTCGTCGCTGCAGTCTTCAGAGGATATGTGGTACTGTCTGCTCGCGATCTGATTTCATCTGCACTTCCTTCTGCTCCACCAGCAGGCTGAGGATCATCTTGCTCCAAGCCATCGTATTCGGTGAGGCGTAGGCTTTCCGTCACCTTCAGAATGACTTCTCGCGGATTGCCGAGTCTTGCTATGTCTTTGAGACATTCTTCGGACTCTGGCAAGAGAGGGACGAGAAGATGCACCAAATCCCAGCCGATGTTGGTGGTGAGCTGTTCGTCCTGGAGTACTTTATGCAGTACGGGCAGGTTCTCTGGCGTAAGGTTGTACTCAATTATGGTGAGGTACGTGTAATAGTCGGACGCTGGTGGAAGTGCCTTGATCAGCGGGTTATCGTCTTCTGCCATTGTCGCTCGAGCAGTAGTGCTGATCGGCCTTTGTGTTGCTGCGTTGAGTGACGTAGCGTTTGCGAGTAGAAGATTTGATGTTGATGGCGGGTGACCAGCACTTCTCGAATGTTTTCTCCCGGTTGCCGACTTGGCGACAATGCTTTCTCAATGCTCTATATTGTCTCAGCTTGCTACACACTCACTGTTGGTCGATGACATCGTTAAGTTGGATGGTTGTTGCTGCATCAAAGGAAGCAAGGTTGGCGTTGAACCACCATCCCTGCTAGGTGCGGTGGAGACTGGACGTCACGTGGAAAACACAATCGATGCATATTGCACACACGGCGAGCTTTTGTTCTAGGTATACATATTTACAGAGCACTTGAAACCCGCCTGCGCGTCAGAATATAACAACCAAGAGCGTCTCGCCATCCGCTTCAGCAACTTCAGCCGCTTAGTTCGAGTTCTGACCTGGACCACCACGGACTGGTGCCTTAGGGTCAACGGTTCCCTTTGCCTTGGCAGTCTCTGGCTCACCAGTGCCCTTCTTCGACTTGTCATCTCTCTCGTCAATCTTGATTGAGTGCCTGGTGTCAGTAGTCGAGAAACCTTTCTGCTTGTTGTCGATGGCACCGACGTCTGAGCTTTCCGGCTTAGCGGTCGACTGCTGCTAGAATGTGTTAAGTCATTGCTAGCCTTGAGAGCATCAGTCTTTTGAGGAACAGGATGCAACTTACAGACGATTGTGTACCCTCGCCGAGGTTCTTGCCGAGACCAGAGTCTATACGCTTCTTCTGAGTGCCTCGGGATTCCGGGTTTGGCTCCGTCTTGCGAGTGTCCTTGAATCCATCACTGTCTGGCTTCATCTTACCCTTGAACTGCACGCCTTCAACTTCGCCGCCCTTTGGCTTCTCCTGCGAGCCACCTTCATTCGGGGTAGAGGCGGCCAAATTCTTGCTCTGGCCTTCGCCGTCGCTGCCAGAACCCTGCGAGCCGTCCTTGTTGCCGACACCCTCGTTAGACTTGCCGGACTCTTCGCTGCCCTCCTGCTGGTCATCTGCACTCTCTTCTTTGTCATCTCTGCTCTCTTCTTTGTCATCACCGCCCTCAGACTTCTCATCGTCACCTTCGGACTTGTCCTCTGACTTCTCAGACGACTGCTCTGCTTTCTCCTCGGTCTTCTCTGGTATATCGGCCTGCTCGGCGGGTGCAGAGTCTTCTTGCTCGGCCTCATCCTCGGCCGACTGATCCTCTTCACTTGGCTTCTCTTCCTCTTCCGCATGCTCTTCGTGGTGTCCGTGGTCGTCGTGGTGCTCAGCGTGCGATGTGTCTGGCCAGAGGTACCAGACCGATGGAGGTGTTATGGCGAGTGCCGAGAGGAGCCTGGAAGCATGTCAATGCCATTGATCCATGGCAGCTGACATGCACTGCATTTCGTCCAGTTAGGTAGACATCGTGACTTACCAAGGGAGATCCGAGCTGGCCTCACCATGTCCTCCATGGCTGCCGCCGCTGCTGGCGAAGCGCTTCGCAACCAGTTGTGTCCGTCCGGCCGAGGCCCGTGGTGTTGTTCGTGCACGGGTGAATCTGATGCTCCGCAGAGCATTCACACGTATCATGGGCATGGTGCTGACGTCCAATGGCTGAGGATGCAATGTCAACTGGCTACGAAGAAAGTAATGCAGCTCATCATGCAAGCTCCGTCGAGCTCGGAGGCTGGGAGAAACATTCGGATGGGATCGGCCCGAGTAATTCACGTCATGCAAAGGTCACTGCAGCTGCTTCATGCATGTGTTCACTTCAATGTTGGCCATCAACATTATGCACATGACTAAGTGGCTAGACTATATCGGAACGTGATCGTATAGGCTCTTCACGATCGTTGCCGTCATCGTGAGAGTCGGTCATTACAGCGGTCTTACCTTGACCAGAGGTCCTCGTGTACTGTCACTACGCGTGATCAAGGGCATTTTCTGCAGTGCTACTTGACAGCAGTGCTACTTGACAGCAGTGCTACATTGAGCCCTGGGCTAACGTACAAGTCCGCACGAATGACATTTCCGATGCAATCGATGCTCGTGACCGGTAGTTCAGGTTTCAAAGGATGATTTAAAAGGGCAATGCAATGGGACAGCAGATCGCCCTCTCCATATATTAACCACCCTCACGAGATTGACATCACAGCACTTTCTCCCATGCAAGGTATCTGGGCTGACCGGTTACAAGACAAAGTACGGCCAAAGTGTCTGCGGCTTTGTCTGCTTACGAACCACACTTCCAATCGCACATTATCCGATGGCGAGTCTTCAACATGCTCTCCGCAGTCTAGCGTTGCTACTTCTATGGACGACGCTCCTCCGATGACTCTGCCCACTGCTGGTCTGTGGCGGCTCATTATCGTCCGTTCCATTCCACTATCAAGCAAAACCGGATCAGCGCGGGTCACGAGAGCTATAGATGTGGGGCCAAGGGCCCAACATGCCCAGCAGATGGCCGGAGACGTGCTCGAAGATCTCTTCGTAAAGCATGACTTGTCTGAAGATTGCACAACAGCGTTCGACCGCACAGTGTAAGATCAGCAAGTTGAGGCGAAATACGCCATCGACTATCTCCCGCTCAACAAGGTACTTGCTACCGGAGATGATGAGCAGCCAGAACTGCCTTTCGAGCTGGAAGACGAAGGCCGTGACGGACCGAGGGAGGATACTTAATGTACCTTAACTTCACTCATCCTTCAGGAGCCACAAGCAGCCACCACCAAAGGACTGTACGGTCGGATGCTACGCTGTATCAACACCGCCGAAGGCCGTAGAATGCAGAACCAAAGTCAGGATCAGCAACCAAACAGTCTCTGAAGCGACCATGAACAGTCCGACCCCATCAGGTTGTTCGGACAAGGCTTGACAAAGTCGAGCCTGCTATCGCCGAGGAGGAATCCCCAGGCCCGCCAGGAATAGATCCATCCCGAAAGAGTGATCGCAAATTTTCCGTGGTTCCTGGCCAAGACCTCGAGTTCGTGGTACGCTCGGAACCAGATCAAGTGAAGCCCTCAGGTGTCCGCAAGAAGATTCGATTCCATGCTGGAAATGGCTCGTATGCCTCTCAAATTCGTGATAGGGCGGCAGATGGTGCAGCGTCCCAAAGTATCGCAGACACGACCATCGAAGGGAGAGAAGACCGGGCCGGATTACGGCAAGATACGCGCTTCATTGATGCTCAACTGGAGCGGCTAGGCTCTTGGCCGGGTCTAGGAAAGACGAACAGCTTCGGCGTATCGCAAGAGGCGTATGGAGACCCAATCGCAAGCTCTTCGTCATTCGTGTCGAACCTGATCTCACACGACTGTACTCATCACATCCAATAGGTCCTGGGTTGCATGGGCTGTACGATTGAACTGGCTGTGGATCATTTCCGCTTCATATCTTCTCACAGCTACCCGGTGCAGAAGTGAACTATAAGCTCCCTGTCCAGGAACAATTCGGTATCTTAAAAATTCTCGGCTAAAGTAATACAGCTCCGAGCTTCTGAGCTTGCAGCATATCGTCATATCCACCATCAATCAGGCATTGAGTGGCTCTGCTGATCGAAGGACAAGTGATGCAGTCATCTATAGTGTGACCCTGCTATCCAGTCTTTGCGCGTTCTTGGGTTGTGGAGACGTGTGGCAGATCCAAGTGGCTGGCCCCGAGAGGATGGTTCATCTTCGCGGTGTTTTGCGTACGCTGAGTTCGAACGGAATGCTGGCTAAGCTCCTGCTGTGGTCCGTATCGAATTGTGCGTACTGCTTCGAAGTGAAATCGCCCTTTACAGAGTCTGGTATGGAACTGCCGAAGCCTAACATTTGTTACTTCTACTCGGAGACGATTAAGTCTGAAGATGTGGCGTTCGCATCGAGCACTCCGCCTGCTGAGGACGCTGGGGCTACTTGATAGTAACATGGAGGATCCTGAACGACTCAAACAGCTTAGAGACATCGTCGGGAGACATGATTTCAGAGCGTGGACTTGGTCTCTTCGATGTACTTCCTCGCCTGCTCGAACTATCAGCGTTGGCTTGCTGAACTGGATCACGACGACCACTCACCTCACCAATAGCATCATAATCGAGCGCCCATTTGATAAACCTGCTACTGGTAAATATGGCATCCATATTCGATATGACATCCTTCAATGACTTAACACTGGACTGCACTGACTCATGTCGTCTACGATGTGTCAGTGGTTGGTTGATGAAGACGGCCGCATTCGCCTTTGCGTAAGCCTTGATGCGTTCGCAGCGTGGCTTCCGGATTTGTTGCCACGTCGCAGTTATAGCAGGCATGTGCACGTTGGGGTCCCGGTCGCGCTGGAGTAGGAAGTCGAGGACGCCGATGTCTTCGATAATCATGGAGAAACCTATCACTGTCAAAGTAATGGCCCAAACAAGAGCCAAGGCTTATGCGCATACCTTGTGCTGCATTCAGCTCCATCGCATGAGCTGAATCACCCAGCAGCGCGACACGTCCGTCTTTGCTAGTCCAGCGTGGTAGATCTGGTAGCTCAGCTATAGAAAGTCAACAGCGACACCCATTCGAGAAATGAGATATCGTACCTAGTTTCCATCGATCACAACTCGTAGCAAGTTCAAGCACCGCTCTCACATCCCGACAGGCATTCTGGGCAAAGTTCCTGACGTGCTGTATATCGGCATGCTCGTCCCAGAGTCCCTTCATGTACTTGTCCGACTTGATGCCAAACAAGCCACTGAAGAGCCCCAGCTTCTCGTGAAACCGCGAGACCACGAAACCATTATCCCCTTCAAAGATATTGACGTGCTCGCCCTCTTGCACCATCTTAGTGTCTGATCGAGACTTCAGCTGCGCTCCCGTGACTCGAATGCCGTAGAGAGTTGTATCGCTAACAATCGGATCAATTGGCTCCTTGACGTCCGCCAAGATCATGGATCTGATTCGAAATCCTATACCATCTGTAGCCAGGATAATATCTGCTTGGAGCGTCTTGCCACTCTTTAGGACGACGTATGCTTCGGCACTATCCTCCGAGACACTGTCCGCAGAAGCATCAAACACAATCTCAGCACCATACTCCAAAGCTTTGACGTGCAACAAATTCATGGCATGCTCTCGATGCGTACCCCAGTCGTCTTCATCAGACGTATCAACTAACATACTCCGCTTAGCGATCTGACCCGTGTAGATGTTACGAACCAAGAAAGACGCGGTTGGGGAGCCGATCTTCTCCAGGTCAGGTCGCAGGCCCCAGGTATGCATCATCCGTGAAGCGCCAGGTCTAATATCGATGCCGCCGCCTTTAGCTGATAGTGTTGGTCTCTGTTCCAGTACGGTTACATTGTGGCCTCGTCTTGCGAAGCATACTGGCTGCGCTCAGGCCACCTAGGCCAGCTCCAATGATGATGATGTCCATGTTGATGGCCTGCTTGGGCCTAGGTGTGGTCTGCACAAAGAAGCAGACACATCAAAATGCTATTTCGAAGCCCATTCTTTGTTGGAAGTAAGCCTGAAGGAATTCGCGGTCTTACTAACAAGCATGTTGCATTCAGGTTCAAGGGTCGGCCCTGGTCTCGGTGACTCTGGTTCTGGACACTCCATCCTTCTGAGCGTCGACGTCCCATGAGGGGCATGGAGGTAATCTGTGAGTATATTATATGTATCGCAGGTATTGTACAAAATTTGCCATGACAAAATCCAAGCTTCACATGCAGCACACAGACGATGTCCAACCAGCATGCGCCGTTACCAACCATAACTCCGTAATATCCGACCTATCCAGAATAAGGAAAACTCAAAACTGAACTCGTCGCAACGTACGCTCCAGTAGGAAGGCACACTCAAACGCTCTCGCAACGACATAGAGGAACGCCAAAACTGCCGCAGAAACCACGCCAATGATATACAGCCAGTCCCCGTCGTCCGCGTTGTGGTGTGGGACCAGGTCGTCAATAGCGGGCAAGATCAATGCCAGCACAACGATAGTCGGCCCCAGCAGTCGTCGCAAAAAGTCTCGAAGAGCACCATAGCCATCGGTCGACGACGCTCGGACATTCCAAATTCCAGCCACAGAGATGCATGGCGCCGAGGAGTATGCTTGTCAGTAGACATGCCAGCCAGCACTCCATGATCCCTCGTCGTTCTGAATGATTACGATCCCTTTGGTGAAGTTGTCGTCCTTGGTCTTGTCCTTGATCTGTGCCTCGCGAATTGGCGACTACTCTGATAGATAGCGCTCGGTAATCGCCCCAGAAGTATCATCTCCAGGGAGAGCATTTCCTTTGCCGTGGTACGCCGCCATGTGGCCTCCTGTATTTACGTGCAGCAGATGCGTAAGAATCCAGGCACCTTTGGCTCCCGGATGATCTCCGTAAGGTCCTTCCAGCTTCTGTCCATCATCCTTCAGCTCGAAGATGCTTTCCGTTCAGATGAGCTCGGGTGTAATGATGGTAGGTATTTTCCACCTCAGACTGCGCCATATCTGTCTTGCCTCGGTGATGAGAGAATCTGTCATTTTTGCAACCCGACCTTGCTGAGGTGCTTTCTGTTGAGACATGTTGAGGTGGATAATTTGATGCACATACACCAGAAGTGTAAGCTGACAGGTCCAAACAACCTGTAGACTCTCTCGAACGTTCGGGCTCCTCACGAAGTACGCCACCAAGCGCTCGTCCCGTTGGGGAGCGTACAATCCGGGCGGAAGTCTGCCAGTCCTCCAGCATAAGGAGCTTGAGCGAGTGACAAGTGTATGAGCAAACGTCCGTGAACAAGCGAATGTGGAGCCATTGGCGTCGATGTATATCGGTTCAAGTGCTCGTAAATGTGTGGACCTTCCAACCTTCTCCGCCCCGGGATAAAGTCATTCTATCTTCAAATTCGTCAAACAGCCTATGAAGCATTACCATCAACGAGTGCCAGCCCTACCATGTTTACTAGCCTTTGCAGGCAGCTGTGAGCCAAGAAGGTACATGTCTATATGCAGCTCAATCGTCACAGTGCTCCGCCTGGATGGACAGCAGCGTCCTTCAACGGAGCCAGGGGAGGGAGCTCACGCCATTGGTTCGAAGATGATGAGTTGCTAATCTTGGCCAGCCTTGCTGTGGGGAGGTCCATTCTGCGGTCCGTGGCGTTGCGGCGCGGTCCTGCGAGTGCATCGAACGACAGCCTATCCATGTCAGCTAGATGGCACCAGGGTGTTGGCGATGTAGCGAGAGCTCTATTGCTTCACTAGCTAACTTTGATACTCTATGCATGTGGCTTGGGATGTACTTACAGATTGCTCTGGACAGCTCAAGCGAGGTAGGTCATCAGTTCTCAAGTGTGACTCAGCGTCAGCGCAGACTGACTTGACCAAAATTGTGGCTGTCTCATTAATTTTCGTGAATTACAAGTCGGTTCCCTATTCGACCGCGTTCTGCCATTCAAGCTTCCAATCCGGCCGCCCATACCTCCAATCATCGAAATTGACGTTGCCAGGCATCTCGGTACCATCACTAAGTCTAAGACGAGGAAAGTGGTCGTTTGCCCAGACATACTTGAAGCCGCGCCGAGGGCTGGCGCCATAGTTGATGGGCTCAATGTGATGCCCATTGCGATTGGCTTGCCGGGCGTGCAATGGGCCGGCACGACCATTCGTCGGATCGTGACTCGGGTCACTGATGTTGTATGGTGATAACCCCAGGAGGTACCGAGCCCAGTCAAGGGCCTGGCGGATGTAGGAAGAATTGGATGAAGTGGGCGCGGCGCGCTCAGGTTGGAGTTGCAGTGGACTACTAGGCCCTTCTTCCTGGCCCGACAGACCTTCGATGCTCGTGGCGGTAGTCGTGGGCGCTTCCGGTATTTCAACAGCTTGACTGAGCTCCCGAGCCATCGTCTCGTTGACTAAGACTAGGGCTCCAGAGTGCCAGCCGGCAGCGGTCACGCTTAGCGCAAAATACGCACCCAGCCCATCGTCGTTGTCACTTTCGACATTGAACTTGCTCTCCCAATCCCGACCTTGTTGCTCGATCCACTCGCTCACCTCGCCTTGAGCTGCAACACTTGGGCTTCCAAGGGCTAGTCTTATGCGGTCGGCAGCTTCTGCTTGATCGACTCCACCCGACGTCATGAATGTCAACCATTGTCTCTTCTCTTCCTGAAACCAGACTTGCCGGCCCTCAGTGTATGCGTGTGGTACCAAATGCCCATCGCCGCCGATTCCTTGGTTGCGTATGCCTCGAAGACGATTTTCAGGTGTGCCACTGCCTCCCAACCCAAGGGCGCCGCAGCCTTGCGGCTCGTAGCCATAGGAAGTGATGTGACCAGCGGCATGAAGGGCATGAAAGTGGTAATCTCCAAAGGCTAGCGAGATGACTTTCTTGTTCTGTAAGGCAGTAATCCTTTTGAACAGTCCAGATAGGCTCGGCTGCATCGAAGGGCTGGCACGCTGAAGCATTGGCATCAGCGTGTCCAGGTCGCTTGTCAGTACGGCGCCTGCCTTTGTGAAGATCGCAAAGTTCTGAAAAGAGCCCTGGACATCTGTCACGGACCCGTCATCGCCAAAGTTGTTGTTACACGGAACTCGGAGCTCGATCGGATCTTTCACAACTTGCTGGTCATCTTCCCAGATGATCTGTGCTGCGAAGGCCTTGCCGAGCGAGGTGTTGAAAATGATTGCCGCCTCCAATACAATGAAATTCCGCACCTCTCCAATGGGTACATCGGTATCAACTGCCTTGCCATGTTTCGGTGCAACGGAATTTGTCCCTGGCACGACCGCAGTCTCCAGGACCAAGGCTGTGTCGGTTTCATCGCACTCTTCCTGGGTCATTTTGAGTGGCTCCCAAATCACTATCCCGCTTCCTTCGATGTAGGCTGCAGACTTGTTCCATCCAGCCACGACCTTTCTGACCACTCCTCTACCACTTTCGCGCCCATCCTCTCTCGTTTCGTGATGAACAAACTTCACATGCGTGCCCGGTAGGTCTGCATTGTGCCAACTCCAAATTCGCCCACTGTCACTTAATGCAAGAATATGGGCTCTGCCACTCGAGAATTGGCGAGTTGCCATGGAAGGCTCAAATCTTTCCCCAGCCCTCGGGTATCCACTGGGAAATTTCAAGGCCACCGGCTGTGCCTGAACACGATGAACGTATGGCGGTGTTCTGCGATCGAAAGACAGACCATCCACGACCCCAACCATGTAAAGTATTCCCTTGTTCGACAACATCGTGGTACTCCACCCACCGCACTGCACATCCGATATGACGCCCATCTCTTTCGTAATCCCTTGCACTTCAACTGGCCAGTTCACATGGCGTCTGCGGCCTCTGCGGGCACCGACACCTGTGTGAGTCGATACGGGTGTTTCGTAGGAGTGTCCGAGGCATCCTATGAACAATAAGTCTCAGCTGAGAAGCAAACACAATGTATTGGCCGAGTAGAGAATGTTGGATCCGGAAGCAGTGCGTTGTACAGCACACGTTGCCACCACCACAGCACTTCTTCACGTATTGCCAATGCATACCTTTCTCATTATTCCCCCAAGTAAAGATCCTCGCCTGCGTCCTCAATCTTTTATACAGCTTCTGCCATCGTTCTCCATCGTTTTGCACTACAGGTTGGTTCGGAACACGAAAATCGCGGCGGACGAGGTGAGACCAGAAGGGACTATGTAAATTCACGTTAGCGCATAGCAGCTACAATAGAACCGGAGGCCACTCACCTATCATGCAATATCTCCGTGCTATGCAGCGCTCTGCATGTAGCCGTCAAGCTTAGGAACGAAGGTGCATCGAGGTACGGGAAGATCAGGAGTAGGATATCGATAGGGAGATCGAGCAGCTTCGTGCTTTGGTCGTCTGCCATGTCGTTGGGTGTGTAGTCATGGAGCAGTTGGTGTGACGTTGAAGCTGAGACTGAGGTAGTAAATGTTGCCAGTTGGAGATCGGCGTTGTGACACGCGATATATTTACGCGCCGACGTCATTGTTTGCCTTACGATATGAGGCAGCAAGCATGTGAAACAACTGCACCTGCGGTGGGATAGCACGAAGCTTGGATGGACATCAAGAAGAGATACAAGTACAGTACTGTCTATACGCGGAACCCACGTTCAAAGCTGAAATCTATGCTGTATCGCGAGTACTGAGTGATTTCTGCTCGAGGGACCGCTGCCTGTTATCGAGAGAGTATGCCGCGCTTCTGACATGGTGATCATGCCTTCGTCTGTTCTTCTCACCGATAATGATGATAATCACTTGTTGGCGCTTCGTTGTCTTTCGGCCTTCCATGCGGACACTCCATGAAGTCCACATGGAACCTCGTGTTCACATCTGTAGCATTGTATATCATACCATCCTTCGCCAGATTGACCAGCATGCCGCTGCAGTGCCTCGCATGCTCCGAGTTGCCCATCTTGTGATCAATCCTCCTCCCCTGGGCCCAAGCCCTCATATATCGCCTTGGCATGAACGCGCAATGCGTCAAGTGCTCCTCCCATGTTGTCCAAATCAGTCCTTCGTGTTTCGACATGACTTCCTCGTTCTGTAGCCAGATCTGCCCTGCCTCATCGGCGAAGTAGGGGAATGGATGCGGTTTGCGGGCTGAGTCCCACAGCCACTCGTTGTACTCGGCGACTGTTTGGGGATCATTGCGGCAGGCTTCAGGGACCCAGGCGGAGGTCTGGACATCGAAGTGGCAGCCTTTTGCGATGGCATCGGTAACGCTATCGCCGCAGTCGGGAGCAGGGTATAGTTGGACTTCGCGGAAGGTTGCGCAAGCCAGAGCGCCGAGCAGGCCAGAGACGAGAGCTGATGTTACGGTGCAGACCACCAGCCATGGCCAGAGCTTGCACGTCTGGCTGGATCTAAGTCCTCGTACCTCTGGTGCTCCATCGGAAAGGCCGTCGAAATCTTCCGAATTGCGAGGTATCTCTTCGTCTTGCGTGAGCAGTGGGCGGTCTTGTGCCTCCATTTGATTTGGATGTCGCTGGTTATGAAGCCATGACTGTGTTGCGAGGTGTAGATCTCAGTGGCCACATTCGTGATAGCTATTGATTGCTGTATTGGGTAAGGATTTAGTGCGTGGCTTCAAAGACTGCGGTGACAATGAGCGCGACAATGAGAAATTGAATAAGACACGTGCTTTAAAACAAAGAGCTGCACAATGGTCCTGATTACCCAGCACAATCTTGGGATAGAGGAATCTAGCATGATGCATAGGCTTTGGGTGTCTCTAGGAGGAGGCTGCCGGTCTCTGATTTCGTGACGCTTGCCAGACGTGGCCATGGCTCGAGGTGCTTCGCGCGAGAAGGTGGTGGTCTGAGCAATGTTCGTACGTTACAGGATCTGTGCGTTTTGTGGGATCTTTCGAAGTGGTCGTGGAGTGAATGTTGACGAAAGCGTTGGTCGAAAGGAAGGCGGCAGGACGACCCTCGGACGTGAAAGCCGAGCCAAGGCCGGCGCGACTTCACCTCTTTTCCACGCTGTCAAACCGTTTTCTCTTCTACATCATCACTCATCATTCTTTGTGCCAATCGACCCGAAGTGCAGCCAACATCGTCGCAGCCGTTCTGCCTTCAGCGTAGACATGTGCAGCATAAGTATTGCAACGGACCGCAATCGTTCTGACCGCTTCGTTCACGACATGGCCCCCAGATATAACCAGGCATTCGATCTTCCTACAAAGCCGAACGCACGAACTTTAGATTATACGCACTGCATGTTTGCTACCAGCACTAGTTTTCGAGCCGAAGATGGCCTACAAGTCCAGGCTAGCATTCTATGTCCACCCGTCGTGTCTTAGACATGATGCGTTTGATATGCCAGGTTGTTGAAGATGTCGCGATGCTTTCTCAAACATGTTGGATCAGAGACAGACACTCAAAGACAAGAGTGCGACACTGTTCTTATGCAGCCTGCAGCATGGGCAGAGGTACCGCGGAGATGCGAGTGAACATAAGGCAACTCGACCCTCCAATCTGTGGCTGGATTGTTTCGGTGAATGAGTCTCGTCACGCAACTTTAGTTGCGCGCGGTGAGTGAATAGTACGACAAACGACATAAGAACCTTATTGCCGCTCAAGATAAATATGCATCCTCTATTCCTTTATACTTTAAGTCCACTTCTCTTCTCAACAATGAGACAACAGCGACACCGCCACTGCCACCCCGAACACTCTCAACACTTCCCACTCTCTGATCAAGACGTCTACAATCGACACAACCACACGCGACATCCCTGAACAAGATGTCCTTTACAACGAAATCGAGTCTCAAACGCAGACACTTGTCCATCTCAAATGCCGACCCAAAGCAGGAGGCGAGCAATAAGAAGGCGAAGACTGAGGCTTTAGCCGCCCGCGCGCGTGACAACACCAACGAAGCCGCCAACAATTCGCATCGCGTGGACTCTGCCGAGCGCCACGGAGTCCCAGAACAAGTCCAGTCGCCCAGGGAAGCCGATCTCGAGAGAGCTGCGTCCGCAAAAGAGCACACAGTGACGGAGGACTCAGCTGATGACAGACTCGAGCAACTACAAGCCGAGCTCGCAATGGCGCGCGCCGAAATACTCACGCTGAAGGCAAACAACCAAAGACACGAGCAGCAAGATAGCGCACCACGGCCACAAGGCGGGCTCACAGAGGCTCATAAGAGCAGCAAGATTGCCGTAAACAGACATCTGGCCGCGAAGCACAGCAAACCTGCACCATCAACTCAAGCCTCGACAAAGCAAACACTCGAAGAACTAAAGAGGATGGTCGCTGTACAGAACGACACAATCGAGGCCCAGGCCGCAACGATCAAGAAGTACCAGGATGAACAGCGAGAGTACAAGGAGGCTTTCGGCACCAAGAGCGTCAAGGAACTGGACGACTTGCTCAGCTACAAGTGTGGGCAAGTCTTCCGCGGCGACGCGAGCATTACGGAGAATGAGAAGCGCGTCAAGCAGCTGGCCCACAAGCTGGAGAATGTGACGTCGGAGAAGGACCTGTTGGAGCAGAAGAACAAGGACAGCGCCGCCGACTTCCGCGAAGCGAATAGCCTAAAGCGAGCCACGGAGTACATCCTCGAGATCATCAAGACCGAGCTCAAGGAGACGAAGGAGAGGCTCGTCCAGGCCAAAGCTGCCAACAAGGACCTGGAGAAGTCAGCCGAAATTCTCCACAAGACCAAGAATCAGTAGAAAAAAAAGGTCAAGGACTCGGAGGACGACAACAAGGCAATGCGGGCCGTGCTCGAGAAGAAAAACTTCCAGATAAGAGTATTGGTGACGGCTACATTGCTCTGTCGAAGGGTACGTTGCGCGAGTACAGCATTCCTCTGTCGAAGCCGCTCGAAGGCATGGAATTCTCAGGCTGGGACGATAAGAAGAACCCTGAGAAGGCTGTTGAGCCCTGCTTTGGGAGCCAGTAAGGTGGCGATGTACATGATTTGGAGGGAGGACTACATTACGGAACAGAAAGGTTCTTCCTTTGCGGTGGAATACTTCCTCAATGTACAGACGATGAAAGGGCGAAGGCATGGGGGAATGAAGAGTTTCTTCCTTTACAAAAACAATGGGCAATGATGGCATTGTTCCTTTGCGAGGACTTTGCTGCTGTATCACAAGCTTTGGAGGAAATTATTGTAGTGTGTTTGGACATGAAGGGGTTCTTCCTCGGTGACAAGTCTTTGGCGGGAGGCCGCGTGAGCATGGAGACGGAGAGTATGATGGAAACTTGGAGTGCGAACGTGCAGACACGAAGTACTCATGGAGCTTAGCTCGTAACGTGCTGAATCGAATAATCATTTGCCGTTATTTCATTCATACAGTGTGGTTCGTGAGCCTCTTCCCTCCTCGAAGTGCTTTCGGAGTCAAAAGCCGAGACAACTCCGCGCTGTTCACACGACCTCACCAAAACTACCGAAATAGTGCAGCCATCGTGGTTCGAAATATCACCCATGTCATCAAAACAACACCACGGCCTTCAGCGGCACTTGGGCGCCTCTTGCAAGCTCTTGATATCTAGCCTTCCGATTCCTTTTCTTCCAATTCTACTCCCCATTGATCCAATACCTCACCTCAAACCCATAACGACCGGCCATCTAGCATCCCTATCCCCCTTATGCAAAGGCAATTAACGGAAACCCTCCCCATCCCACGTAAAGCAGGTCTTCCCTTCCTCTACGCACTCCCCACACGCATACAGGCCCTCGGCCCCTTGTCTCCAATTCGTCCGTCCCGTTGGCCTGCCATCCACCCTCAACTTGCTCGAGACGCAACACTTGGCTTCTCTTCCTCTCATCTTATCCTCAAAGTCATGCGCCCAGAACTTCCCCTTCGCTTCCTCCCAGCTATCGACAACCAGCTTGACGTCGTCCCAAATCTGGCAGTCGTCCACGATGTCTCAGGATCGGTGGACTGGAAGTAGCGGATGCCACCGTTGGGCTCGTAGTCGGTGATGGCTTTGAAATGGAACTTCTCGCGAATGGAAGAGGTGTCGACGTCAATGTTGCTGCCGATGCTGGGACGGGTGCGTTTGCGAGGAATTGGGGAGAAGGTCTCGAGATCTACAAGCTCGGATTCGAGTTCGTCTTCGAGGGAGCGGCGGCGCTTCTTGGCCTTGGGTTGAGATGCTGGGGACGTGCCGCAAACGATCTTCTTTATTGGCTTGACGGCCTTTGGGCGGGAGGCGATTGTAACGGTGCTGGAGGACGAAGTTTTCCTACTGGGTTGGCTTCGCGGACCGGAGTGTGGGTGCTTTGATGGCATGCTTGGTGGCGGCATTGTCTGCTTTGAGCTTAGGGCTGGTGGCTTTGGAGTAGCTGTTGGCATTGACACACTTCCAGCCTCCTGTTTGATCCATGGTGTACTGCCATTCGTCGGTAATCGTACTCTGACAAGTCTTGATAGAGTGCATACTTCGGCTCCTCGTCATCCATATCATCATCTTCTTGGTCTACCTTTGGAGTCTTCCCCGGAGCAGTGGCAGGAAAAGTCTGACACTGCTCACTCTGCTTCTGCCTAGCTTCGAACTGTCTCTGGAGACTCGAGTACGCAGTTCTCATCCGTTGTAGCTCAGCGTTCGCCTTCGCGAGATCCTTCTCCAGCGAATCAACCTTGGTCGTGTCGTTGAGCTGCATGATGTCCTTTGCGTCGCATCCCTGTAGATTGAGCTTCTGCTCCAAAGCGTGAATATGTTGCTGCTGCTGCGTGTACACTGCGTTAAAGTCTTTCGTCCGGTCATTCAACTTCCGGTCGCTTGCTTGGCATGCTGAAGTTGACCTTGAAAGTCGTTGTTGCGCTCTCGTAAGTTCTGTACCAGTGATGGTTGCGCATGTACGGTGGTGGTAGATATGACTAGCTGCAGTTGTGCATTTGCTCCAGCAAGCTGATCATCCTTATGCGCCAGCAGCGATTGCAATTCGAGATTGCGTCGATTTGACTTGTTTAGCTGTCGTAGCAAGTGGTCTGAGAAGTTCTGCGAGTACGCCATGCTGGCGACCGATGGTGGTCCGTCGTTATAATCGTGCCAGTAAATGTGATATAGTCATAAAAAGTCGATGCAGATGGTCTCAAAGAAGACAAAGCTGTCGATGTAGTCAAAGAGAACGAGTCTGGCCACGACTGGAAGAAGTGAGAAGTGCGTCGCGAGCGCGACATAGGAAAAGCGGAGAGGTGGCAAAGAAATATCACCAGTATGCATTCACTCGCTCAATGGCGCTGCCCAGCCGTCGATGTGACCTGGCTGGCAGTCGCACAGAAGTAAGATCGATCCTCGGGACAGAAGTCCAGAAGTTTCGCATGAAGTGAGCTTGAGCTGAATCGTAAAAGTGGGACTGGAGTAATTGCACATGATCAGGCCAATTGAGCTGGCGGAAGCTCGTGGTCGGCGCATGCCGTCGCGGTATATGAGACGCGAATCGTAGATCGTGAGGTGATGGCCCATTTCGTCAGTAGCCAGTGTTGCACTTGTTAGGATCCAATGAGTCAGCGGTTCCTCCTTGCTTATCATTCTCTCCTTGGATGTTGAACTCATCCAGGGGCAACTTAAAGGCTGCCAAGCAGTCGTCGTACTTACGACGATGTCCACTACCACCGGCCTGCGCGTTGGCGATGTCGGTGCACTCTTTCTCGTGACCAAGCGCTTTGCTGGCCCGATGCACTTTAGCGTCGATGGTGACAGGAGTGTCCCATTGTGGAGTCAGCAGCGTGTATCGTTGAGATGGAGCGCCACCCGGGCCGAGTCCGATTTTTTTCAGAATGTGACAAATGTCCTCGATAGCCCAGATCATGGGCTTCCGCATGGAGGCGAAACCGAAATTCCAGCACCTGCACTTTTCAGCAGCTTTGCCGATATCCTGGCCGTGCTTGTTGGTGCAATCATGTCCTGGACTATACAGCGGGATAGGCGCCTCTTCAAGCGTCTTGATAGTATTGCTGGTTGGTAAGAGGTTGTCACATATACCAGTACCATTTGTCGTGAGCGCTACGGCTGAGATGCTGGAGGTGAGCAGAGAGAGCATGGCCAAGATGAAGGACTGCGTGCATGTTGGGGTTGATGCCGTGAAGTGTGCTTGAAACGTGTGCCGAAATTACCGGGTTGCTGGAAGTGAGTTGTTGTGATGAAAATGTCGTGGTGAGGTTGATGTCGGAGAGTCTGCTCGGCAAGCAAGAGTAGTTGCAGCTTTAGTGCAACGTCTGTTGGGTTGTGGAGCTGTGGTGTCGTAGTGGATGCTTGAGAGCTAGATCTAAGAATGCCCAGTGCCGAAAGCAGGTCACATGGGTGACATTGGTCCCATATGCCTTCGCGGAAGCAAAGTGAGGTTGCGGAAGCGATATGAAGACGCAGCACATGTCGAGCCCCAGGTATACATCCTCGCCCGTACGTCACCTCGTTTCGTGGCCATCCAATAAATCAAACACTTATCCGCCGCATACCCTCCCTGCCTCAAATTCTTGTCACCATCACAGATGTCCACAAGCTTCTCGAAAGCTTGCATACACGCCTCCGCTGGCAGGGTGAACCCACGCGGGATCTGACCTTTACTATGCTTCCCTGGCATCGCCGTGTTATCACAGTCAGTCTCATATGCAAGAGGTTTCCCCTGCCAGAACACCTTTGCCGTGACGATGTTAGGCTTGTCCTCATGTGTAACGGGGAAGTCGAGACCATGCCAGAACTCGCCGCCGGGACCAAGGGGGTTAGCCTGTATGTCGGAGCAGGCACGTTCGATGGCCATCGTCATAGCTGGCACTGCTGCGGCTACGGCTGCGGTAGCGAGTAGAGCGAGCAAGCAGATTCAACATGCTCAAGACGCTCTTCATGATGAGTTCTGATCGCGGAATGGTGCAGTCGTATACTAAGACAGGAGAGTCACCTTTGCAATGTGTTTGGAGATCCGTACGGTGGCTCAAGGCGATGCTTCATTAGTGATGTTGTATCCGTGACTCGGTGCTGGGTCTAATGTTGTGTTGTTACAGAGGTTCGAGGAGACGATGAGAGCTCTTTTGTATCATGATGCGGTTTCGCAGCAAAGGTTCGGTCAGCTGGACAGACATATGAGCAATTTGCAAAGTGAGCAAGGTTGGAGATCTAACGAGCAAGCCCTTCGCGTGCACACGATTAGTACATGTACATACATACCTCGGGAAGCCATCAATCTGCACAATCAATTGTCCACACATCTCTTAGAAAGCCAATCACGATTCGTCCATCTTTTCCGTCAGCAATGCCGCCTTCAACGACTCCGGCATTCGTTCCATCGCCTCTTGAGCCTCCCGCCTTACAGCTGCCGCTTCCGCACCCTTGCCACACTTCTCCAGAGTGTTGCCGTACATACGATCCGCTACAGCAGTCCAGAGCTTATCTTGGGACTTCTTCGCGAGCGTACGTCCGGCCCTGGCCGACTTCTCTGCCTGGTCGCCCACAATGTTGTGGAAGAACAGGTCCGTCATGATGTTCATTACGATGCACAACAGCTGATTGTTGAGCGCAATCTTGGCTGCCGAGACCGCTACCTGCAAATGCTGCTTTGTCTTCAAAATGCGGTCATCGGCCGCCCTATTCTGAGGCTCAGTAGCTTTCAAAATCATGAAGGCTGATTCGATCGCTTTGCTGCCGTACTCGCTACCAAAGCTGGTCGACTGAACATAGCAAGCTGGCTCAATGGCGGTCAACAGTTGATCCGCTTCCTCGCGTTTGCCGAAGTGCCGCATGACAAGAATACTGTTGAGCGCTGCAAGCACACGAATGGGGCGGATACCTCCAGCGCCTGCCTTGGCATCAACACGGGAAGGGACCTGAAGTTGAGGTGATTGATAGAGCTTCAACGCACCCTTCAGATCTGCCAGACCATGCTTGCAGACAGCTTCAAGGTAGGCGATCAGGCTCATGATATCGGCGCCTGGGTCTTCTTCAAGCTCGTCGATGTCTTTGCGGATGTTCTCGATGCCCTTCAAGGCTTTGTCCCAGTCGCTGCGCCCACAGAATGCAAACACCACGTAGAGCCGCAGATTGACACGAAGGAGTCTTTGCGTGTTGTACTGGGTCGATGCGGCAGATATTGACTGTTGTGCAGATTCGATCGGAATCTTGCTCATTTTCAGTGCCTCGTCGAGGAATGCTTCGGCCTTCTGCTCCGTGCCGGCATTCTTGTGCATGCTGCACAGACTACTGAACATGAATGCAAGGATGTATATCTGCATTTTCGTGAACCACTTGAAGACGAGCGACGGCTGTCCGTTGAGCATGCGCACGACTCCACCAGTGTCGGCGTCAATATTGATGGATGAAGTCCTGATGGCACCCAACTGAACATGCCAGCTGCCATCACGACACCAGCTCGAGTCACGGTTGGCCGAGTCCAAGTCACCTTGCATCAGGTGCATCTTAGCAGATGCTTGCTCAAGGTTGAAGTGCATTATACTGCAACCAAGATCGATGTAATTCATTAGTGCTCTCGCCTGCGGCATAGCTGCCATTTCAGGGGATGTTTGGTGCATTCGTGCAGCGGCTAACGCCCTTTGTGCGAGGTCAACACTGTCCGGTGTTCGCGATCGAAGGTGGATAAGTGCTTCCATGGTGGATGCCACGATCTGCACGGCGACATCATGATGTCTGTCCGCGACAGCGTTGATGGCAGTGAGCTGTCTCGCCAGTGTTGGCGAGTCCACATGGCTGTTGTCTGCCTGCAGACCAAGCGAGACACGCAAGAATCGGAAAGCGTAGATCCAGTGCACGAAATTCAACTTCTCTACTTCTGTGATGAGCTTCTCGACTGCTTTCATGGCGGCCTTCGATTTGCCTCCCTTGTACCACAGTCGTGCCAGAAGGTGTAGCATGGCGTACTTGAGCTCCGGGAGTCTCGCTCGCTCGCAGGCAGAAAGCCCTTTGCTCAGTATCTCTTCTGCCTCGGTATCGTTGTCTGTTTCCTCGTAGAGAAGGGAGGCCAGTCGTAGACGTATACGCGCTTCCATTCGAGCATCCATAGCGCGAAAGTTCTTCAAAGCCGACTCCAGGCATCCCATGCCAGTCGAGAGCAGACCGTGATATTCGTCAAGCTGTTCTTCCGACACCTCAGGCATGGCAAGCGCAGGACTCATGCTGTAGGCGGCGCTGATGTACTCGTTTGACAGATTCAACAAAATGGCCTGGTAGTCAATGTTGGCAGGCGTTGGAGTTGGAGGGCAGTGCGATGAGGCCAGCTCTGTCGGAGGGGATGAGGTCGGTGGTGGCTGCTTGACGCGCTGTGTTTCAGACGGCTTAGCAGGCTCGCACACTGGTATGACCTGCCCATCGTTCGACCTTCGCCGCTTCGGTGAGCGTGGACTCGAGGCATATTCGGCTTGCTGTACTTTAGGCGTGGCCTTCTGTACCGTGATCGCGGGGGTCAGTATCCGTCGTTGGGCCATGATCGGGTCAATGGTGCCGGCAGGATATGCCGGCGGCGTTTGTTGATGCTGAGCTTGATGTTGTGGACTAGCCAATGGTGTTGCCCGAGCTTGAGCGGTAGCCGGTGGTCTGGACGGAGTATGAGTTGGCCGATGTGGCTGCTCACGCTGCTGAGATCGAGGCAATTGTGACACCTGGCTTTGACCTGAATATGTGGGAGTCGGTCGTGCCAAGTTCGGGGATATACGAGCTTGCAACGACTGCGGTGCAAGCTTTGGAGAAGGCTTAGGTGCAGCAGTGGCAGACCTTTGCGAGGCAGCTGAAGGTGGCTTAGCCTGCGACGGGTGCCATCGCGTCTGTTGCTGATTCTGCTGGAACGAGTGCACATTCTGTTGTCTTTGAGCTTGGTGGCCAGAAGATTGCTGATCAGGCGTGGGTGGGAACTTCGGCCATTGCTGGGGTGAGGGATTCTGCCAGGTGACGGTCGAAGATTGAGGTCGAGAGGATTGAGGTGTCGGGCGTTGCGGGGCAGGCTGACGCTGCTGTTGTTGAGTGTAGCGACTTTGCGAGGGAGCGGCCTGACGCGGGTTGGACTGAGCTTGATAGTATTGCGATGGATCAGGTGAATACTGCGGAGTCTGATTCAGACGATTCGGTGGCGACTGGTCAGGCTGCTGGACACTTTGTGGATATTGAATAGATTGCGGTGTGTGGTAAAAGGATGAATGGCCTTGATCGTAGAATTGTGGCGTGGAGTACAGTGCCTGCGAGTTGTCTCCAGACTGCCGATATTGGTTTGGCTGCTGCGGCATCGGCTGCGAGTATGAGCTTGAGCTTGGATGTGAAGATCCTGCTTGCCCTCCAGGCTGCCTTCGTGCGTGAGACATCTGCGCCTGCCCAACTTGATACGCAGGAGTGCCATATTGGAAGTTGCCGCCGGGTCCGCTGTAGTGCGCATTAGGATCGTAAGGCATTGCGAGCCAAATATGACCTTCAACTCTATCTATACATTCACCGGACGCCTGGTCAGGCTATCATAACAATTTCGTGGAGATGTTGTTGCACGAGAGAGAGGTGAGATGCAGTCGCGCCTTCCCGCGTGTCTGGACCCTTGCAATCACGCGCCGGACTCGTTTCCGATCCCTGCAACCTTGTAACTTATTTCAATTCGAACTTTGCGGAACCTTCCTACAATTCACTTCTACCCGTCCCACCCCAACGATGCCTCCCAAATCCAAGCCTGGCGCCTCCAAAGGCGGCAGCAAGCACTCCAGCAAATCCTCCTCCAGCCCCGGCTCCGGCGCATCCAAATCCAAGTCAAAATCCGGTCCCAAACCACCTCCAACCCAACACAAACCCAAACCCACCGGCATTTTCAAGAAAAAGAAGCCACCGCACCTCCGCTACACCGAGACAGAGCTCAAAGTCCCCAAACTGAATGGCATCATTCCATCCGGCGTGCAGAAGCCCCCGAACGCGAAAAAGGGCAAGAACTTCGTCGACGACAAAGAATCGATGAATGCGATTATGGCGATTGTGATGGCGGAGAAGGAAGGGAATATTGAGAGTAAGATGATGAGGGCGCGGCAGATGGAGGAGGTGAGGGAAGCGAAGAGGCTGGAGGCGGAGAAGAGGGCGCAGAGTAAGAAGGAAAATTTGGAGGGGAGGAAGGAGGATATTAAGAAGGGTGGAAAGAAGAGGAGACGCCCTGAAGGAGATGGTGGGAAAGAGGAGGTGAAGCCAGGGACGATGAAGTTGAAGAAGAAGAGCGTGAGCTTCCGTTGAGACGTCTTCGTTGGGGACCAAACGGGCGTAACATTGATGGTTCGATCGATATGCGCGTCTTGTGTGGACGCGCTGGATCCGTACGCTCCGTGCCACCGCAATCTGGCCTCGCAGCTTCTATCTCTATGGTCTACATGTTCGCCATCAGCGCTATGCGTACGGACTGTCGGCAATATACTGCTTCCTCCGCATCGGCTCGAAAGCGAACGGACTCTGAATACCTCCATGCGGACCATGCCCAGCAACCCCTGGCTTCTCAATATTGTCAAAGTCAACACTTCCCGCCATGGCGTTGAAGAAGCCAACAATAGGCTTCGAATGCCATCTTGCGCCGCCCATCTGGAACCAGCTCAAATGGCCACCACCACTCGTCGCCAGCATTACTACGTATGGGTTCTGCTTGATCTCCTCGTACGGCACACCTTCATCAACAGCAATGGGGTCGTCCTTCGCATGCACGCAGAGCGTCGGGACCCTGATTGCCATCACACTGTCTGCACTGCTGGCGTCGCGGTAGTATGCGCCTTCGGTGGGATAGCCCCAAGTTGCACATTGCACAGCTCGGTCGAACTCATGCAGGTATTTCAGCCTGTGCATGCCTTCGTAGCTGATACTTTTGTTCTTCAGTATTTGCTCTTTGTGGGTATCGAACAGTGCGAGCATCGACTTTCCCATAGTCTTACTGTAGATCTCAAGACCAATCCATGAGCGCTGCAGCGACAGCGAGCCGGGTTCCAGCTTCCAGGGGTTGGAGACAATTACAGCAGCAGAGAGGATGCACTTATCTCCTTCCTCGCCCAGATACTGATCGAAAAGAGAAGACTCAGCAATGAAATCACATAGAAACCTTTCCCTTCCACTTACATTCGTCAAAATGTTCGCCCCCAACGAATACCCAATCCCATAAATCCTCCTATTCGGCCACTTCTTCCTTGCCCACTTGACCATCTGCCTCACGTCCCACGTCGCGCGTGCATTATAGAGCATCGGACTCGTGATCTTGGAGCCTGCGCAGCCTCGACTGTTCACTACGAAGGCTTCCCACTCGCCGCCAGAAATACCTCCAGCCTTTTCGTCCCCAGGCGTAGAGCGGACCAAAGGCTCCAGGACCTGACGGAGATAGTTCTCGTATGAACCACCGGAGAGGCCGTGGAGGGTAATGAGGAGGGGTTTGGAATCGTCGCTTCCGAGGTTTGAGAATTCCTTGTCGGTGAAGTATGTTGTTCTAGGCGGGAGGCGATGGTGCCCTACTCCCACGGGATCTTCCCTTAGCCCTTGATCATCCAGTCCGCCATCTCGCGCTTCAGCATTTGCCTTCGGAGTGGGAGCCACAACGAAGTCGACAGTGAAGTGGCCTGGGAAATTCTTGTCTTCTTGCTCGAAGACTCTCCGTTTGTAGTGGATTGCTGGGCCGGCCATTTTTACTGCGGTATAGGCTGTTTGGAGGTGTCCGTTGAAGAGGAAGGGGTTGAGGTAGCATTCTGGCGTGACGTCTTTGATGATTTCTGGAAAAGCACGTTTTGGGCCGGCCGTGGTGGGAAGGAGGAGTGGTTTGTCGGAGTGGGTGTAGGTTATGGACTGGTGGCCCGGGTACCAGGTGAAGGCCATTATGACTACTGAGACGGTGATGAGGTGAAGGCTGGGGAGAAGTATGCTCACAAGAAGAAGAAAATTGAAATATTGATAAAGTCAGGAAGAAGATCGGCCGTAAGGTGTAGCGCTGTAGTCAATGCTGTGAGCCGAGGCTCAGCAATGATAAGTGTGCGTACGACGACGTTCTTTGCATGTGATAGAGATGTTCTGTACCAATTGGGTTTGTTCGCCGCTTCGAACAGGGATGTAAGTGAAAGTCGTGAATAATATCCTGCTGGTCTGGAGGGAGGAGCGATTGATCGCCGAGTCTTGGCTGCGGCGTCACTTCCTCGCAGGGAGCTTCCAGCTTCCAGGCTTCAAGCTTGCAACAGACAGCGACATCACGCGATCACGATCACCACGACTTAACGATACACCCACACCACCTCACATCACTCTCGATGTACGGCGACGATAACATGGACGGACACAGACTCTTCAAGTTTCCCAAACCACAATGGATCAACAGCGCCAACTCGCGAACCGCCGGCATCTACCTCTCAGGCTCTCTCGTATGCCCTTCTCCCAACTCCCCCAACTCCCCCTCATTCCACCTCTCTGACCCTTCCCAGTTCTGCCTCGCCCTCTTCGTCCTGATCGACGCCCAAGTCTACTCCAAATCGCACCTCAACGGCTCCGCGCTGCACCTAAACTTCGTCGACTGGATCCCCGCCATCTTCTCCTTCCTGGGAATGCTCGTCATCAACAGCATCGATAAGACGCGCTTGTCCGGGGATACGTTTGCATACTCGGGGGATGGTGTCGCGTGGAAGGCAAGAGTCGTGCTGTTCATGGGGTTTGCGGCGATGGCCGGAGGACTGGCGGGCGGTGTGACGGTTATGGTGTTGAAGTACGTGACGGAGGGCGCGGCGGGGATGAGTTTGTGGTTTGGCGCGGCGAATTTGGTCGCGAATGCTATGGTTATGTTGAGGTATGTGGGCGATACGAATGCGGAGAGTGTGGCGCGGACAGGCATGCTAACGTGTGGACAGCTCGGTGGTGCTCTGGGTCAGTCAGAATATGGAGGACGACTATACCTACAACCTGGCTCTATGAGTGGACAAGAGACTAAGATGATGAGCGACATTTAAAGCCCTATGCCTACCCATTTCGACGGGTCTGCTGCTGCTTCTCGACCCACTTTCACAATTATGCAGCTAAGTGAAACTCTCCTTCCCGTCTACAAGCAATGCTTCGCCGACAATGTTCGGGAGATGTCTCGCCCTCTGGACTCACCTTTTACTCTCGATTTCATGGAGTCCAAAGACTGGCTTTTATTGGCTGCTTTGTGTAGCTCATGGCGACGGCACGCATACGTTTTCCAATGTCTCTTCAACACCTCTTCGAGATCAACGCTGTTCGAGCCAACAACACCGCCAACAGCAACCATTGTTCAAATCAGCGGCACCGCCAACAACGACTTCATAGCGATCGCCTTTACGAAAACTTACAAGCAAAACATATTAGCTATTCCAGATGGCGGACACGGCCGCCAGCTTCTGGAAGAGCAAATTTGACGCCATCAACGCACGCATGTCTGAGCTCGAGTACGAGAATCACAGCCTCAGAGCCAACAGCGGCATAGCCATCAAGCAAGATCCGGAGAAGACTGCTCAGCTTGACGATCTCATCATCGCGCAGGACCGTCAGCTCGTGGAAGCTGGAAGAAAGGTACACTGTGCATAAGTTAACGATAGGCCACACGTCAGCTGACCCGGTATTCCAGAACAAGAAGCTGGAGCAGGAACTCCTCACAGAGCAGCACTATGTGAGCAACTTGAAAGCCCGAGTCACCGCAATGAAGGGCGCCGAGGAAGCCATGAAAGTGTCAGGCTCAGGCACCAAGTCTACGCTTGCACAGGAGCGGAAGAAGGTCGCCGCCTTGGAAGATCAGATCTACGATCTGAAGATGGAGCTGCGCAACGTGAAGGTCGATAAGTCGCGGCTGGAGTTCGACGTGTATGTTCCATGCCCATCACGCGTTGGCTTCGAGCCCAGCACTAACAGTGTTCAGGAAGCAACTTCGAGAGCAGAACCCTGGTTCCACTCTGAAGCTCTCTTGGCCTCGTCCAAACACACCTGCTTCTGTCCACAAGCAGACCGCCGCTTCAGCCCTCCCCGCCGAGAAGCGGAAGTGGGAGCACGTCAACACCAACGTCGCCGCCGATCCGAAGTCGAGCTGGAAGACCAAGTCACAGTCGAAGTGCAACGATGCAGATGGTGACGACTCCGAGCCCGATCTGGACGACTTGCCGCTCGCCCAGCGCAAGGGACCAGCCATCAAGAAGGAGAACCGCGAGGACGAGATGCCACTAGCTCTGCGGCGCAAGACGATGGTGCCCACCAGCCAAATGGCAAAGATCAAGCTCGAGCCTGGTACCGCACCCAAGGCCGCTCCAACTCCCAAGAAGAAGGGACATTTCATCGAAGACTCCAGCGAGGACGATGAACCACTCGCCAAGAAGCGCAAGGAGCGTGCTGCTGGCGGAGGGGCCATGGCGTATCACAAGGGACTTGGACTTTTCTGATTCACGGGAAGGAGATGGACCTTCCGATGCGGATGGTGTCTCTTGGAAGCGGAGCATCGCGGAGCGAAGCAAAAGGACATAATCGCTTTGACCGAGACGCCATCTCTCGGGCGCGCGCACTTGCGAAGTCGGCGAGAAGGAGATGGAATGCTTCATTGCGACACTGCATCGGGAGAATACACCTTGGCTCAAATCACGAAGCAGAGACGAAACTTCCACCAGTAGCGCATTGAGGTGAGACCGGAAGTCTGATCATGATGTATCAATGCTGTAATTCTGTCTCTACTTCTTCCCGCTATGTCTTTGCTTATCTGTCTCAAATTCGACTTCGAATGTCGCTCAGGTAAGCCCCTCCAATGTCATGATCATCGTCATGATCATCATCCAACCTCAAGCTCCCAAGCCCGTCGCTATGCTTCTCAGAAATGTACAAATGAAACAACATCCCAAACGCCTCGCTATGCAATCAGACTGTCGATAGCTCTCACTCATCACATCGCAAGCAAAGCAACACCAGCAGCAGCACCCAACACAGCCACATTGTATCCAACAGCAGCAGTCGGCTCAGCAGCCGCATGCAGCGTACTCGTGTACCCGTTGATTCTCGCTCCACCACTCTGCACCGCAACGCTAGTAACGGCATTCTGCACAAGAGTTGCACTAGGAACTCCCGTCGAGTTGGTGATCTCCGCGATATCATCGCTCGTCGAGTTGAAGTTCGTCTGCGCGAGACTGATCTCATTCGCCGTGAGGTCGTATACCACATACGCACTCCTCAGGAACGTATCCCCAAGGACCGGGGTGCTGGAGCCAGCTGGGGCGATGCCGAGAATACAGACTGGCTTGCCGCGATCTTCGCCCGCGACGATGACGAGTTCGTTCATTGGGACTTTGATCGTTGGAGAAGAGAAGGTCAAGTCGATGGTGTCGTCAGAGTTGGCTTTGCTGCAGTCGATGAAAGCCGCTCCCTGGCTGGAGTCGTAGGAGGCGCCGGTCGCGTCGTAGATGGACTGGGTTACGTTGTTGGGGAGGTACATCAGACTTGATCCGGAATCGAGAAGTGCGGGCGTGGCGAGGTCGCTTGCGATGGAGCCACTGTTGCCGTTCTGACCTACGGCTGTGAGCGCGATGATGAACTCGGCGTAGAACCCATCTTCCTTAATGATGGGGAGGGTTTCAAGAGAGCCGGTGTACTTCGCTGAGTTGACGCCGCCGAAGAGAATGGAGCCTGTAGAGGCGTCGAGATCGTTGAGCCAGAGGCTGTAGGCGTTTGTGGCTATGTGACCGCCGTTCAGGAGGGACTGGGGTACGTTCGCATAGGGGCGACCGGCGTTGTAGGCCACTGCTACTTCGTTCAGGGGATAGCCGATCCCGAGAATACCTTCTTCTGATGACGATTCGTAGCCTATGCCGAATTGCTGGTTTTCGATGCTAACGGAGCCAACTGTTACTGTGTCTGTTACGTAGTCGCCAGCAGAGCCTGAGCCGTCGGCGTAAGTGATGTTAAAGTCGCTGTTGAGATATGTGTATGTCGAGGACGAGTTCGGGGCGTATGTTCCAGATATTGTACAAGTGCTGTGCCTGGCCTGGCAGAGGCCGCTATTCGCGACATTGACCCATAGATCGCTGCTCCCAGTGTCTAGATGTAATCTGAAGCTCTGTGCTGGTGTGCCGATCGTCGCATTCATGAAATATAACGTCTCTTCATTGTCCAGCGCAACATTAATCGTATCGTCTCGTTTCCGGAGCCATCGCTTGCGATCATGCTCCAGCGGGTCCGATATGTGTTTTCGCTGTATCGTGTGCTCGACGACTCGCGGAGCTGCGTCCGTTCTCTTGACAAGGCTGATCGCGTGTGCGCCACTGGAGATGGCCGCAGCCACTGCAAGGGATGTCAAAGATCGCATGGTTCCTGGTGCAAGAGAGAGTCTATACCAACGACTATTGCAACGAAACACAAAACAGACGCCTGGATCCCGGTAGATATTGTGCAGAAAGGCTCTCGTTCTGTGCCATACGCAATGCAAAGACTATGACGCGGCCTAGCGAATTGCGCAGCGAAGGCGAATCCCCACCAGAGGCGTCCAGTGGCGGTGCGATTCCGAGATTACCGAGATCTCCAGCAGTCCGCGGAGTCGGAAGGGATATCGTTCAAAGAGTCCCAGAGTCGTCCAATAACGAAGCCCGCGGATGCTGACAGAAGATGCATCACGCGTGAAGAAAGCGGCAGAGGAAGAAGTCAGTGACGAACATTAGCGTGGGAGGCTATGTTTGTCGACGTCAACGCGCCACGCCGCCGTTCGTTGCTGCCGCTGCGAGTCTTGCTGTGCTTGCTCTTGGTTGACGGATCCAGATGGCCGTGCACACGCGGAAGCTGACGTACTGCAGCTGTCGGCCCCAAAGATCCTGCCGCGCGAGAAACGCCACAGCTGAAAGCCGAATAGCAGAAAGGCGAAGCGCGGAAGTCTTTTCTTGTTGTCTGCTGGACGTGCCCTCTTTCTTGCGTCCACTAGTAGACGTGTTGGTGTCGATTAGTGTCGTGGATCTGAAAGAAGGACGAAAGAGCATTGCGTACCCACCTCGACAAGTTTAGTGCATCGGGCATTCTCGTCATCAACCTCTTGCGAACCCACCAACTATGCATCGTTTGATGAGCGGGTGACAGCAGCTCAAGTCTCGTCACACAGCACATCCTCGTTCGCGGTCGGGTCGCCCGCTGCCAAGCAGGGCAGTTGTTCATGTGTCTTGGTAGCGGCGGTTAGCGTACGGGAAGCGGTGAAGTGTTGTGCGTTGCAGCAATCTGGCCTGACCTCGGGATTCGCGACAGTCGCGTTGTTCACTTGTTGTCATTATCGTCAAGCATCTGCATCTGCCTGGAGCCAGCCCATCTAGCTGGAAGACATGCGTCGATGCGCAGCACGAGCGGTCGTCCTGTGTTCAGTCTCACAACATCCCACTCCGTTCGTCCAGTGTACCAAATGTCTCGAGAATACATGTACACGTAGCCGCCAGTTTCAGCTGCTGTGTCGTCACTGTTCCCAAAGTCGGACGCCTCCCATTGATGCCTGGCTTCATTGTTTCACAAGCTCGGTACCATCACGAGGGATTCTGTATGTATTCGGCAAAGTCATCGAAAGGATCATGATTGTGGAGGGTGTCGAGAAACTGCCCCCATCCCATCGATCAGCGAAAATAGCTTCGCGGGCAAGATCCATGTTCCTGGGCGGGTATCCTCGATGCGGGCGGCGCCGCAACTCACTTACAGACGCCCGATGGTGGAGAGCACTATACTGTACAGCAGTGCTGACTGCTTGCTGGAGAGGCCATTGACGAACGGTCTTTGTTCGTTACTCTGTATCTCGTCAAGGTAGCGCCCTGTTGAATGGATGCGCCTCCGTATTGAACACATACTCATCCAAGCTGATGAGACTCGTCTCGCTAAAGATCAAATAAAAGTACTTGAGCGTCTCTGCCATCCAAAAGCTCTCCATGTCATCCATCTTCACCTGCGCACCCTGTGCTGCGAGGAATGCTGGGTCGTATGTCACATCTGCCAGCGCTGCGTTGGCTAGCGGCGTCTCTGTCGCGTTGATGATGGACTGGAACATATCCCAAGCGGCGTCCAGGAGGTACGCTTGTCCTGTTGCGCGGTAGAGGATGAAGACACTCTCGATCGCTTCCGGGCGGAGTATGTATCGTCTGTCCCGGATCTGGGTGAAACCTTTCGGCAGTCGTAGCTCTGTGATGGCTTGCTCGATATCGGCTGTTCTGTCGTTGACTTTCCCGACTTCGCTCTTCCATACTTGTTCGTCCCATTTGCATTCGCCAGTCCGCGATGGGCACGGTACCATGTTGAAGACTTCTGGCATGACTCCCATCGGTAGTGCTTTGTATGTCCAGATGCAACCATCTGTTAGCTTCTTGCCAATCTGGACTTGCTCCTCCTGCTCGAAAAGTCGACCACCTAGCGCGAACATGCCTCCTGCGAAACAGACCAGATGCTGACCCTGCGGCTCTAGGGTCGGAGGCAAAGACATTTGAGCCTTGACATTGCCGGACATTAGAATGTCAGCTTCGTCAGGCACCATGGGACGCCACACGTTGTGCTTGACCGCAGTCTGCATGCTGCGTGTGTATAGCTTCGTGTACATTGGCTCTGTACCTCCCAGCAGAGCGTGCATCTTTGAGAAGTACTCGTAGAAAGAGTCAGACATCGCGCTCAAAGTGAAGAAAGTATCCTGCGTGAAGTCCAGCTCCTTCGCATTGACCACGACTGGGAACATGCCAGGTAGATGGGTTTCGTCCAACTGTTTAAGGAAGATTCGCATGATGCGGTCAACTGCATCGTACCATCGCATGTCTCCGGTGACTTGCGAAAGGTGGGCGAATTCCATGGTCAATGATCCAATCTCAGCGACCAAGACAACCTCATCTGCCTCCTGCTGCCTGTAAAGTGCCTCCTGGGGCTTCCATCGCGTGATAGGCATTCGATTGGGCGTATCGAAGGCTTTGAGTAGCATCTCGCCAAATTCTTTGGCCTTCTCCAATAGGCGCTTATCGCCACTCAGATCATACGCAGACAGGAAGCCTCCAAGGTGTCGGATCGTGGTCTCGAACACGTTGATGGTATCTGTCGTAGATATGCCCAAATCGATGGCAATGGAAGCCTCGACTGCTTCCTCAAAGTCTTCCTTCAAACCCATGATCCATAGCGTGTCAAGGGAATCCACTAAAGTTGCTGCCCAGCCGCCGAAGGTGTCCTTAGAATTGCCATTGACCGGGGTCACCTCGTCCTTCATCCACGCGTGCTGCTTGTAAGCTTTCCAGCACCTTTTGAAAGTCGCCTTCACAGCGGCCTGTCGAGGTTTCTGGTTGAGCGCTTGCGACTGATCTTTGAACTCATATTGGACTCTGGGCAGCTTCTGGGGCTTGCCACTAGGTAGAGGTGTCAGACTCTCTACCGGATGTTGAACAGGAACATCAGCCCAGTGAAAGCGGCCATCAGAGTGCTGCTTTGTGGCTGATGGGAACAAGGTATCGTATCGTATCTGTGCTTGCGAGGCAATGCTGTCGCGGAAGCGTGTAATGACAAACAGCGCGCAGACCGTGAATGCGGCGAAGGTGAGGTATCTCTTCGAGGCTATCATGATGGAGATGATACGCTGGCGGTCATGGCAATACTATCAAGTGGGCACAAGAAGGAGAGGTGGTGCTAATCAGAAGCGAGTTGTATGGGCGGCGCCTACCCGAGATCGCATCAGAAAGGTCGACTGAGAGATGAAAGGTGTAGAGAACAGTTGACGCTTACCTTGATCACTTCGATGCCGGCATGCAAGGCGCTAGGAAAGAATGAAGATGAAGGTGGACGGAATCAGGAGTGGAGTCCGTCGATCGAGCCCAATCCAAGTTTCGCGCGACTCTCGTGTTTCACCTCGCGTCTCCCGAGCGTGACCTTCGATCTTCTTGAAACCATCATCCCCGAATATCACCAACACAGACGCAATGGCCAAAGCAGAGTCCTCTAAAGATGCCGAGACCAACGGCGTCAAGGCCAATGCCACCGCCCTCTCCGCCAATTACGAACTGCCATGGTACACCTCCCCCAAGCATGTCTACATCCTCCACCTAATCACACCTCTAGGGTCGAAAAGTACCGCCCAGTCTTCCTCGACGACATCGTCGGCAACACCGAAACCATCGAACGCCTGAAAATTATCGCCAAAGACGGCAACATGCCACACGTAATCATCTCCGGCATGCCAGGAATCGGCAAAACCACCTCAGTCCTCTGCCTCGCCCGCCAACTTCTCGGCCCAGCCTACAAAGAAGCCGTGCTCGAACTTAACGCCTCCGACGAGCGGGGGATCGACGTCGTGCGGAACCGCATCAAGGGATTCGCGCAGAAGAAGGTCACACTCCCGGCAGGACGGCAGAAGATTGTGATTCTGGATGAGGCGGACAGCATGACTTCCGGAGCGCAGCAGGCACTGCGTAGGACGATGGAAATCTACAGCAGCACAACCCGCTTCGCCTTCGCCTGCAATCAATCGAACAAAATAATCGAGCCTCTTCAATCCCGCTGCGCAATCTTGCGCTATGCACGACTCACCGATGGTCAAGTCGTCAAGCGACTCTATCAAATAGCCCAAGCGGAGGGGGTGGAATACTCAGACGATGGAATTGCGGCGCTGGTGTTCTCAGCGGAGGGAGACATGAGGCAGGCGATCAACAATTTGCAGTCTACGCATGCAGGGTTTGGGTTTGTGAATGGGGATAATGTGTTCAAGGTTGTGGATAGTCCGCATCCAATCAAGGTGCAGGGGATGATTAGAAGTTGTCAGGATTCGAAGGTGGATGAGGCGTTGGATTCGTTGAAGGAACTTTGGTATGTTCGGGTTCACTGCAAAGGAGTAAAGGAGAGGAATACTAATGATTTGATTAGGGAGCTGGGCTACTCTTCCCACGACATCATCAGCACGATGTTCAAAGTGACGAAGTCGATACCCTCGCTCTCGGAACACACGAAGCTGGAGTTCATAAGGGAGATTGGGTTCGCGCATATGCGGATTCTGGAGGGGATGCAGACGTACCTCCAGCTAGCGGGCTGTGTGGCGAAGCTCTGCAAGCTGAATATGAAACCGCAACTGTTTGAGCTGAACAAGTAGATCTCCCGGACAGGCGAAGTTGCTGGTGTGAGCATGGTATTTAGCGCGGCGCTGGACTGGGTGTGGGAACGATTGATCAGTATATACACATACTTCAGAACGGGTGCATGTACGAAGAAGCGTCTGTCTCAGTCTTCCTCATCTCCTTCAAGCCCTTCCTCGCCATTCAAACTTCATCGCATCATGCCGGACCTCAGAACGCAAGTGTGTATATGCAAGGACTCAAAAGAACTCCCGCAGATGCCTCCTTTCTTCGTCAATCGACGACGCTTCCCAACGCCACCCAACGCCGCGCTTATGTTGGAGTCGACCACGCTATGCAAGATGTCTTCCTCTAGAGCTAGAACCGCACTGTCAACCCTATGCTGCATTGAGAATCTTCAGAATGCGAAGAGCATTCATGCCTCTCATCCATGGCTGAGGCTTGGGCTTTTCCTACATGCCCATCATGGACATCATGCCCTGGTTTGCGTAGGCCATCGGCTTGATGTCTGGATGTGGAACAGCGTCGAACTGCACATACTTGAGCTCATAATCAGGTCCAATGTTGATGTACGCGCCCTTGTTGTCGGTGGAGTCGCAGTACTTCGGTGCCGAGAAGACGGTGATACATTTGCCATCGTGCTCCGCTTCGTATCCCTCCATTCGCACCTCGTGGCTTCGGATGATGGCTTTGAGACCGTTCTTCTCACAGAAGCGCTTGGTGACATCTGGACCGAACTGGAGACCCACGCCACGTTTTGATGGACCGCGGCCTGGGGCGGTTTGAGGGTCTGTCCAGAGCATTTCCATCATGAGACCTGACTGGCCTGGTTGTCTTTGGTTGTGACGGTCCAGCTTCCGGATGTCGTCGAGTGATGTCTCATCGTCGGAGAAGAGGCCGCCGTGGAGGACGAAGTACTTGTCGCCAATGAGGGTGGCAAGTGGTAGCGCCGAGAATGACTCGGAAAAGAGCTTGAATACGCGCTCGCTGTATTTGTGTTTGCACTCGCCTTCGAAGCCGTACATGCGGTTCATGTCGTCAGTCTCGTGGTTACCGCGATTGAGAAAGAAGGACTTGGGGTACTTCCATTTGTAGGCGTAGAGCAGGAGGGCTATTTCACAAGACCAGGAGCCGCGATCGACGAAGTCGCCGTTGAAGAGATAACGGTGCTCTTCTGATGGGAAGCCATTGGTCCGGAAGATGTTGAGAAGGTCGAAGTATTGTCCGTGGGTGTCACCGCAGACTGTGATGCTCTTGCCTTCTGGAACATGCGTCTCCACCATAGTTGGCTCGTTATAGACCAGATCCTTGACCGCGAGTATTATCTGGTAGACATACTTCCTGTGTATCTTCTTGCCATTCTCGAATCGTGTGATCATGTCGTCAATGAACTCTTGTGTCATGTCATCCTTCAGAGGCACACCATCGTATGAATCCTCAATAGTCATGTTCTCCAGGTCAAGTCCCACTGCCGCTGATGGCGCATCTGCGACCTCGATAGCCTTGAGAAAAGCATCTCTCTTAACCAGCTTCTGGCAAGCCTCGTATTGTGCCTTTGCGACCTTATCACCAGGATTCTTCCGCACCACCATCTTCCAGTCGTGTATTGCGTCGGCATGCTTAAGGCTCGCGGTGTTGGCCACAGCGCGCCTGTAGTATGCCTTCACGAAGGATGAGTCGATTTCGATAGCCTTGGTGGCATCGGCAACAGCATAGCCGTATGCTTCGAGCTTGATATTTGCCTGCGCACGGTTTGTGTAGAAAGATGGCTCCTGATCATTCGCTTCGATAGCTTTGGTGTAGTACTCAACAGCAGTTGGCCAGTCCTTGCTCTTGAATGCCTCGTTACCCTTGTTCTTCAATTCTACAGCGGCAGCGACATCTTTGGTAGGTGCAGCAGCATCGTCAGCGGCCATGCTGGCCGTGTTGAATTCGAGAGCGGAAGCGGTGGCCGAGTGCTTCGGCGCCGTGCAGCTAGGGATGCGGGAAATACACAAAATAATGTCTCTCTGCTGCTGCGGTAGTTGGTGTGCGAGCGAAAGGTTGTCGATATACAGAGAAATGTGGTGTCTGTCGGTGAAAGAAGTTCTTCAAAGTCGGCGGCTGGACCGAGGCGACCCAATTCTTCGGGACAGCTCCAAGCAAGCACCTGCCTGCCGACCGATAGAGCCCTGACGAGCATCAAACCTTACTCAACCTGTGGTCGCATTTCTCTTTCAAGACAAAGAACACGTGCCACCACAAAACAGCTTTATCCTCTTTAACAAATCAACACAACACCTCCAAACCACACTCATCACCACCTTCCACACCACAACAATGTCCGGCGTCCCCCGCGCGCTGCGCGCCTGCCTTGTCTGCTCCTTCGTGCAAACACAATCCAAATTCGTGAAATCCGGCTGTCCCAACTGCGAACCCTTCCTCGAAATGCGCGGCTCCACAGACGTCGTCGGCGACTGCACTTCCGAGACTTTCGAGGGCCTGATCACTGTTAACGACACGACGAATTCGTGGGTGGCGAGGTGGCAGAGAGTGGTGGGGCATGTGCCCGGGATTTATGCCGTGCAGGTTACGGGAGATGTGAGTATGATTGGTGCGAAAGGGGAGAAGGAGGGGAGGGGAGGCCCTTGGCGGGTGGACTGCGAGGGGATCATGCTGACTGGGGAATAGTTGGCTGAGGAGTATATCGCTGCGGCGGAGAATTATGGGGTGACGTATCAGCCGTGAGTTGTGATTGTATCACAGGAAAAGGTAGACCAGGACTGACGATCTGTAGACGTGACGGCAGTGCGCAGGATGAGCAGGCGTAAAGTGAGGGCGGAGGAGCTTCTATGATTCGCGTTCAGCCAGGCGTTGGGGAGAGCGGCGTAACGAAAAGTCAGGAAGGACCAGCAGCCTGAGGTACATCACGACATCGACATCCGAGATTCTAGAGCCGCGAAGTTAAAACGGCTTTGCCATTGCAGAGGCTCACAGCTTGCCCATTGTGTGGTTGAAGGAATAGAGATGGATTCATGATCTTGGACTATCCTCTCAATGATTTAAACTTCACTAACGCATTCCCACTCTCCGTCAACTTCCACAGCAACCTATAAAACCCATACGACCCAGCCACGAGAAGCAAGTAATACACCGCTGTCCACACGACTCCGACATTGCTCCTACCTGCTTTCATCCCCATCGCCGCGTTCTTCTCGTCTTTGCTCTGCTCTTGCATCAAGCTATTGCCGACTCGGACTTGATCGAGGCTGTCGTCCCTCTTTCCCTGCGCCACATCGGGCGTGTTATGCTGCAGCGATTCCCATTTCTCAAACTTCCCGACCCTTCCCCAGACCCTCGGAAGTCCCATATAATTGCAGAACGTATGTGCCGTGACGGAAGCGAAGACGTTGCCGGTCCGTAGCATTACGAATGCAGCGAAGAAGCCGAAGAGGGTGGTGTATGTGAACTGGAAAAAGCTCTGGATTATGCCGATCAGAACGATCTTCGCCGGCGGGATCGTGCTTCCAAGTGGTTTGTGAGATTGTATGAACTCGACGAGGTGGTGTACATGTGCCACGCCGAAGATGAGAGGAGTGACGAAGACGATTCGTGCCGGCGAGACCTTTGCAATTTGGTAGAGTCCTATCACCAGAGATCGAAAGACTAGTTCCTCGCACCAAGGAGCGATGACATAGTTTCTGAAACCAGGGAGATGATCCCAGAAGTCTTCCTTGACGGCCTTCAGGCTGAAGGAGCGCCATGCGTTGTCGATTAGGAGCGTTTCGTAGAGCGGTCCAACGAACAGAACTGCCACCAGCGCCAGGACTTTGAGACAATCCGTAAGGTTGACAGGCCACATGGCGAAGAGGCGAAGGACATCTGCGGGTGTGGCATGGCCGTAAATGACCGAAACATAGACCGCTATAACGGTGGAGGCGAGACAACTTAGCCCGACTGCTCGCACGCGAGCTCTGATGACGGTTGGGGAGTCGCGAGACACCAACGGAGTCGTTCGTAGAGTCTTCGATAGGTAGAACGGTGCGATGTAGAGGACGGTGAAGAGGAGGGCGCAGAGGAGTGCAGTCCGTTCTGATATGAGCGGCGGTGTTTCTGGTGGCATCGTCAGCCGATGAAGCTTGTTGGTCTTGTTCGATGACTGCCACCTTCCTTGCCGGTGTAGTATTCCTTCAGACGCTCAACGAGAGCTGAACTTTTCGCCCATAGGTTTGCTGGTGCTTTCGTGGGTGGAGCCATTGTTCTCGGGTGTTCTTTGTGCTCTCTTCACATCCATCCTGGCAACACGCGAAGATGACGCGCTTTCGGCTGGGATGTTAAGCGAGCACGAGGCAGTCACGGATATCTTTCATTCTCAGCTACATCGACGTCCCCCCTTTCTGGTGCTACATGTATGTCAAGCACTAGATAAGTCTGTGGTCGAGCAAGGCAGATCGCAATGAGCACGTGGAAGCTTCGAACCAAGCAAGCCACCACCCACTGTACCGCTCCGGGTTTAATTGCTTGCATGTCTAGCGCGTTGCGCACGCGTCGGACACGAACAATACCAAGGGACTACGAGATTCTGCCTGGTTTGGATGCCAGGAGTGCCATTGCACAGAGTCTGGTTGTCCGGTAGAAGTACCGACTTCAGGACTTGTTTCCTGAGATGACGGCCGTTTTTTGTTGATGCTGAACGACAATAAACGATAAACTTCCGCTTCAATGACGGCCGCTCCTTTGCACTGTGAAAGGTTGCTTCTCGCACACAAGTCGTGCATCAACCCCGTCAATTAGAAAACGCGTCCGTCACAAGGCTCTGCATCTATGAGGCATGTTCGCTGCACCGCTACTTCATCCAGCACCAGTATTGCAGTGCGAGAGGTCATGGCGTGCGCGAGCTTATCGATATCTCGGACCTCTGGCTGTTTCGTTGGCCCTCATCAGTCGCGCGGGAGATGTTACGCTTCTGCACACACGGAAATGACACGCTTCGACCACTAGCGCCAGCAGAAGCGTAAATTGTTCTCCAGCGCAGCGATGGTTCGAACCACCCCTGCCCTATCGATTGCGCATCCATACGGTTGAAATGATGGCGGCGAGGCCACGGAGGTGATGGTCTCGTGGAGGCCCGCCCGAGGATCACGACCACGCCGTCTTTGTGAGTGAGTATCCTTTTGGTCTCATTGTCGTCGCTCCTCAGCATCGTTCCCATCATATCCACCTCCATTCTCTGTGTCCACCTTTCCAGTTCACTACAGCGCCAGCGCATACGGCAGGATTAGGAAACGCCGTTTCAAGACCTATCTTCGTCTGCTGCACGACCCTGCAGCCTGCATACGAGCGCTCTGTATGCGAACGGCCTGACGAACCAAGCGAGTCGTGGATACATTCAAGTACATCACCTACCGCCCGGAGATCCACGACGCCTTTCGCGAGAGCGCTCTGTGTGCGCAGAGCCTTGCTCTCGTACCTGTCACTCGTTTGATATGCTGCACGATCTTTGCCGGACTTCTTTTCTTCCTGCGCCTTTAATACAGTCTTTACTATGTTCTTGGATCCTGAGCCAGTTTCTAAACGGAAGAAGGATATGTCCTCTGGATTCTTCTCATCACAGCGACCGGTAACATCATCACGAAACCATCCGGCGCGAACGAGTTGGCGAAAAGCATCGCTTCATGAGAGAACGAGGTCGGAGAACAACCGACAAGAACCTAATTTCACAGTTCCAGAACTACCTGCGACAGTCCGCTTAGTCAACCCTTCTCCCTCACCAGAATCACCACCACGACACGGAGATGGCAGCGATGAGGCCAACAACAAAGAGGCGTGCCAGGAAAGACCAACTGCACTGCCACGCTTACCCCAGTCAGCTCAGTGCAAGGAAGCTAGCGTGTTATACCCAGCAATTTCGGCTACAAACCGGGAATACAATGTTTCAGAAACAGACACGCTGGCAAATGAGGCGCAGAGTTTGGACAATGCGCCTGGTATAACCCTGTTATCGGATGGGTGGCAGCACGAGCTACCTCCACCGGTATGGCACCGTCGCAACACGTCTTCGGGCCACTACTCCCAAGCATCCACTTTGCAAGATAGCGAGATTGCGTACTCCAAAAAGAGTCGGAAGAGCGAGAGATACAGCAGCCTCAGTCAGCTCTCAACTCTTCGTGGAACACCAACGCCACACGAGCAGGAAACTCGGGAGCGTGCAGAAGGGGACGCGGCTGCTAGGTCAGGCCCTGCGCAGGCGTTGCAGACACTGCAGGAAAACTCCCCAGAACGGCCAAAGAGATTGTCGACAATTAGACCAGTTCCCGCGTCTGATACATCCTCATCGACGGACCCGGAGCCAGGAGCCCGATCGCCGGAAAGTTCACCTGTCAGGCCGCGGACAGCACCATCATCGGACTTGGAGCAACCTTCCGGCAACGAAGGCACACCTCAGCAAAGCTCCAAGCGGACGTTGTCTGCCGGCTCCATTCGGCCTTTCTCGAGCACGCCCAACTGGCGGGACGTCACAGCAACTCCAGCATCGCAGCATCAACGAGACGGTAGTCCAGAATCGCAGGCGATCTCTGAGGCACCATTCCCGGACGCTTCGTCGCCTAACTTTATCGCATACACACCTGACTCGATCCGCCCAATTTCCAAAAAGAATCCTATACGCGGTGCTACTTCCATTGAATCAATTAATTCGCGCCTGAAATACGGGCCTATAGGGCGTCCAGACACGGGCCGCAGCCTAGCCAACAGTGCCTCGCGTGCATCCCTCACATCATCTAATGATACTCTGCCGCCTCTATACATCCCAAAGAAACGACTCCGTCACAAGGTTGCTTCCGAGTCTCTAAGCTTGCAAGCAGAGGCTCAAGCGCAGCAGGACGTTCATGCCTACGAAGCTATGGACGATATTGATACTCTGCCGTTCCCGAAGCGGCCTTTCAGCAGCCATCTAAGTACAATCGCCAGCGAAAGCGAGCAAAGCCGGACCGCAAGCCAGCACCTGAGTCACTTCTCGTTGGGGAGTGGAGTTCTGACTGGAGACGATGCCAGCAGTCTGCCACTCTCTCCTGGACACCGACGGCAATGGAGCGCACCTGCCGAATCGATCGCATCGGGACCGCATTCAACTAGGACGCGAGGGACGAGTAGTAGTGAATTTCAGGAAGATGCGGGTGATATGACATTGAACATGTTCCGCCAAGAGTCTGCAATGCCAGAGCCACTTTTCAAGGCGGACACTGCTTCAGGATCGAGGGCGACGGGTGCTCCGCGGAGATATGATGACCCTCTTCCTCCAATGCCGCCTATCCCGAGAGGCCGCGATAGCGACGAGAATTTTGACACACTTTCAGAGCTGCAGGTTCCCGCATTGCACCAGAAGAGATCAGGTTGGTCGCTACGAGCAAGGAGCAACAGCACACCGTCGCCTTCGAGACAGTTGAGTCAGGTCAGCAACGTGGAAAGCCAAAGAACCAGCCAAGGCAGCACTCTCTTCCCAACATGGGCGAAGCGATTTTACTCAGGCACACATGCGCTGCAGAGCAAGACATCGTTTGGTAGTCTTTCTGCCCAAAGCAGAATGCCTGTCAGACATCAGCGAGGCGACAGCGCCTTCACAGATTGCAGCGTAACCAGCAGACTTGGTACAGGTTACAGTAATGTCGAATCCTCCAGCCCTGTAAGCAGCCACTTTCTACCAGCAATCTTCCGGCCACGAACTCGCAAACGCAGCCTCGAACATCAACGCAACAGCCGCGATAGTCAATCCTCCAGAATCCGCAAGTCGAACTCTCGGCGCTCACGAGACAGACCCTCTCAGGACACCCGCGACTCCATGGCCATCCACCACGACCCCTTACCCCAGGAACACTACGAAGAGGGGCCCAAAGACAGCGCTACCGAAATTCTCCCCTCAGGCCAGCCAAAATGGGGCACGCTCAAAGACCCCGACTCCCCATCTGGAGACGAGAATGGTCGAGGGCTGCGTTTACCTAGGAAATATAGCAAACAACGCCAATGGGACCAGATGGAATTCCCCAGACCAATGACCAAAGATCGCCTTAGCGACTTCGGCGTCCACGACGAAACCACAACACCCCGTCTAGCACCCAGTAAACGAACCTCCCAAAACCGCCTTTCAGCCTGGCATGCTCCCTCTTTCGTCTCATCGCTCGACACATTGATAACATCTCGCCACAACCGGCAGATTCTCCTCTTCGTGCTTGGATTTGTTTGCCCATTGACGTGGATGCTTGGCGCTGTATTGCCGTTACCGAAGAAACCGGTTTCAGCAGAGGATCTGGAAGCGAACCTAGGAACCACAGGACCGAGTGAGGAGGATCTGCAGATGGCGATGATGAAGCATGAGGCGGGGGATGCGGAGAGGAGGTGGATGGAGGAAAAGCTTTATCATAAGGCGAGGTGGTGGAGGGTGCTGAATCGGGTCATGAGTGTGGTGGGGGTGGGGGTCATTGCGGCCGTGGTAAGAATCTCTAGTGATTCTGATTGAGGTTCTGGATGAATGCTGACCTTGTGATGCAGATTGCCCTCGCTGTCGTAACTACCACTTGAACTGGACCGTATTCCTCCACCCTTTGGACCTAAGTTTTGCCATTTACGATCGATACCTCGATGGCACCGCCATTACCTGAGGCGATATCTCCTTTGTACCGCATCTGTGCTCGTCATTTACTGCATCTAGCGAAAGCGATGGCGATTTAAGGAGAAGCAATGATTCATCTGTCTGTTTGAATCCCAATGGACATGGATCTGCGAGAAGCCACATTTGGAGACGGCCTGTACACATACATTCTGCTGACGAGACCCATGTCATGTTGATGGATACACCACATCATCTAATGTATTTGTTGATAGTTTACAGCTTTATAGCTTAGAGACGGAATTGTCTACAAACGAAGAATCTCAGACTTGACACACCAGCTCTCATGATTGTGGCGATGACACGTATGAGGTTTCGGGCTTTTGATAGGACGTTAGGATCGCTTCATTCGGTGGTTGGGTATACTACACTTTCTCCATTAATACGAGCCCAGACCATGTCACTCCAAACGCCTCAGGCAGATCATGTGCCGATCTCACATCAAGATCAGACCGATTCCCACCACAATGGCAACCATCACAGCCTTCCAAACCATCGGCACCACTACCTCCGCGCCGTTCAGATAATAAACCGCCCCAAGATAACTACACGTAACCTGTCCCCCACTCGTCCTCCTCCCATAACTCGCCTCAAGCCCCCGTCCCGGGTACGGACACGCAAGATTCATACTTGCCGGACAACTCTGCATCAGACTATAACACAAATCCTCGCAAGGCAGAACTTCTTTGTATGGCCCAGGCATGATATACTGATCGATATCCGCATTCCTGCTTCGGTTCGTGGCGAAAGAGGAGTTGTAAGTTTGGATGAAAGCAGTGGTGCCTTGGATCGTCGGAGCGTCCGGCATGGGGACGTAGTTTGATGATAGGAAGTCATCCGGGAGAGGTGTGGAGTTGTAGAAGGGTTGCGCGACGTTGCGGGGTTGGAGGAAGGGGGCGTTGTTGGAGAAGTCCTCGCAGCGCGGGATGGAAACGGCGCAAAGCCATTCTTTGTAGGCGGCGGCGCAGTGGTTGCAGTTCTTTGCCAAGGAGTATTGCGCATCGGAGGTGGTATTGCAGGGAATTTGCGCGAGGGTGTAATTGAAGGGCGCGTACCAGGTGGTGGTGTAGTTGTCGTAGAATTCTTGGAAGGCCGAGTAGTTTTTATAGGCTTCGTTGGAGGGGTTGGAGGGCGCGGCGTAGGCGACTTCGTTGCAGAAGGTGAGGTTGAAGAGGAGTTGGCAGTTTCCGTCAGACTTAGTGGTAAAGTTGACTCCTGTGCCCCAGACTTTGCCGCCGCCGCCGACGACGCCGTTGCCGGAGGCTGTCGAATTGCCGCCTATGGCGAGGAAGGCACGGTATTGGCTCGAGCTGTTCAAGCCGGTGGCGTAGAACTGTTGTTTAGGCTTGTTGCCCAAGCCTCGAGTGATCATGCCCATCTGGACATGGTCTGAGACTCCCTCCATGTCGTCTTTGTTGGACATGATCTGGCTATTGTTTGACACGAAGGTCTGAAGACCGCAGAAGGAGTTCTCCATACCCATGAGTCCTGTGAAGTTTGCGTTCAGCGCGAACAAGGTGAAGGGTGCACTGAGGTTCATCCATTGCTGGAATTCCGGTGACGATGGATCGGCTTGTGTCAAGTTGTCGGTGACCATCAGAGCTGCATTAGAGTCTGTGTCCACAAGATAGAGGAACGGGTCGGTTGTGTTCGCGGCGTAGAAGTAGTCGTCTATCGACACCGCCAAGTCGTACGACCATGAGCCAGTAAAGTTGCTGTCAAGCTTGGGTGCAGACACTGCCATGTGCCATGTTCCCGACGTAGCGTCGACCGTCGCGTTGACGAAGCCCCCATCGAAAGGGTATTCCGTTTGGCTTAGTCCCTCAGGTCCCAGGTTCTTGTTACCTGCTACGTTGGAAACATAGAGCGTCAGCTGCGGAGCTGGAATGTCCTGCGTGCCGCTTCCATTCCAGATGGGCTGCCGACATGTGTTGGCTGAGATGTATATGGTTGTGGCGTCCTGCCTTGTCTCCAAATGCGCGTCGCCATCTTCGTCCCGCCTTCTCAACTCAATGTGCTCCGGCACCACTGATCGCTTTCCTGAAAGCTTGCTAGGGAGGCCTACACCTTTATCGGTGTGGTTGGCGATCAAGAGTTTGTTCGGGTACTCCCAGATGGTCGTGTTTCCTGGTGCAATGTCTCCTGATGTTCCAGCATTGTTCTCTTCGATCTGGCCGCTGCCTGTCCCTGTTTGTCTGACTACCATCACATGATACTCGTCCCGCATCTTCAACTCTTCCAGTCCATGCTCGTGTTCCAGTATCTCAATGTCACGTATCCGGTGCCAATTGTGGTCTTCTCCTGCTCTTAGCTGCCCACTTCCGTCGATAGGAAGCTCAGCTGCATATGCGAAGTGCGGGTTCGACAAGGACCAGTATACCAGCCCTATGAGTGCTAAGGCTGTCACAGATGCCAGGAGTCGTGTTTGAAGGGGGGTGAGTTTAGGGCATTGGCATAGCATGGTAGGAAAGCGCCCCGCGTCGGCAGCGCAATGCGCCGCCACTATCGTTGGTTCGCCAGATCGAGTGGGACTTCGTGATGCCTCAAGATTGAGATTCTGAGTGTGACGCCAGTGGGATGGTGTATGTGTGAAGGAAGAGACTGTGTCTCGTACCGAGTTGTCGGTTGGTCTACTTACACTTTCATGTCACAGATGTGCTGACGAGGCCCGGGGTTCCCTGCTGCCGATCAGGGTCCAGCTGTTCCTGACATCTCGACTTCACCTTCAACATTCACTTCAACGTTGACTGCAATAATGCGTCACCGATATGTTGGCAACACGCTACGTCTCTGGTAGCAGTTGTCGCGCTTTACCCGCAATTTTCTTGGAAACTGATGCTCGAGTACGACGAAATTGCACAGCAATCGGCCACACATATTTCGGGCATGCTGAAGCAGTATCCTCTTAGCCTGGCTCTGGTGGAACACGAAGAGTGACGACAATCGAAGCAAGGCCTTGACCGTGAGACTCGCAGCTATGCTATGGCTGCAAGGCTCCAGCGTGTTGAGGTTCGGCGCTCTGGGAAGCAAGAAAGCCCGAACCGCTGCGGTGGGCGAAGGCGACATCCTTGGTCGTCCACACCTAGACTCTATCAAGTCATCGTGAACATGCTACAGCTTCAGCCGAGTGTGGTTGATCAATACGTATCTGACTTGATCTCGGTGCTGTTATTTGTTTTGTTTGCATCACAGCATGTGGCCATCAAGCGGTGTTGAAGATATGAGGTGTCCAATGTTTGAGGAGACTACGCAATTATTCAACAGCGGGGTCATCGAGAACCAAATCTTACCTTTAGTGCACCTTCCTTGAGATGCTTTGGATCACATGCAAGTCCGAGATTGCTTACGTCGCGTAGGTCGGCTTCGATTATCATGTTCCCACGCAAATTCGGGGTGGTCATCATCATGCTCGTGCATCGTCACAGACCGATCGCACCAGAGCACTGTGTTCTACTGCGACATGGAAGGTCCCGCTGGGATCGGACTAGAAGTCGCTGAGTCCGAAAAGCATGGCGCCGCCACATTCTCGACCAACTTTCCCGCCTCTACTTACAGTGCGCGGACCCTGCGACTGCACTACCCATACGATTATCCAGACCCCCACTGCACAAGAGACCAAGGCTACACTGCGTGCCACAGACCTTGCGGTGTGGAACATCTGAAGAAGCGCAGACAAGCACTTTAACAGGAGCTGGCTCAGCTGGACCGCTCAACAGTACAGGAGGTCGTCGATCTCTTGGACCAGACTGGAAGGAGGTGGAGCATGCTCGCAAACTAAGTCTCTCCAGCTGGAAGTGAGGAGGAGCCTGCTGACGCCGATCAGGGTGCAAGTCCCAAGTGAGCTATATTTCCTCAAGTATGAGGCTGCTGGCTGCGCATGCCTTAGCTGTGAAAGGCAAACACTTCAGAGGAAGCTGAGAGCAGAGAAGCAAGAGCTGGCGCGCTATAGGGGGAAAGCGACGGATTTGAAAGAGTATAAATGAGTCCGCGAATAGGATCGAAATCACACGAGATAAGAAACGCACGCAGGAGAATACTGAGGCATATAAGTTATGGCGCATGAGGAGCTGTTGCGAACTTAGACAAGCAAGGCTAGGGGACTAGAAAATCAGCTTCAGGCACTCGAGCATGATGTTGAGGTGGCAGAAGGTACTACATGTAGTCAATACATACTCGACGATCATGAAGGCGTTCTTCGTGGACTGCCTGATATGGTAGACTAGAATGGCGATGATAACGAATGCACTTACCAGCCTTGTCGCGAGAAGTCACGGACCAAGGTCCTCACACGAGAGCTCGAGCATCAGCGCCGATGGCTTCGAGACAACGGAGGATCCAGCCTCGAAAGGGAACGTGAGAACATACGTGAACAGTACGTGCTTTTCTCACCCGTAGTTCGGAGATACTGACAATCGGTAGAGTCGACTCTCAGTCTCGTCTCGGTAGAACTGGGTCATATCGCCATCACGGAGCTGTAACCCCGAAGCCAGCTACCAGACATCTAAACACGAACAAGCCATGCGCGAATGAGAACAATACCTCGCATGTTGACAAGACAGCGAAAAAACCAAAGAGGCCGGCACTTGGACGTTAGGTACCGAGAGTATAGATACAAGAGCTGCGTTGGTGTGCCAGGTGGAAGGCGAGGGCCCCGTCATATCACGTGTGGTCGTCTTCATACGGGTGCAAGCGGACAAGGAGATGTTCAGCAATGGCATATTTGCATGATCGTCGACGTCGAATTTGCAGGAGACGAATACCCGGATCGTGAAGGGACTGCGTTCGCAAGTTGGGTGTTGAGCTTTCGCCTGGCTAACGTGCCGATGATCCGGCATTTACATGCAAATGCCACTAGCACGCCGGAGGCGGCCCGAGAACACCTCCTGGCTCGTTTAGTTCCTTCGCATGTTTAACCGTTGATGCGGTCTTCCTAATCCGTGACATAGTAAGTCACGGCGCAACCACCATGGCGCCCGCTTTCGACGGGATCGGTCTTCGCTGGAATCGTGCCGAGCACGAGCTCACCATTGTCTACCTCTTGGGTCCACGAACACAGCAAGATCAGACAAACTTCTCTCCCTATCACTGCCCGAAGCCGCACTGCCAAAAGCAGCCGGGCTCATGCAACCGCAATCTCTGCAAAAGAGCTCCTCCATGACCGCGATCGGGATCTGCGTCAGCAGTCGAAGACCTGGGCGGACGCACCGGACTTGCGTGAAGAGATGGAAGCTCTCGTGAAGGAGGTCAAGGATCGATGCGCAACCTGATCGAGTGGGTTGAACAGTGGCATAGACGCTTCGTGTTGTTTTGTTGGGCTGACGCGTGACAGAGAGACGTCCATCGACGACAAACACTCCGCAACGGCAGTTTGGTCAAATGAGAAGCTCAACGCAGGCTTCAAATGTCGCACTAGCTGCGATGTAGAGGTAGGACGTCAGCTCATTGGGTTTGAACGCGTCAACGATGCGCTTTTGCGGGAGAAAGTCGCTAGCATCAAGGACGACATCAAATGTCGCAAGCAGGGCGAAAGACTTGCCAAGTAAGATTCGGTGGCACCACCTGCCTTCTTCAAACCTCCATGCTAGTCGCGCTCCAGGGCCTTCACCGAGCCCGAGGGTCTCGACGAAGAGCCAGAGTAGGATCTTCGTGACCGAGGTCTCGAGCCAGACTAACACATGCCAGACCCTACCGCGCAGCATTCCTTGCATCGGCTGGCTCACGTCGTAAGCAAGGTCCCAGCGCCCTCACGCCGCAGCAGCATCTCAATACCGCGGGTGCCAACAAGCAAAGCAAGCGATAGACTGGGAACCTGATGGCAGCTTGCAGCTTCGAGAGTGATGCATTATGGAAGACATTATGGAAGACATGGCCTGGCCTGCTGCGTGCTTGCATGCGTCGAATGACTCTCAAGCAATCCTGTGAGATTATGCTCGACTCCCAGGACGATGCACTTCAGAGATGAACGAGATTTGAAACTGGGCTGAGAGTAAAGATCTCGTGGCCTGCAACCTGTATCTGAACGCTCAGGTCGTCTCAGGACAGGTCGATCCCCCAACGCCTCCATATGCATGCGCCACTAGGAGACCGTCAGCGGCCCGCAGCAACGGCGGAAGCTTCCTCACTCTACTTCACTATTCAAGCCGGACGAGCACACCCGGTTCGGCCTCGCTTTCTGTCAACATACCCTTCGAACAACAACACTCGTATACCGCTATGCCGGCCACCACAGGCGAGGGCCTCCGATACCACAAAGGCAGCAAATGTCCGTTCCAAGTCGAAGTACAATACGAGGGAGTCATCTATAAGCCCAATAAGCACTACCCATACCACTGTTCCCGCCCTCACTGTCCAGAGAAGACCAAAGCATGCAAACGCGTGTCGTGCCAGCAGCTACTCCAAGCGCGATGTGAACAGCAGGAACAGTCATTGTCAGAAGCAGCGGACGAAGAAGAGCGCGCAGAAGCAGAGCGAGAAAACCGGGTTGACTCCACTCTCAGAGAGACCACTCTAAGCTCTACGGAGCCAGAGAAAGACTTTGATACTGGCTTCGCTCGCACGCAGACCTACCAGGGTCACGGTGCCGGTACCATGAAGCCAGCCGGTCGTCGTCTGAATTCGAATCAGCCGAACACGAATAATGGCAATGGAGGGAAGGCGGGAAAGAAGGCCAAAAGACCTGCACTTGGTCCGTTTAGTTGAAAGGGAGACGATGTTGGAGATGTTGATGTTATAGTGTAATTGCAGTTGGTATGCTCCGCGGCAGGCAGGCAACGAACCACGAGTGTTGGGAATGAACTCCGAGTGTAGCGACCAAGTATCAGGAAGGCACAACGCACCTCCTGGTGCTTTTGTCTATAGACTACACGTCGAGCATCGTCGGTTCACGTAATGTACAAAGACCCCGTCATCCTGAGCGCCCATTCCAGTCTTCGTCCACTGGCGCAAGTGCGACCAGAGAAGCTTTCGTTGTACAGTTCCAGTTCCCATCCGTTCGTTCCCATATCCGCCATAGCCATGCTGCAATGCTTGAACGCTGTAAGAAAGGTCATTTGCTCGGTCCGTCGTCCTCAAATCAGTCCCCCTCTTGCATCTTCACCCATTCAGTGCGTGCCCACGGCAGCCGGAAGCGAGGAGGAACCTAAGACCACGAGTCTTCCTACGAGCGCGCGGCATTGCCACCCTCGGCGCCTCCACGAGGACCGCCACGACCACGTCCACCACGTCCGCCTCTGCCCTCTCCATCTCCACGACCGCCCCGGAATCCTCCACGTCCTCTGCCTCTAAATTCTCCATCGACTCTGTTGCCACGGAAGTTTCCTCCTCCACGTCCTCTGCCTCTGAAATCGCCATCTGATCCACGTCCACGATGTCCTCCTCTACCTCCCCTACGGCCCTGAACCTCAGAGAAGCCATCGTCAGCTGCAGCTGCAGCCTCAGATTGCTCAGCCCAGCCGTTGGCTGCGGCTGGCTCTGCTCCCAAGCTGTTGTCCGCCTGCTCGCCAGGTGCCTTCACGTTCCAGCTCTCGCCAGCCTGGTTGCCGACACCAGCCGCTGCCTCGTGGACTGGCTCATCAGCCCAGCTTGTGCTCTGCTGCTGTGTTGCAGCCGGTACATCCACCTCTTCGGAAGGACGAGGCACGATCTCGTAGCTCTCCTCAAGACCTCCCTGCTCGGCGCCAGCTGAGGTACCGGCGGCATTTGTGTCCCAACGCTCGCCAGCTAGGTTGCCAGCATCACCAGATGAGACTGCTACGGCGGACGATGGCTCAGCGAAGGCCTCTGCAGGCACGCCGTTCTGTTGAGGAGCCTCGAGCTCAGTGAGGCCAGCGTTTGCGATGGTTGGGTCGGAGGCAGCTCCAGGTGCATCGCTCAACTCTGCTGGTGCTTCGCCGCTCGTGGCTTGTACGACCTGGTCGACCCAAGCCTCCTCGTGCTGGAAAGGTGCGTGATCGACGGATGCCTTCTTGACTTGTGCGACTGTCGATGTGTTAGCGAATGAGGCTAGAACAGGCAATGCAGCACGTGATGCCCAAACAGAGCACGTGCGCAGGCAAATTGTCAGCAGATATGAGGTGCCTTACAAGTGACTGGCAGCTCGATGCCCTCAATGCTGGGGACACGCTCGCGGGCACCCTCGATGATGTTGACTGCCGTTTCCACAGCTTTCTGATCACCGCCGTACACCAGCAGCAGTGCCCCCTCAAACGCCCTGCTCTCGTCTGTGTCGGCCTCCTCTTCAATGGTGCGCTTAGCAGCCGCCGCACGCAGAAACTGGGAGAAGGTGAGCAGCTTCTTGCGGAGCTCGCTCGCACTGGATGATAGAGCCTCCACACGTGCCTCCTCCTTCATCTTCTCCAAGGACTTCTCGTGCTGAGAAGTGAGCTCCTCTCGCTGCTTGCTGAACTTGGTCTGGTATTCGGTGTCGAAGGAGCGGTAGTGCTGGTAACGCTCGTTGAGATCCTGCAGCTGAGCCTGTAGCACTGGCTTCTTCAGTAGCTGTGCTTTCTGGTCGTTGTTGATCTTGCGATTTGCGACGAGATCGTCGACAGATACGCCGGGATTCTCGGCCGCGATCGAGTCCACCTTCTGCATCGATGTGAGCTTCTTGGTGATGTTGCGGATCTGCTTCTGCAGCTCCTTCAGGTATGGGTGGTCGCCAGCATCGTCTCCTTGAGGTGCGACAGAGGCATCCTTGGAGTCCGTCTCTGGCACAGGAGCTGGTGAGGTAGATGTGCCGTTTGCTGCAGCAGCCTCTGCCTTGGCCTTCTTCTTGCGGGCAGACTTGGACTCTGCTTGCACGTTGATGGGGTTCTCGACCGCAGCGGCTGCCATTGTGTTCTATCGATGTAGGTTTGGATAAAGTTTGGAGGGAGAAGAGGTGTGTGAGATGATTGTGAGTGGAAGTGAGTGGTGTAGTGAGTTGGGGGACGCGAGGTTGGTGTTAGTGTCGAAGTGTTCAATCGACAAACACAATCAAAGTCCGAGCTGGAAGCTTTGGGAAAGCGGAATCAGCTCCGGCGATCGACCTTCGATCATGCGCTGAACTATCTTCCACAACATGACATACACAATACTTCTCTCCTCATCACTGCATGACTACGAGCTACTACAGCGCTCACCGACAGCATGGCCTCTTCATCAGACTCACAAGCGCTGGTGAAGCGTAACGCAGAGACAGCGCTAATGCCACCGCCTCCAGCACCGAAGCGACAGCGACGACCAGCGAAAGTACTGGACGAAGATGTCTACTCGGACGCCATATCGCGCATAATCGCACGAGACTTCTTTCCCGGTCTGTTGGAGACAGAAGCACAATCTGAATACATGGAAGCACTGAACAGCAAGAACAATGAGTGGATTCGTGAAGCAGGGAGGAAGTTGACCCAAGTCATGACGCCTGTGCCAGAAGGTCAGCGCAGAAAGGGAAGAGGAAGAGATACTGGCTTCACGCCACGAAGAAGTACTGCCCTCGGAGATACACCAAGAACATACGTTGGAGAGACGCCAAGCCGAACACCGATCGATAACGATCACTTTACGGAAGAGACCAAGCCAGAGGTGGACGTAAACATGTCACTGGGCGCGTTCCAGGCGAAGTATACATCAGAAGACAACGAGAGCTTCAATGTTCTGCTAGATAAGCAAAACGACAAGCGTGCTGCCAAATACGGCTTCTTTCACCAGGGCAACAAGATACCTACTGCCAGGCAGATTGACTATCGTGAGCATCAACAGAAGCTGATCGAAGAGAGGCTTGGCAGCATGTCCACTGCCCTGATCACTACAAATGCTGCTGGAGACGCGCGACGATCTTTGGCAGCTGCAGGGCCGTCTGAGAACCTAGACGCACGGCCTGCTTCTGTTGAGAGCTTTCCCAATCGTCAAGGACCTCGAAATCACTTCATGTTTGGTCCCGATGGCGTCGAAGATCGGACCAGCACCAGCGCGCAGCAAGCCGAGCTTTCCTCAAAGGCACCTCCAAAGGCCGTGAAGTACTCTGCCACACGCTTTAGCGCAGATGCCTCGAATCCGGAAAATATCGTACCTGCCAGCCCGTCGTTGAGTGTCATCGACGCCGCGATAGCAGGTCGTCCGAAAGGATCGCCGTCAGAGTCTGGATACAGCGGAGCAGAGACGCCGCGAGTCAACGGTTACGCCTTCGTGGACGCCGAGCCTACATTGAGCGAGCTCGGCATCCCTGTGACAGACGAGGAAGCAGATGCCGCAGAGCAAGAAGCTGCCAAGCAGTTGCTACCAAAAGCTGACCAGAGTGGGCCGAACCCATTCAACATCTCGGAACGTAGCAAACGCGAGAACCTGCACCTGCGGCTGGTCGAGAAAGCAGATGCCAGTCGACGAAAAGGCGGCCGTCTTGATCAGCTACGAGATCTGGGCATTACCCCGGGACGCACGCCCACGCCAAAGTTTGCAAGTGGCGCGGAAATTCGCAAGAGTGGCGGTATGACTCCTGCAGCACAAAGGCTGGCCGATAAAATCGCCACTCCGAGACGAGAAGGCGGTATGTTCGGCTCTGGATGTGCTGACAAGGCCAGTTGGACGCCTACGCCACGAGTCAAACGATGAAGCCGGACGAGGAATAATCGTGACGCTATGAAACATTACTGAGTTTAGCAACTCGCAGTTGGCCGTGTGAGTCAATGCAGAGATTGCCTCACAGATTTCGTGCACCATGCTGAATCACACCCCTGATCTTGTAAGGACGCATCTCGACGGCAGGAGCATGACATGTAAGTACGTCTCCAGCTGCATCGCACCGGATGGTTGAGAAACAAACAAAATCGTCGCCGGCAGATTTTGGGTCAGTCTGGTTGCCGACCTTCTTTCCCGTGGCGGAGCCTCCGTCGCTGACGAAGCGAGCAAAAGGAAGAACATGAATGAGGCTTATCCAAGCTCCAAGCAGCACTGTCCATCAAGGCAAGTCTGTCGTACATCTCTCGTCCTCTCCAAAATTTGAGAGCATGCTCACGCCTTCCTTTGCATGCTCCTCGCTGCTCAGATCTCACGCTGTGGTCCGAATGAGGCGACTCTCAGCTGTACTCACTTGATGCAGATGCAGATTCCACCTCCTCCACCCGTGATCCTACGAGCGCCGAGATAAGTCGAGCTACGAGCCCCGGACAAGAAAGAGTGCTTATCAGATGGAGCATGGGCCGAGCAGTACAGGTACCTGGATGGCGTTTCTGGCGCACGAGCACAAGCTTGATTGCCACGAGGATCAAGTGTCAGCCACGGCAGCCGGGATCCACCCCACAAGCGTCGCCCGGATGTTGTGCATTAGCTCACGCAGGTATTCTCCCGCCAGGACGACATCATGTGGAGCATTGCGTCTCGCATGATGAGGCCGAACATTGGAGGAGGAGCTTGAGATGATGGAAGTGATCATGCGCGCGAGCTTTGGGACACTACGAAACGATGCATTCTGGTGGAGGTGGGCAGCGGAGGAAATGCGGTGGTTCGGTTTCGAGGTAGCGTAGAAAGCTTGAGATCCTTGTCTGTCATAGATCTGAGATACATCATGCATAGACCCAAAGCACGGTGCATTCTTCCTTTACGCATCCTTCTGCCATGCTCTCACGTACCACGGCTCAAGACCATATTGCCTGGGACGATTACGCGGATGAGTTTGCGCGTCACGTGACGTGAGGTATCACAGGCGTCGCGATCGCGATGAGTAAGAAATCGCAATTCATGATGTAGAGATCGTTCGACGCGCGCTCGACAAGATTACGCGCTCACATTGCTGCAGGTAGTGAACAGGCAATGGGCTGATCAAACATGAGATGGGTGTTGGTGACGATATCGGCCGTCGGAAAGAAGCGAAGCGCTAAACCCAGTCTCCTCCTCTCAGGGCTGCATCTCCATTTTGACATCTCTTGCACTCGGAAGCATTTCACTCCCTCCACAACACCCGCAGACCCACGACACGAACGCACGTCGTGCAGACAACACCACTGCCGAGACCCATGATAATTGTTGCCTTTGTCTGAGGCCGACGTGCTTCTGAAATCGACAGACTTCCCCACCCGGTCGCGATCCCGGCCCGAGCTGCTATCGCGCTCGTTCTCGAGGCATCAAAGGGACCACCCAGCAAACCCAGCGCGCTCCCCCTATGGCGGCCGCCAGTGTCACAGCTGGCGTGATGCCTCCGTCGCCCGAATGCTACGATGGCACGAAACCACTCGAAACCACTGAACCCGCCGCGACGGCCGCTCTGACGCCACCGACGAGCGAAGACATGAATGACGCGAAGAAGGACAACGACGAATCCGACCTCAGCGACCTCGACCTGGACGACGAAGACGAGGAAATAACACCAGATCACTACTGGGATGAGGAAAATGGAGGAAGGATACCGGTCTTCAAGCCGACCATGGACCAGTTTCGCGACTTCAAGAAGTTCATGGAGAAGATTGACAAATATGGCATGAAGTCTGGCATAGTGAAGGTTATTCCGCCACCAGACTGGTACGTATCGCATACGGACGCTTTGCAAGAATTGTGACAGCTAACGAATGTGGCAGGCGCAACTCGCTACCCGCATTGGACGAATATGTCAAGCGCATTCGGATCAAGAACCCCATCACACAGGAGTTCAACGGCACATTCGGTACATATACGCAACAGAACGTCGAGAAACAGCGATCATACAACCTACCGGAATGGAAAGCATTGACTGAGGAAACACAATACCAGCATCCTGCCAAGCGTGGAGAGCGACGACGCAACCAGGAGAAGGTCGTTCGAGGTGGTGGGAACCTGCGCGGTCGTGGCGCTGCTGCGGCAGCTGCAGCTGTACCTGTCGGAGACGAAGACGAGGGCAGCTCCAGACCCAAACGGAAGCCCGGTCGACCGCGTCGCAACCAAGCACCCGAGCCAGAGTCAGAGCATGAGGCCAAAGATGTGAAGCCTGCGAGGAAGAAGCCTGGTCGTCCACTAAAGGGTGGCCAAGCGAAATCTGTTTCGTCACGTCGTCTCAACAACACGACTGAAACTGTTGACTACGTCGATGAGAAGGCATTTAAGAAGTTCAACTACCGCATGGAAGGTCTTGACGAATACACCAAAGAACGGTGCCAGGAGCTCGAAACGCACTACTGGAAGAGTCTGGGTTTCAATCAGCCCATGTACGCAGCCGACATGCCTGGTTCTCTTTTCGACGACACCACTACCAGCTGGAACGTGGCTAAGCTGCCAAACCTGCTGGACATTCTAGGCACCAAGGTTCCTGGCGTCAACACTGCCTATCTGTACATGGGTATGTGGAAGGCGACCTTTGCGTGGCATCTAGAGGATGTCGATCTCTACAGTATCAACTACATCCACTTCGGCGCTCCGAAGCAATGGTACAGCATCTCTCAGGAAGACGCTCGCAAGTTCGAGCGTGCCATGAAGCAGATCTGGCCAGTCGATGCGAAGAACTGTGATCAGTTCCTTCGTCACAAGACATATCTCATCTCGCCTGACGTGCTGCAGAAGCAGTACGGTGTCAAAGTCAACAAGTTGGTGCACTACGAGGGAGAGTTTGTCATCACATTCCCGTATGGCTACCACTCTGGCTACAACATTGGCTACAACTGTGCCGAATCCGTCAACTTTGCCACCGAATCATGGCTGGAGTTCGGTCGCATCGCCAGAAAGTGCAACTGCGAGTCAGACAATGTCTGGGTTGATGTCGGCGAGATCGAACGCAAGTTGCGTGGCGAGCCAACTCCAGAGTACTACGAAGAAACCGACGACGAAGATGACTTGTCCGGAGATGAAGAGACTCATCTGCCGACACCTCCTGCCAGCGTCAGAGGCAAGCCAGCCTCCAAGAAGCGCAAGCGGGAAACCAAGAAGGAAGAGCCTAAGAAAAAGAAGAAGATTCGTATCAAGATCAGAGTCGGCGGTCGCGAGCCTTGCTGTATGTGCCCGAACGACAATCCTTGGGAAGAACTTTTGCCGACCGACACTGGCAAGAAGGCGCACCGCTCTTGTGCCCTGTACACGCCCGAAACGTTCATTGTCAGCGAGGATGGCAAGGACAAAGTCTGCGGCGTGGCGAATATCGACAAAGCCCGTCTCGAGCTCAAATGCAACTTCTGTCGCTCCAAGCGTGGCGCATGCTTCCAATGCTGCTCGAAGAAATGCACTAGAGCGTTTCACGCTACGTGCGCGGTCGCTGCGGGTGTTCTTGTTGACGGCGGTTTAGTCCCGACATTCGCTGAAGATGGTACCGAGTACTACGAGGAAGGCTTCGACTTTCGATGCAAGTACCACAGGCCTAAGCAGGCGAAGAATTGCACAGTCGATGACCTTGAGACTAATGGAATGATCACCAAGATGGCGAAGGACCTCAAAGCCAACGATACCGTGCAGGCGCAAATGATCGGCGGCGAGGCTTTCGGTGGCCTGGTAATCGAAAACAGACCAGCCGAGATGACAGTCCTTGTCGACATCCTTCCCGATGGCAATCGCGTCGAGCTTGAGTACAAATATCTGCTGGTTCTGCACCCAGACGATTCGGTGCGCCCCAAGCCCTCCGCAGCGGCGAAACCGATGCCTGAGAACATGAGCAAGAGCAACTTCTCCATCGCCAACCGCCAGGATGGTGTGCCAAGCCAAGAAGAACCTTTCCACGACAATCCGGAATTCAAGTGGTGGGACTTCTACAATTACCACACCCCGCCTCCAGGATATCAGACTGTGCCATTCAGAGCGTCTCTCAAGTACAAGATCGACGTCAACGCGCCAGAGATCTACTACTATCTGCCGGGTGTCTCGACGGAAGCGAAGGTGTTCTTCACGGACAAGCCCGGCAGCAAGGAAATCATCGCCAAAGCTAACTTCATGGACCGAGTGAGCGTGAAACAGCCCACCTTCCAATACAACGCGAGTGCGACCAAACAGGCAATTGCGCCGGCCAACGTCAACTCTTTCAGTCGGATTCAACCCAACGACAACCTGAACACATCTATCAGCGCACGCAGCGAGAAACCCTACGTGTACAAGCCAAAGGAATCAGTACAGCCGAATGAACTGTGCGCCGTTGACTATCAGGCCTTGGCAAATCAGCGAAACTTTGTTGCCGATGGCAATCGACGGCCGTCGGTCTACAGCCAAGCAAGTCAGCCACCATTGCAGCAGCAGTTCTCACACTCGCCTGCACAGCATGGCTACCAGAGTAGTGATGGATCCCGCAACTCGACACCGCTACGATCGTTTCCTTCTGATCAGTACTATTCGTCGAAGGTGCTGCCGGCAGCATATCAAGGCGAGTACTCAAGGTTCCGTCGCGAGTCACAAGGTGCTCAGACATTGCAGCGTCCTGTGTTTGAGCCGGCCGGGTACACTCCGAATTACCAGTCGGTCTCAGCACAGAGAAATGCCCTGAAGCAGGCATCAGCAACGCCTGCACCAATGCCTCCGAATCCGTATGCCCCGATAGCGGCAATGCGACCTTCGTCGTCTGCTCTCAGTCATTCGCCTCCGGCAGGCGCTCCGTTGACTCCAGCCACAACGACTTCGTCGCACTCCAAGACGGATCACGTTAAGACCGATCCCGACTATTTGGAGGATCTGCAAAAGTACCCGTATCTGCTGAACAGCTTCTGTCGACGCCAGAAGACGTACGAATCGCCATACTCGATGGGCGGTGGCTTCGCCACTAAGTGGCAGCCTTTAGAGTTGCAGAAGACAGATGAGCAGTCGCGTCCAGTGTCTCACCACACTCCGCGCAACTCCATCTCATCGATGAACGAGGTGCAGCCAAACAGCCAACAGTGGACTCCACCATCGCAAGTTTGGGATCGTGCCGGCATCAAGCAACGCACTCCTCCAGCGCAGCTTGTGCATCAAGCTCAGCCTCAGCTCTACCAAGAAGTGGGTCCGAGAAACTTCCCGCCAGCAATTCACCAGACGCCACAGGACTTCCAGCGCCAGATTCTGGGCATGCCCAGCACGGCTAGTCGCGATGGTGCGCATGCAAGAATGTTGCGAGATCAAGGATACCTTTCCTTTGCTGCGCAGCACAATCAGCATCAGAGGAATAGCTTCGGGCAGACATACGATACAGCGAAAATGTGGAACAGCCCACAGGCGCCTACGCCGAGTCCACTGTCTGATCCCAACATCACACCGGGCCAGGGCAGAGGACATACGCCGACGAACTCGGGCCATTGGGGAATGTTACCCCGAACGGAAGGGATGAACAATCGTGGATCTGGTGCTGGGTATGGGCCTATGCTGCCGCAGATGGGTGGAAATGAGACGTGGCGATACAATTAGTGGTACTGGGTTGGCGTGGACCGGCATGAAATGGTCTGAATTGAAGGAATTCGTGTGCGGAGGCGCTTTTGCTTTTTGTTACACAATACCATGGCGTGGACGCTTTGATGCCAATGGAATGAGACGGGGATGGGAGGAAAGGTTGGGATGACCTAGCTTCGCTTTGTATTGATATCTTTGGGGAAAGACGGACGAGCAGACCGATACAGAGGGACAGGCATTATGTGCCTCTCCACCACCATGAAGATGGCATGCTGCGAAGACCGGAACGATTGCTATGAATTAGTAGTGTTCCTTGCTCATGGTCGTGCGTGTGCATAATCGGCGAGGAAGTGCTGCCTACGTTTCATACCCGCCATGGCAAATGCAATGCGGCTTGGTGGATCTCTTTCTGACTCACGACCCTTACTAGCGGGATATGTTTGTATGCAATAGGGCCATGACGTGCTGCGTGAGATCGACCGATTCTTGAACCGTTGCTGTCGTAACTCGATTATGGCTCGTATTTCATGTCAAAGTGAGTATAGCAATTTCCCCCCCCCCGCTCCCCCTCTTTTTATACCCACGGCTCATGGTGTTTAAGTCTAGCGAATGAGACCTCTCGTCTCTACCGACCCCTGTGTGCGCGTGTAATGAATGTTCCTTGCACGATTTTCTAATTCTCGCATCCTCGCGTCCTTGCAACCAGTCTTGTCTGTCTGTCTACTTTCTTTCGCTCGTCTTTTTCCTTTCTCCTTCGCCGTCGAGCCGACGATCATCATCAAGTATTCCGTCCTTTCACCCCTTTTCCTTCATAGAATTGATTCCATCTAGCAACCAATGTTATAATACTTGCACCATTCATCACACTCACATTAGCCGCTTCCTCCTCCGCCCTTTTCTCCTTCCCTCGGGTTATCGACGAAGACTTACAGCATAAGAACCCCTTGCGCCCCGCCGCATAAGCCTCGACACTTCTTCCAGCGTAATCGTATGCATCCTTGTAGACGTCGTTGTGGTATTTCTCGATGCCTTTGGGGATGTAGTCGGTGGGGAAGTTGAAGCTAAAGGGAAAGAGTTTGGTGCCGAATAGGTTCACTGGGGAAAGGGTGGGTTGGGTCTGAGGGAAGGGCGGTGGAGGTCGAGGTGGAGATGGAGAGGAATGTAAGAGGTGATTGAGCGGTCATACTTCGCGGTCCAAGGACTGGGAGGGCGGTGGCTAGGGAGGCGAGGGTGGCGGCGAGGAGGAGTTGGAGCTTCATTATGATTGTGGTGATGTGATGACCGGGTAACCGGGTGACCGGGTGATAGGACGTCTGTCGAATGGAGTGATGATGTGATTGGATGATTGTATTATCTTGTTGAATGGGTTGCTTGTGCAATACCGTTAATGTGGGCATCGCTGCCGTTGTTATGTATGTCTCAGAATGATCGTTCTGGGCGGTCCGTGGTGACTAACATCTCATGCTTCTTGCTTATTTCGAGGTGCTTCGGGCTCTTTGAAAGTCCGTAGTATCTTTTTCTTCCTGCTCTTAACCATGCGGCCGACAGTTTGTAGAGTTGTCAAGGACCTTCTAATCCAACAATAGAGGGCTCCTTCGATAACGAAAGTGTGACTGAGTGGCAGGTTCCGTCCTCCAGACCATTAGGTGACCGCGCCAGTCAGCATGTACTGACATGTGCTAATCGTTGCTTCAGAGTCAGTGTGACGACTCGGAGTAGCCTTGCTTCATCACGTCCATTGATTATTCTTCACAAAGGGCGAGCGCAACAAAGAGGATCCATCCATGACAGTTATGCAAATTCCCGCAGAAATGGACTCGGGGGCAGAGTGTGAAAGCGAATTTTGCATCGTGTACGAGTGCGAGGTGGTAGTTTCTGGTGTGATCGAACCACATGGTGGACGACTCGACAGTGCCGACTTACCAGCCGGCCCAAAGCAGTGAAGGCAAAAATCTCGTGACGAACCGCGATTGGAACCCCCAAGACGGACAGTTCCACAATCGTTCCGACTCGTACGAAATGCTGCACTAGGTGTATACACTCTCAGTAACAGAGTTGACCTGCAACCCTTTCTCAGCCATCTCAGCGTTCTCCAAGAACCGCAGTGGCATCCACACGAGATGTCCCTTGACCTTGTCAAGCTCCTGGCGGACGATTTCGACAGGTTGAAACATGTCGTAGACATGGCCTGTTTTGCGGGACCCCTTTGCTCCCAAGAATTTGTCGTAGTCTTCGAAAGTCTTGACGTTATCATCCGGGTCTGCATGGAACAAATGCCGGAAAATTTTCGTGTTGACAGTGGCGCGCTTGGTCCATTCTGCCCAGAGCTCATCGGACAGCGGATCCTCGACGAACTTATCATACTCGTCTCCAGCGAACCACTCATTGTCGCCGTCGTCGGGATGTTGCGCGTTGACATCGTCTTTGACGTCCCACTTTTGAGGTGGCAGGAACCCAAGATGCTCGCGCCATAGCATCCGGCGCAGGGTAGCGGCATGGTGGCCAGCGCTATACTCTTGACCATTCATCTTCGACGGCAAGGGTTTCGTGTCTTCCATGACAATGCTGAGTTCGGAGTCATGGAAACCGAGCTGGCTACGGTCGTCTGGAAGATGTCAGCCGCACTCTGACACCTGGTACCTTCTACCCTTTATACTTACTGATGTTGCTGGAACCAACAATGACAATTCGATCGTCCACGATCAGGGTCTGTAAACAGTCAGCGACTGCTCCTTGGAGAAGCATGATACTAAGCTTCTGACCTTGCCGTGGATGTAAAGTTCTTCCTGCACGAAGTTCTCAAGCTCTTGTTGCCTGAGGTTTTCGGAGTGTTCATCGTCACCCTTCTTCTTACCGTCTGGAGTCCGTCCGGCATATTCCTCCTCGCTGACATTCTTCTGTCCAAGCATGGCATCCTTCGCGATAGAGTCGAGACTTTCCTCGAACTCTTGGGAATTTGGATGCTTGTGCTCTTCAAAGCGTCGCTTCTTGTCAGCCAACATCGCAGCACTCTCATTAGGCTCATCCGAATGCACTTTGTCTTCCTCGTCAAGGTCGACACTTGTTCTTCTGGTCTTGTTGAACAGAGCCTTGAAACCACCCTCCTTGGCTGTATGCCGGAAGCCGCTGGTCCCAGCACCTTCTACGACTTCACTCGCGTGAACGCCCTCCGGCATGATCTCCTCTGCCTGAGCTCGCTGCAATTCCTGGTATGTAACGCCAGACTTTTCCTCCTGCTCCTTCAGCTTCGGAGTCTTGTTCAGTCTGTCATACGAACGGAGGTTGAACACGAAGATGTATTGCGTAGGATCGACGCCGGCTGCTCTTATTCGGCCATAGATACTATGATCGCCACGGCATATTGATTTGTATTGGTAGTCCATGATGGCTCGTGTCCCCGTTGCTGCATCGTCTCGTAAGTCTCCCGCGAAGCCAGGAATGGTCGGGATCATGATGATAATGCGGAATTTGCGGTTGTCCTTGGCTGCATCGACACATGCATCCACAATAGCGGCGCCAATCCGATTGTGGATGGGCGCTTGCTGGTCGCCGGTCGCAGTGATGAAGAATTGGTTCTCAATGTAGACGTAATGTTTGGCGCCACGGATGACCTGGCAGTAGGCTGTTTGGATGCTCTGCTCAGCGAGGATACCGGAAGACCAGTCAGCTGAAGAGCGGACTAGCTGTGCATGAACTGTGCCTTGCGCAGAGATGATGCCTTCTTCGAGTCTGTCGGAGGTGTGACCTTTGCTCTTCTCGTGCACACCACCAGACGCTGAAACAGTACCCTCTTTTTTAGGATTATTTCCGGTAACCTTGGCATTCTCCTGATGCATGACTCCCGTCGATTCTGACGTATCCTTGTTGTCCCCGGAATGGAAATGGGGCCGACGGATACCATGCTCGCGAAGGTCTTTCTGGATACCGTGGCCGTAACGATGCTGCTCCCTCTTGTAGCCATGTTCGTCGACAGTCTCTTGCGCATCGTGGAACCCTTCTTTCTCAACACTCTCCGGGCCACTTTCGGTGTTATGGCGCTGAACGGTATGTCCTTGGCGCGGATTGCCCCGCTTGTGCTCCAGAGGTGATAGTGGATGGTGAATGTAATCACCTACAGGATGCTTTGGTCGTTGCACACCTATCAGGTCCTCATCATCTTCGGTGCGCCCGGTGAGAGTGAGCCAGTCATATCTATCATCGCGCTTGTACTTGTCACGCTTGCAGAAATTCCATCTCAGCACGAAGTGCTCGGCGATGTCGTACACGCATGGTCCGATGATTCCCATAGCAACATCATGCCACGGCATTCTACCGTAATCGGCTTTGGAGACCTCATTACTCTTCCAATCTTGCACACTCTGGAAGTCCATGATACGGTTGTTATTGAAATCTTGTCCAGGGAAAATCTCGTTTTGAACACCGGAAGGATGCGCATCGGCAAGGACATGCTGCCGGTTGTCCCATCGACCAAAGCACAAATCCAGACCTCCAACAAAAGCAGTGTCGTAGTCAATTACGAGGAACTTCTCGTGGTGAGCCCAGTAGAAGGTCATGTCAGATGCGTTTTCAAGCACGTTATGATCGGGATGGCGCATGACGTTGATGTTGCCATGCCCAGGCGTTCCCTCGGGACAAAGACTCATCAAAGCCTTCTTAGTGTGCTGCGAGTTGCATGTCAACGCATGCTCTACCTCTCGGTACACTACCACGTAGATCTTGACGCCTCGCTCTGCGGCGCGCTTGAGCACATAGTCTAGTCGCCACTCCTGGTTGTAAAAGGGAGGTCGTCGAAGGAACAGCTCAGGACTCAACCACCAGTCTTCGATATAAATGGTCTCTTTTGCTCTCTCGAGGGCGACGGATACAGCGTGGAAGTAGTCTGCACCATCAATATACCACTTGATCTTGTTGCCGTCACGTTCCGGGGCGAACGATTGGAATCGATGGCCTTCGGCAATCCGGGTCCGCTTGGCATCAGTTTCCTGCTCGTGCTCCTCGTCGTGGCGATGGTTCGTGTTGACTAGGTTCTGAAACTTTCCCAAGCGATGCTTCAAGTGAATTGCTCCAACCTGTGATCATCAGTCTAGTGATGTGTGTACGCCGCCTCATGGTCTTACCTTGGCATCATATAACTTGGTGTCCTTCAGTTTCTGCCTCAGTCCGCTAAGGCCACCCTTTGCTGTGTCTTCCTGATCCGTGTGGCTGCCACCTGCATCTCTCATTCTCTGCTCCTCAGGACGCACATGTTCCGTCTTGCCTAATACCATGGTGGCTCACTCAAATGTCGCCGTGGCAACGAACTCGTGGAGAATGGTCCTGCAGCGGCGGAGAATAACGGTCTCGCAAGCGATGTCAGTCTGCGAACGACGAACGTGGAGCGCGACATGTCGCTTGGCTAATGCTTGTCATTCGTGGTTCCGATGTCGTGCCGCAAAGCTGCATGTGCGTCGACGTCATCCAACCCACTCCGACGAGCAAGAGCAGAAGCAGGAACAGGAACAGGAACAGTTTCGCTTCCTGTTTCACTTACTCGGGCTAGTAGACCTTGTTGCCTCCATGATCCGCGCGGGCTTCCACAACGAGTCCTCTTACGCAGGTGCGTCTGACCGGATTGTGCGGGCAGGACCGCAAGGAAGGTGCAGCATTACTACGCGCTCCTTCCTACACCATAGAAGGCCTGCCAGCGAGGCAAGCGTCCGTTCGCTCTGGATGCCGCCTCAATAGATGCTGCTACGCCAGCCGAGCAAGGTGGCCTTCAACGTGGTCCAAGCCAGGACAGCGACGCGATGTCGGCAATTGCTTCATGTCACGAGTTCTCGCGACATTTATCTGCTGGTGGTGGCTCCGACTCGGCCAGTAGATGAGCCCAGGTTACGGTGTGCGGTAAGGAGATTGAGCATCGACAACGAGCGGCCCCTCTCAATCGTCTTAATGGAATCACTCCACATATGAATTTCTTATACTGCTAACGTGAGGATGTCTCTCGCGGAATTGCCAGTGAATCTCCTGCAGCACATCATCAAAGGCCACTGCAGCAACCAGCAGGTTCATCCTTTCCGCCTCACATGTCGCAGCGCGTGCCATGTAGCCGATGAGTTCCTGATCAGATGACTTCTCATCTACTACCACAAGGCGCACGTCGAGCAGCTGGGCGAGATTACTCGAGGCAAAGGCTGGCATCAAGAAAGGCATCAAGACGTTCACTTTCCTGATCGTCTCATTGCAACCTTGCCCCAATATGAAATATGGAGTGACGCTAGGAACGAGTTGTTCATGTCTAACATGCATTGGCGCCGAGTCTGTAGTCCGGCATCTGGACATGGAGTTCCGCATCCTAGCTGTGGCCCGAAACCCCACCGAATACAGCTGCTCCACACCTCCCTCCTCCAGAATACCCTTCAGATGCTCAATCCGCTCCTTGCGGTCATCGCTCAAAATGAGGAGACTTGCATTGTCAAGCAAATGCCGCTTGGTAGCTTCGAGATCGTCCTTGTTGATGAGCCCGGGTAGGATGTGAATGTTGCATTCTTCTGGTATGTCGCGGATGGAGGGTCAAGCAACGCATGTCGAAGTCGGTCTTGGAGAAGTGTTGCGTTGTGCGGAGGTGTTCCATTTTCGGTGGTGGTGGACGGAGAGATGACGGGTAGGAAGCGGGGAAAGAGACGAGAGGAAGGAAACAGGTTCATTGTACTGTATGGGACAGCATGGTGAATGGGTTTAGACGCAATACACGTGGACGGACTGTGAGCTTCTTCCTTACTATGAACTGGAAGCGAACAACACGCAGATGTGCCTACTGAACATGTGGTTTCAGAGTAGGCGCAATGCCATGATCAACCTGCCAGAGTGTACTTCTAACCATGAGGACGTCTTGTTCGATACAGCGGCACTGCATCTGCTTCGCGAGAAAGAAGTTGTTCAGAAAGATGGGTAAAGCGGGCGACACCCCATGTTATGGAGATTTTCAAACGATCCTTCGGGCTCGGCCACTCAGACCCCGGCACTTGACGACACGCCAAGCCTCAGAATACCTGAGCCATAACCAACGGCACGCGCACGACGCGTCGACAACACTCAGACTGCGACTCTCTTGTCATGTGGTAGCCAGGCACATGGACCAAGTCCACGGAGCCGAGCCTGTCTGTACGGACGCGAGCGCTAGATCCTTGCGGGTACTGCCGTCAAGGGCTACGCCTAGCAGCACTCGAGGCTTCAAAACTTCAGGTGATGTTAGCATCTCCTCGGTTCCCTCAATGCTCGGTATATCCTCGATTCGATAAAGCATGGGCGGCAAGTCAGGCAATCACAGACCAGGAGTCGACCTCGCAGATCCATTCAGGTGAGCAATTTTCCGCGACCGGGCCCAGAGTTTCGATGCTGATAACCCTCTTGGCTTGTAAAAGGTGAATGGGGCGATCCGAGTGTGTCATGCCTGACCAATACATTGGTTTGCACTGACAATCCAGCAGAGACGATTCCGCAGAAAGGTATCGTCACCTATGGCGTCGCTCAGAACTGCCTCAACCCGCTGGCAGGAGCTTGGAAAGCGGCTGTATTCAACACATTCCGGAGGACCAGAGGACAGATCTATACTGGGGTGTGCCGTTGCTTGTAGGATACTTAGCCACGCAGTGAGCGATCGAAAGGTGAGCAGTCTTCATTCGACTCATTCCAGCGGCTGAAATGTTGCAGGAACAGGTACTTGAACTCGAAAGCTGGAAGAGCAGAGTTCGGCAAAGAGCAGTGATGGTTCTGGTGCCATCAGTTTTCTCTTGATCAGCAGGACAGTGCCATTCAAGGAGAGCAGAAGGGTAGTCGCTGATGCCGAAAAAGATGAAAAAGGATCTTTCAACCACATACTACACCATCCCGCGGTATCTCAGTCTGCTTGTTCGCAGTATCGTTGGTCGCGGCTCCACGGACGATTTCGATCTTACCCTCAGCAGGAACACCAGCCTTTTCTTTCTCGGCTTGCTGTGCTTCCAGCTTAGCTTTCTCCTTTTTACTGAGTGACAGGCTGCCCTTCTCCATAGCTTCTTGCGGCAGTGGTCGAACGTAAGCTTGGCAAACCCAGAAAGGACGTCTGCATCTCCGCACAGCTTCAGTGCTAGAAAGCTGCGGATCTGCCGCCGCCTCTGCCTCTGGATCTGGGTACTCGTACTTCAACGGATCTCTCTCATAATCGAGGAGACCCGCCTTGACAGCCTGCTCGGTGAGGGTGAGAACATTCTCGTAGGCTTCAATGTCGCCAGACCGCGATCGTGCAAGCGCATCTCGCACATCGTGATAGTCGCTCACCAGCGATCGGAGGATGTGGAAGCAATGTGGCTGCATTGCGGTGAAGTTGGGATCGTTGCTCTTCTCAGGCTTCGCCTTTTTGGTGCCGGTCTGTTTCTGATTGAGCCTTTCGGCTTTCTTCTGCTTTTTGCTTTTCCTGCCATTTTCGATCTTTTGCTTTTTGGCAGGTGAGTCGCCATCTTCTTCGTCTTCTTCTCGTTCGCGCTTTTGACCTTCGAGTTTCAGAGGCTCCTGCTGCTCGTCCGCGACAACCGGATCTGATGGCAGGAATAGTGGCTTCCTCGCTGGCGGTTCTTGACCAAGAACATACTTGTGGATGATGTCCAGATACCTTCGGAGCACAGCATCGGCTCGATATCCACCTTTGCCGTCCTTCCCTCGCCAGTATTCGCGCCCCTCTTCACCTACCGGCGGCGAGGGAGCAAAAATTGATGGATCATAGAGATTGCCCTCTGCACTCATGACCGCGTCGGCACCTGTCGCATCAAGACACTTTTGCAGATCTCCATACTGAAGTATGTTGCCATTAGCGAACATGACCGTATCTGGTGGTAGTTGCTCCCGCAGATACCGAAGCACTGTCCAATCTGCAAGGCCAGTGTTATGCCCCTTCTGATGCCTCTGCCGCCCGTGGACTGTAATGATGCTAGCGCCTGCACTTAGGATCATGTTCGCATACTCCAAAGTCTTCTCCTTCGTCTCCTGGACGCGAAACTTGGCCGTTACGGGTATGTCAAGCTCTTTATGTAGCTTGTTGATCAGCTTGTAAATCAGATCCCAATCTTCTTGCAAGAATGCGCCGTAGCGTCCTCTCTTCGCTATGCCCTGCGGGCATCCCAGGTTCAAGTCCACTGCATCGCAGTACGGCTGTACCAGCTTCGCTGCTTGTAGGAACACGTCCGGCTCATTCGCACAGAATTGTACGAAAAGCGGTCGATCAATCTTGGGATTGCCGTCCAGGTACGTGTCGTCCTCGCTGAAGCTCTTTGCGTGTTCGCTGTCGCCCGGACTCGATAAGGCAAGCGGCGGCTTGAGAGGTTGGAAGCTATTTGTTCGATACTTTGCGCCATCTGCGAACAGCTTCGCGTGGAGCATAGGCGAATATGCAAGGATCGATGTGCGGAGGTCGGGAGGTAGGAAGGATCGAGTGAGCATCCGCCACGCGAACTCGGACTGCTCGACCATAGGCGCAATCACATGTTTGGGCGAGCCGATGCTCTGGTAGAATGCTCTGCCATGCAGTTTGGGCGCCATGATGGAATATGTCTTCCGCTGTAGTGATGTTGGTCGAAGATTTACTTGCAACGTTCTGTCAATTGCTGAGCTCCATCCAGACCATCCAACCGCTCGCGACATGCACGCTCTGTAGGGTGTGCCAAGGAAATATTGTTAAGGATGGACGTAGAAGTGGTTATATCAGATAATTTCGTCCTGAGGTGTTCGTCAAGAAAACGGCTTATTCAGCACAGTCAAGCCTCATTGCTGTCTTCATGTTTCACCTTGCTCTGTCCTTCCTATCTACGACACAATCACGTGTCCGTGTCGTTCATGCACCCAGAGTGGTTACGGGCGGTGAGAGTGCTTGGAGCGGTGGAGGTAAACTCTGGTAAAGCGCCACTGCCATCATGTCCCTCGGAATTCCCCATCCTTACTCCTTCTTTTCCGCGCCCGCCGCAATCCTGTAAAGAGGTGTAACCAGGTCATCCACCACCGCCACATACAGTCTCTTCCACGAAGCTAGCTGCAGGTACAACGATATGCACCCAAGGGCCACACTGGAGAAAGCTATCTCCGGGCCGGATGCTTGGAATGCTTACCTCTTCACGATTGTCCTGCCGTCTAAACGGCATGATTTAAGCTCAAGACGAGGTCTGGAGTCAAGCGGCACGCTGCGAAACGGACGTCATGAGCCCTCGGAGACGTACATGTATCAAGGCAGGTCCATGGCTGGGTTACATGGTTGCTGAAGGAGCAACTCCACCGCATTTCCCTCCCGCCTGTCCGCCATCTCCCCTTCTCGACAGAAACAGTTCCCATCCAGCTCCAGACTAAACAACAATGCCGCACCACATCCCGTGGACGGTCAATGTCAAAGAACATCCAGGCTCGTCGAAACACGACATCTCGAACGAGCCAGATTGGACTAATGGACACCAGCACCGCGTTGGCTTCATGAACAGACAGGGTCGCGTACCGGGCGTCACGCATCAAGATGAAGATACAGGAGACGTGCCTGACCTGACCAGGTCGTCAAGCTCTTCTGAACCGGATGAGGAAGAAGACGAGTTCGTCGAGCAGGCCAAGAAGGGTTACGAGCAGCTCGAAGCAAAAGCGAAGAAAGGCGACTTGATCAATTTTCGTGACCTCATCACGAACGAAAAGGACTTCCATCTAAGATACCCAGAAAACCGAAGTTTAGGCTGGCGATATGTGCTCGAGGCTACGGAAGACGGGGTCAAGAATGAGGAAGACTGGCCAGCTAACATCCAGAAGCGTCAAAAGGAAGAGGCTGCGAAGAAGGAGAAGGAGACACACACCAGCGATGGTGTTGCGATCTCAGAGCGCAGCAAGGAAAGCGAAGAGAAGCCAAGCCACGAAGAGAGTGGACAGGAAGAGAACGATTGGAAGAGGAAAGATGGCGAGAACTCGAAACATAATGATGCCTACGCGGCAGACGACGAGCACTCAGACCAGAGCGACAAGGAGGGTAGCGACGATGAGGAGAAGTCTGAATATCAGAAGCTCCTTGATCGATACAGCCCACAAGAGATCGCACTGCTTCGAGCACTTCAACACGAGAAGGACCACAGATACAAGCTAAAGCAAAACGATGGCAAGCGAGAAAGCCCGCAAACACACAATCGAAGCACAATCTCGATCGATGAGCAGGACCAGTTCTCTCCCGACAATTGGCTACCACGCTCTGAAGATTTGATCAGACTGACTGGCAAGCATCCGATGAACGCCGAGGCTGAGTTGACAAAATTATTCGAAGAGTCGCAGAAGTGCGAGCTCATCACTCCGAATGAGCTTCATTACATTCGCAATCATGGAGCAGTTCCGCGACTGCTGTGGGAGTTTCACAAGCTTGACGTCGAAAATGGCAAGCTGACACTTTGTATGAACGACCTGAGAGACAATTTCGAGCAAATCAACATCGCAGTGGCCCTTGCCTGCGATGGCAACAGGCGGAAGGAACTCAACATGATTCGCAAATCGAAGGGCTTCAACTGGGGAGCTGGAGCAACTGGCTGCGCATACTGGAAAGGTCCGCTACTGCGAGATGTGCTTGAGGCTGCTGGCGTGAAGGCTGGAAAGTATACTGGAGAAGGCAAGCTGCGGTGGGTGAACTTCCAAGGCGCAGACGATCCCAGCGAAGGCAAATACGAGACGTGCATTCCCCTTGACTACGCCATGGATCCCGCCAACGATGTTATACTTGCTATGTACATGAATGATGTTCCATTGCCTCCGGACCACGGCTACCCTGTGAGGCTCCTCATTCCTGGCTACGTAGGTGGAAGATGTGTGAAATGGCTGAGCAAGATGTGGATCACAGACTACGAGAATCAGAGCCACTACCATATCTGGGACAACCGAGTACTCCCGAGTTTCATCACTGAGAAGGATGGCGAGTTCGCCAACGCAATGTTTGCACACCCGGACACCGCATGCAACGAACAAAACCTGAACAGCGTCATCGTCAAGCCAGCGCAAGGCGAGAAGATCCCACTGACTAAGGCGCGGCATGGCCAGACATATCGAATTGAAGGCTATGCCTACGATGGCGGAGGTCACGAAGTCCAGCGAGTGGAGGTCAGCTTAGATGGCGGTGAGACTTGGCTGTACTGCATCCGCAAATTCCCTGAATATCCTATCCGTCATGGAAACAAGTTTTGGACATGGCTGCACTGGTATGTGGATGTCTCAGTAGTCCATCTACTGTCAGCCAAAAGTATCGCCGTGCGAGCGTGGAACGTCTTCAAGAACACTCAGCCAGAGCGAGCCAGCTGGAATACAATGGGCATGATGAACAACTGCTGGTACCAAGTCAAGCCTGAAATTCAACAGTCAGAGGTCGACGATGTGCCTCAGATGCTCTTCCGCCACCCCTGCGAACCCGGCACAGGAGATGGCGGTTGGATGGAGTCTTCCGTCGAGAACCAAATCGCCAGCGCGAAGCAAGAAGCTGGCGCCCCTCAAAAGCAATTCACCCGCGAAGAGATCGAAAAGCACAGTACCGAAAACGACTGCTGGCTGGTAGTAGACCAAAAGGTCTACGACTGCACCTCAGTCCTTGCCTGGCACCCTGGCGGCAAAGCAGCAATCCTCGGCCACGCAGGCAAAGTCCACGCCGAGACCAGCGACGAGTTCGCCTCCATCCATGACGGCTTCGCCTACCAAAAGCTGAAAGAATGCATCCTCGGTGTCGTCACGGAGAAAGCTGCAAACTTCATCAAAGCCAACGCCGAAGCCGTCGCCAAAGAAAAAGCCAACAGCAAGAATGACGGCAAAGACATCGTCCTCCAAAAACACCGGTGGGTCCCCGTGGAACTCCTCGAACGCAAAGCCCTCTCCAAAGACACTCGCTCCTACACCTTCGGCCTCCCCGACAACATGAAAGATCTCGGCCTGGGAACGTGTCAACACATCCAACTAGGGTTCCACCTCAAGGACAAAATGCTCATACGCTCGTATACACCCACCAAACCCCTCCTGCCCGACCCCAAGAAGGCTTCAGAGAATGATCCTGCTGCGAAGCCCAGTGAATCGACCGCATCCTCCTCTTCCTCTTCCTCAGAGATCCAATCCATGCAAGACGGCCACGGCACCTTCGAACTCGTAATCAAGACCTACTTTCCCACCTCATCCCAGCCTGGCGGCGCCATGTCCAACATCCTCGACTGCATGCCCATCGGCGAAGAAATAGAAATCCGCGGCCCGACGGGTGAAATAGTCTACAACGGGAACGGATCTTTCACGATCGAGGATGAGGAGATGAAGTTCAAGAAGATTTCTCTCGTCCTTGGTGGAAGTGGAATAACGCCGGGATACGCGCTCATTGCCCGCGCCCTTCTTGGAGCGGGCGAGGACGTAGAGGTGAGGGTTGTGGATGCGAATAAGAGTGAGAAGGATATTCTCCTCCGACATGAATTGGACCACTTCGTCAGAGAATCTAAAGGAAGGCTGAAGGTGACGCACGTTCTGAGCCATCCTAGTGAGGAATGGAAGGGGCTGAAAGGACATGTGAACGCGGAGATCATCAAGAAGAGTTTGTTCCCGCCGGAGGAAGGGAGCGTGACGTTCCTGTGTGGACCGCCGGCTATGATTCAGAAGGCGGCGTTGCCGGCGCTGAAAGAGTGGGGTTACAAGGAGGATGTCAACGTTTTTGGATTTTAGGCCTGGGGAAGTGTGAGGAGGTTGTGTAGGTGAGTAGTGAGAATATAAGCGAGTTGCGCTTCGCTGACGATTCCATAGTTTGACTTCAGGAGATGCCGACATACATGATGTTGTCAGATCCATGCTTTCATGCTTCATGCTTTCATGCTTTCTAGTGTCCATACTTCATTTTCCATACTATCAACATTCCCTATCCCGACGTCAAGGACACCTTCGCTGAACCGCCAACAGGAAAAACAAGACATCGGTTGTGGCTGCCAGAAGGATTCGGGTTTCTTCTATCCCGTTACGACAAGCCTCGATCCGGAGCCACATCCGCCAAATTGCCCGTCGCCATACTCATATTGGCATTCGTGGCGTTCGCACCACCGCCGCTGGGACCACTGTGACTGACCCTGCTGGGAGGCAAAACCGTCGAAACGACAAGCTCTGTGTACTGCGTAACAGGCTGTATCCACTGTGTAACACCCACCTCGTGCAGTTCGAGCACGAGTGGTTCCGCCGAAGGCAACGAAGTTGGCACGTGCACTATATCTCCACATCAGCATACTTGCCGACTACCGATTGTACATTCCATCATCGCGACACTCTACCAGCGCTACCCGCAGCATCATCTTGTATCGGTGCAGCTTCCGCCTCTCTCTTCTCTTGCGTAACCAAATTCCCCAGACCAATCGATCCAACGCCGGGAGAGGGAAGCTGGTCTGGGACTGCGGAGAAGAATTGCGTGTAGACGATTGCGGCCCAGGTGACGGTTGAGCCGATTTGTTGGTTCATGTAGAAGGTTGTCACGGCGGGGCCTGGGATGGATGCTGTTGTGGTGGCGAGGTTGCTTTCGGTCGCTTGGCGGAGTCTGCTAGAGTGTTAGAACAGGTCATGGCAGGGTTATGATGGGGAGACGTACTCTAGGTGATTGTCGAGGTTGTTGCCGTTGTCGAGGTAGTCTTGGAGAGCTTCGGTGTTAGGTGTGATCATTTGTGCTGCTGAGTCGATTGTGGGTGTCGATTGGGTGTCGTGTAGAGCGTCGGCGAGGACATGGCATGCTGAGAGAAGAGCTGCCAAGAGGCATGTGAGAGACTTGTGAACCTGCATCCTGAAGAATCGATCGGTGGCTTGAAGTGTTTCGTAACGTGCGTAAAAGTGTCTGTTGCTCGGGGGTATGTTTTGTGCTCGCGAAATCGTCGTGAAACCGCCGAATCGATTGTTGTGGCAGACTGTGGCGGGGAAATTCGACACCGGTAGCGACTGTATGCTGTAGATTCTGTTGTCAGGCACGACGTTCGTCGTCGTCGTCGTCGTCGTCCCTGCCGTGAACGCGTAACAAATTAAGCTCAGAGGTGGCTTGCGAAGCTTTCGTACCTTGCAGGAGCCGTTGGGACTAGACTCCGACCCGAAAGCAAGTCCTGCCGGTCGGAAAGTGCTTGCCGACGCTATACTGGGGCGAAGAGCCTTCGCACAACGACCACGACATGGTCTCCATGATGGTCCAGCAGCGATGGGACGCCGCATTGCACGCAGCTCCACGCTCATGGCATATGACAGCTTGTTTTGGAGTCTCCTCGCTATGCAATCTGTCCGCAAATACCTGCAAGTAGATCAGCACCGCAAAGTCGGCGTCTCCTTGGTCGTACACAAACGAAGAAAGTCTTTGCTTCCGATGTGTGTCCACAGTCGACTGACGCCGCGTTGGAGGAAGTGAGGCGCTTGACGGCTGAGCTTGCTGCCTCACGGCTCGAAACGCAGAAAGCTAACAACGCGCTTGCAAAGTCAAAGGAGTTGGCGAAGAATTGGGGGTTACGGTACGACAGAAGCGAAGGGAAAGCAGAGATATTGAGGAAGAACGCCACGATCTGACGGACGACATTGAAAAATTGGAGAGGAAGCTTGAGGAAGCAGCACGGCCTCATAAGAAGACGAAGACATGAAAGTGCAGAACGTGGTGATGAGGACAACGAGCACGGAAATAAGAAATCAGGTGTTGGACACTGTTCGGAGATATCTATGATTACAAAGGCTCATGTTGAATGCAGCACAACTACTACGACATCATGTTCACCAGCCGATGAATGCTATACCATATGCCGCACGCATTACACGCTATAGCTTCGTCCCACGACTCTTCGCAATACGGCCCACCTGGTCTTCTGGCAAGTACCACCCAGTCCACTTCTCCTCCAACCCGTGGCTTAGCCCGGTCTGCTCATCCCACGACCTCTTCTGCTGCAAGTAGTTCAGCACGGCAAAGTCGGCGTCTGCTTCTGAATCATAAGCAAATATCGACTGAATAGTCTCCGGTGCTCCCCACAGATTCCACGATCGAGCATTCGCATCAGGACCGGTGATCTTTGGCTTCGACTGGAGGTTCCTAATCTCTGCCATTGCCGACGTATCCTGAACTGATGCCGCAGAGCTTTCATCACGAGCTCTGCCGCGTGGCTCGTATTCTGTCATGTTGACGCCTCCGAGCACAAAGGATGCTTGCTGCTTGATCCAGGCTCGTGGCATGCGTGCCTTCTCATAGATTTCAATGGCCTCCTCAAGACTGATCACGTTGTGGACGACTTCACCAAGGATCCGCCCCAGGAAAGCACCATCTTCCATGCTCGTTGCAGCACCCTGCGCCATGTGGTTGACCATGCTGTGCGCTGCATCTCCCATTAGGACTGCATTCTTGCTCGGACTTGACCATGACTCCAGCGGTCCAGTAATCAGCAACGGCCAGCGTTTCGTTTCAGGGACGATGTCCATGATCTTCTTGAGCAGAGGGTCGCAGTCCTTGTAGAGATCCCTCATCTCAGCTAGGTCCACATCGTCCTCCACACCCGTTACCGGCTCATCTCGATGATGAGACATGACAGCGTTCCATTCTCGACCTCCGGAAATGGGATACATGATCACGTACCCTTTCTCCATAGTCCAGACATCGATGGAGTTTCCGAGCGCTTCCCTCGCCTCCGGAACTTTCTCGTAGATAAGATCGTACGGCATTACCGTTCGGTAGGCTGCGTTGTTTGTAGGAGCTCGAGGCGTCACCTCCGGAAAGAGCGCCTTTCGTACCACGGATTTCACTCCATCACTTCCAACCACCAAGTCGAACTCATAGTGTTCCCCCTTCTCTGTCTTTACCTTTACAGGCGACTGATCGTACCCAATATCGCTGACCCTCGCCCCAACCACAATCTTCACACCATGCCTCCTCGCCCCCTCGGCAAGCCCAAAGTGTAAATGATCCCGCCTCACAACCCACCAGGGGAACCCAAACTCCCTACACGAACAAAGTCAGACCACATCCCATCGCAAACAGGATTACTCCTGTATCAAGACCATCAGAGCACGGTACTCACCTCAACGTCTTTGGCACCAACTCCGTCCGTTGAACCACTTTCCCATCCCTCCTCCTTATTCGAATCTCCTTACATTGGACCAAATCATCACCGATGATCTGGTCAACGCCCCATTTGATAAGAAGGCGGGAGACATTCGGTGTCATTTGGATTCCTGCGCCGATTTCGCCCAGTTCTGAGGCGGCCTGGAAAGGTGTTAGCAGATACCGGTGGCAGAGCAGTGGCGCGGTCGAGAGAGATGTGTACTTCTAGGACCGTGACGTTACAGCCTGCCCGAGCTATTGCGATAGCTGCTGCGAGGCCTCCTAAGCCTGCGCCGATGAGGCCGACGTTGAGGTTACGTTTTCCGGGCTGAGATTGGGGTGTCAGTATCGAGTGATGATGTTGGTCTGGTTTGTGGAGGGAACTTACCATGATATTGGGGGAGGAAGATTTGGTTCGAAGCAAAAAGATGCTAATGGAAGTGGGAACCAGCGATGTAGAAAGTTGACAATGATTTTCCAGTGCATACTAGTCAAGCTTGACGTGATCCGAGAAGCGGCACATAGAGGATTAGCTAACCTTTGATCCGAGGTATTTGAGGTATTTAGAGTTCGTGCATGCATATTAGCTTGGGAAGTGTATTGAGACGACAATGATGCTTTTCAGTCTGTTTTCTATTCGTAATGCTCCCGTTCTGGTATTCCCACAATGCTAATGCTACGATATATCATCATGTTTCATGCCATATGGGCGCTGGGGTATCAAATGGAGATGCTGCAACCAATGACTTAGTCAAACATGCCAGTTTTTCCATCGTGATCAGCATCCGTCTTTGGGTTCAGCTTGTCCATCAAAGATGGCTTGCCAGCAGTCGTAGTTGTCTGAGTAGTCGTGGTACCGTGAGTGTGAGAGTGACCACCAAGACTTGAGCCTTGAGTATTGTCGTAAGCGCCATTGTGACCGACACCGGTTCCGTGAGTCTGGTTACTGCCTATGCCGCCGACGCCGCCGCCATAGGTCTGGTTGCCAGCAAGGTGCGAACCCTGACCGGAGTGGGTGGCGCCTGGGATGTGGCTGCCGGTGTGTGCTCCAGTGGCGAAGTTGCCCGTCTGGCCGTAGTTCTGACCAGTGAGAGTATCGTCTGGGCGGTCGGCTCTGGTTGGGATTGCCTTGTCCTTGACGTGCTCAACATTGCTGCGGTTGTCGATGCCTGCACCATACTGGTTGTGGCCGGTCAGGTGAGAGCCCTGGCCTGCGTGATCTGCGCTGCTAAGGGCACTGCCTGAATGCGTGTTGCTAGTCAAGCCCGGGCCGGAGTGACCTGCACCTGGGATACCAGAGCCTGAGTGCGTGTGTCCTGCTAAGGAATCAGTGTTGCCGGTCAGAGCAGAGCCCGAGTAAGTGTTGCTAGCCAAGCCTGGGCCAGAATGGGCGTTGCTGGTGAGGCCTGAACCCGAATGAGTGTTCCCAGTGTGGCGGTCGTTGAAGGCTGAATCATGCTCAAGAGGCTGAGCAGCAGAAGTACCGTGCGTGTCAGACAGACCGGATGAGCCGTGATGGCTGCGGGAGACGCCCGAAGTGGTGTTCTGTCCATAGTTTGTACCGGTGATTGGGTCGTCTGGACGGTCAGTCCGCGATGGAACCAACTTGTCCTTGATCTTCTCCATTCCCCCGCGGTTATCGTGGGTACCGTGGGTGCCGGAATGGTCATCATATGGACCATTGCCGCCTGGGATGCTTCCGACACACTCACCGCCAGCAGTTGGGACGGCTGCTGGGTTCTGAGCAGATGAGTGGCTGCCGGGGATGAAGTCGGCGTGTTGCGGATGTCCAGCGTGGCTGTAAGTGTGTTCGCCGGCGATGCCGCTGTTGTCAATGCCGTGGTGAGTTTCAGTCAATCCACTGCGGTTGTTATGCGAGTTACTTCCTGGAGCGTTGTGAGAGCTAGCCAATCCACTTGCTGATGTGCCTGTGCTGTGGTGGGAACTAGTGAGCCCGCCACCGGTAATATCAGCGGTGTTCCGGCCATAGCTGTCGTTACCTGGCGTGCTCTGATGGGTACTGGGCAAGCCAGAAGAGGTGGTATGAGTGCCTCCAATGCCACCTCCGGCAGTGTGGTCTCCAGTAAGACCAGACGCAGTCGTCGTCGGGTTACCAGTCAGGCTAGGACCAGTTTCGGAACCGGTGTGAGTTCCCGAATGCGTGCCTACAGGCTCCTGATCAACGTGTGTGCCAGTGGTAGAAGTTCCATGTGTTTGATCATGGTCGTTGTGCTTGTTGCCCGAGAGCTTGTCTTGAATCTTGTCGACGATACCCATGGTTGCGATTGTATGAGAGTCTGTTGTTGGAAGTTGTTTATGTGGCAGGTATGAGGCTCCTCAGCGTCGATATATAACATGATATTTCAAAGACTTGCCTACCTTGATCGTAATGATACGTCATGCCAACACGTTGTCCAAGCATTGTCTCATGGTCCATCACGAGTCAGCGGGCATTTGCCGACACCGCCACAGTCAAATAGACTGCTTCAGGCACGTAGAACAACCATGAATCCTGAAGTCGGCAGAGTTTATGACGGTCCAGCTGCAGGATGGTCGGCATTCATCCAATGGAAGTGTGGAGCCACAGTGGCTGTTCAGGTTTCAGCTGGCAAGGGCAGACATCATGCCACGAGACGCGTCATGTTCCTGCAGAGAGGATGCGATTCCTGTTGCTTGGCGTCGGGAGGACATTGGGAGAGAGAAACGATGGCGTTGTTCGGGGGGCCCTTGCTCGAGCCTTGCAATGTTTGCGGGCCCGATGACGATTTCTGAGGGGTTGCATACCGCGAAACATGATCTGAACGAGCGTGTGTGTTTTCAAGTCATGTTACGTGCTCAACGTACAGACAGACGATGCGACAGGCAAATCGTCGTGAGAAGCCGGCAGGTGCGGTATCATACCTAAGGTGTAACCTCGGTCGACGCCAAGGACGCAAGGTGGAACGTTACCACCACTACCTCAATACGACACAGCTTGCACTTCCGAACGCTCGTGGCAAGCGAGGCAGATGCTCGACGAGTCTACCACGGCGTCCGAATATACACGGCGCCGCATGAGGGCAATCTCGAGAGAGCTGAGGTCGCCAACACGATGGGTAAACTCTCTGTTGGCATCGTGGCCGGAAAGCGTGTAACAGGTTGGCCCGGGAAGCTGCGGCGGTATACACAGTCGTACATCGCGCTAGAATGGATGGGCTGCTCAAGGTAGGTGCATGTCTGTGATGGTGTAGTCTAGCGAAGCTCTTCTTGGCCAGCTTGAAGTACAAGATCGAGCATATACCCACATCCAGGTCGTGATAAGCCTCATTGCGGCATGGGCATGTAGGATCAGGTTACACAGCAGCCAGGAACAAGTGAAGAGAGCGATGTTAACCCTCCTCAAAGAGCCTACTGCTGACCTGCCTACTGCTGACTTCTGACCGCCAATATGACTTCTAGCATCCAGGCCGTCGAGAACAAGGACATCTATCACGCCTTCCCAACCTACTCAGACTCCGCACACTCGCTGATAGCCCCCGTGACCGGCGCCAATGGTGTTTCCGGCTATCATATGGTCAAAGTCCTATCCTCCGCTCCTCAACGCTGGAAGAAGATCTACTGTCTCTGGCGCCGGCCTGCGCCTGACTACTTCTTTGACGAGCTTGGCGAAGGCGCAGGCCATATCGAGCACATCACTGGGGACTTTCTGGCGGATGGCGAGGCGATCGCAAAAAATCTACAGGGGAAGATCGATCATGTAGATCACGTATTCTTCTTTTCGTATATGCAGCAGAAAGGCGAGAAAGGTGGCGTGATTGGGATGTGGTCTGATGCTGATGCGTTAGTGAACGTCAACGCTAAATTGCTCAAAAACTTTCTAGATTGCTTGAAGTCGGCGCACTTGACACCGAAATGGTTCATGCTGCAAACTGGGGCGAAGCATTATGGGCTCCATATGGGTCCTGCGACAAATCCTTCGTTCGAGGCGGATCCGTGGGTGATGTTAGAGAGTAACTTCTACTTTCCTCAAGAAGATTTGCTGACTGAGTACTGTGAAGAGACCGGAGCGAGGTGGAATGTTGCAAGGCCTTCGTACATCATTGAAGCAGTACGGGACACTTGCCTCAACTTCTGGCCGGGTATCGCGATCTATGCTGCCGTGCAGAAGCATCTGGGAAGGACGCTGAAGTTGAAGTTCCCTGGTGACTTTGCGGCTTGGGACAAGGAGCAATGTCTCAAGTCTCGCTCCTGGCTGCAGCACTGCATCGGCTGACATACTCAGAAAGCACCGCCATGCTGATCGCCTGGTTCGAAGAATGGACAGTCCTGTCCAGCCACACCGCCAACGAAGCCTTCAACATTTCAAGACGGCCTGAACTTCACATGGTCTCAGTTCTGGCCTTATCTAGCCAGTTGGTACGAACTACCATGGGAGCCACCAAGCCTTAACGAGGCTGACTACAGAACGATACTGACTCGCCATGGAATACCGCCGCGGGGATATGGCTCTGGCGTGACACGAACAACATTCAGCTTGCAAGAATGGTCCGAGCAACCAGATGTCGTCGATGCTTGGAACGAGTTGGCAAAGGAGCATGACCTCCGTGTCAATCCCTTTGAGGGTAGGGCGAAGTTCTTTGGCATGACGGATTCTGCGCTGCTCGGTGCGTGGCCGCGGTCTTTGAGCATGAGGAAGGCCCGGAAGTTCGGCTTCCACGGCACGGTCGACTTTTTTGAGTGTGTGTTCGAAACGTTGCAAGCACTGGCAAGGATAAAGGTCGTGCCGTCGACGAAGAAGGCGGTGTTTGAGGAGGTTATCTGAGTGTACAGCTGCAGAAAGTATAGGGAAGCATGATGAGCCGCGTCAGCGACGAAAGCTCTTCGCCTACTCCGAGCATCTCGAGGCACCATACTCTTGGCTGAGCAGCGGTCATGCTCTCTCGTGATCGTTGTGTTGGAGGCCAGCACAGACAGTGCTTGCACATTCCCTACGCGAAATGCTTCAAGCTTCCGAGGCCGGAAAGAGAGTAAACTTTACCTTTGCGGTGCTGCAACAACACAAAAGCAACTTGGAAGACAAGGGCAATACATCTCCATCAAGCAATAGTGAGGAGTCCAGACTCTCGGAATCATTCCTCGCGGTAATATGTACAACGGCGTCACTTGATCCTTGCTCCAATGGTTCCTGCCCCGCGTCTGCTCTCCAGCCCCGCCTTCACGATGCAGCTCAGTGGAGAGCAGACACAACCTAAGCCTGGCACCCGTCAGATCGGCCAGAGGCAACCTGGAACGCATCGATCACTTGAATAGCAACGCCTCGCCGGGTAATGTAAGTTGTCTCTCGCTGTCTCTTGCTCCGTCTTCCCTTTCCTCCGTCTATACCTATCTCCAATAATTCACAACAATGTCCTCTAGACACTTCATCAACGACCCTTCCAGACTCGTTAACGACGCCCTCAAATCCATAACCTACACCAATCCCAACGCCGCCCTAGACCCCGAGAACAAAATCCTCTACCTCCCCCCCGACGCCTCCCAACTCCAAGTCTCCATCGTCTCGGGCGGCGGCTCCGGCCACGAACCCTCCTTCGCCGCCTTCGTCGGTCCAGGCCTCCTCTCGGGCGCCGTAGCAGGCACGATCTTCGCCTCTCCCTCAGCAGAACAGGTCCGACGATGCATTTTCTCCCGCGTCGAGAAGAGCAAAGGCGTGCTTGTGGTGGTGATGAACTACACGGGAGATGTGCTGAATTTCGGGATGGCGGTGGAGAAGGCGAAGGCTGCTGGTATACCTTGTGAGATGGTGGTGATGGGGGATGATGCCGGTGTGGGACGGGAGAAGGGTGGGAAAGTTGGGAGGAGAGGCATTGCGGGGACGGTGTTGGTGCATAAGATTGCGGGTGCTTTGGCAAAGGATGGTGCGAGTTTGAGGGAGGTTCACAAGGCGGCACAGGTTGTTGCGGATAATACGGTGTCGATTGGGAGTTCGTTGAGTCATGTGCATGTGCCTGGTAGGGCGAAGGCTGAGGCAGAGGGAGAGTTGAAGGATGATGAGGTCGAGGTGGGCATGGGGATCCATAAGTAAGTGCTAATGGCAGAGGGCATTGTCCACAAGACATGCATCTGCAGCTCATGGCAGCAACAGCTCTCCAGCGTGGCGTTCGGATTAGGCTAACAGGTTGGGCAGTGAGGATGGGTACGAGAGGGTGGAAGCTGATCTGCCGAAGACGGTGGAGACGATGTTGAAGTATATGCTGGACTCTAGCGACGAAGATCGTGGGTTTCTGAAAGTGAGCCAATCAGATGAAACGGTCGTGCTGGTGAACAATTTGGGAGGCGTCAGTGTGTTAGAGATGGGCGGGATCACAACTGAAGTGGTGGAGCAGTTGGAGAAGAGCTATGGAATCAAGCCTGCGAGGCTTTTATCAGGCACCTTCATGACGTCCCTCAACGGCCTAGGCTTCTCCATCTCGCTGCTCAAAGTCACAGACCTGGGCGTCAGCAAGTCCATGATCGAGCTTCTCGACGCACCGTCAGAGGCGGCAGGCTGGTTAGCAGCAATCAGCACCAAAACTTGGTCCAATCCACCAACAAAGACTCTCGATCAAGCAGCAGACGCCGACGCTGAGAACAAACCCTCAGGCCTCCAAATCGACCCAAAGCTCGCAACTAAAGCCCTCACCCACGCCCTCGACCGCGTCATCAAAGCCGAACCAGACATCACCCGCTACGACACCGTTGTAGGCGATGGTGACTGCGGCATCGGTCTCAAACGCGGCGCAGAAGGAATCAAATCCCACCTTGACGGCGCCAGCTCACAGACGGATGCGGCGCTCTTCCTCGACAAAGTCATTGACATCGTCGAGAACACCATGGACGGCACATCCGGCGCTTTGTACGCCATCTTCCTCAATGCTCTCGCGTATGGTCTCCGCGAACAGGGCGGTAAGAGTGGAAATGCGGACGCCAAAGTCTGGGCGAAGGCGCTGGAGAGGGCAATGGAGACTTTAGAGAAGTATACACCTGCGAAGCCGGGTGATAGGACGCTTGTTGATGCTTTGGCGCCGTTTGTGGAGGAACTAAGTAAAAGTGCGGATGTGCAGAAGGCCGCGCAAGCTGCTGAAGCAGGATCGAAGTCCACGAAGGGCATGAAAGCTAGCCTTGGGCGGACTGTATATGTTGGAGGCAGTGGTTTCGAGGAGGTTCCTGATCCGGGTGCTTATGGTCTCTCCGAGTTCCTTTCTGGACTGGCGGACGGCTTGAGATGAGCGAGAGCTGCATTCTGAGTGATGGGGCGACGTTGTCCAGCGTTCTGCGAGGATTTTGATACATACTTCATGACACATGTTCTACGCTTCATGGCGCAGCTATCGCAGCACAGTGGCTGTAACTGCTGAGCGCTCAGAGTCTGAGCAGAGCTTTTGCATTAGCCGGCTATTCTAGGCAGCGATAATGCTGTGGATGCGTACCTGAAGCCTATGCAATCCCGCTCTTGCAGATCCTGTTCTGCGCCTCAGCGCCTTGCGCCGATTCCATCTGAGCCGGACGCAGCTCAATATTCATGGCGCCGTCGTGTTTCAGGCCACGGTATTGCGCCCGTCGCGCAGCATTTGCAGAATTTTCCATCCCATTCCTTCCCTACACGACTCAACTCAACAGCACCAAAATCACACTATCCCCCCTCAAAAACATCTTGCTAATGAATCGATCCTTATTCACCGCTCGTCCCTTCTTCCCATCCGCTAGCCTCGGGATCTCCGTCCACATCTCC
>KZ108440.1:133161-149434 GCA_002116355.1 Dothistroma pini CBS 116487
GCAGTGTCGGTCGAAGGCTTTGACACGCGCAAGCAGTTTGCGGTTGTTACGGCATGAGATGAGGACTTGCGTGTGTTGGCGGACGGCGGTTTGGAGCAGCGACAGGGGGCCGGAGGTGAATTCGTGTTGTTCGAGGAGGCCGATTTCGTACTCGCTGAATAGGTGTTAGTGAGATTGGAGGATGGGAAAGGGGTGGACGGACGTGAGTTCCGCGCGGGGTTTGGCGAGGAGTTCTTGAATTTTGGCGTCGTTTGAGGGGGCTGCCATGGTTGCGATTGTTCTGGTGGTGGTGATGTGCTGGTTGATGTGGTGATGCTCGTAGTATACGACTTGTGAGGCGGACAGAATTCCAATCGAGATCTTTCACCAGCCACATGTTCTGGCGTGGCACTAGCGCGATTTTGGAGCTTTGACACTCCGACGCGAGGGACGCGCTCTACTTGGGTACATACCCTCCGACATCTGCATATACACTCCTCTTCACACTTCCTGCTTCACTCTCAAACCACTCGGACACGGCATTGTACGACTGGAACCACCATATGATAATCTATAGGCACCACTGTTCACAATAACCTGCAATCCAATACGAAACCACAACACCACACGCAAACACCACGAGCCGCCGATACCAAACGAGCACCACTTCCACAGTATGCTGTAGCACGATCGTGCAGCCTTCAGACCGATCGAGAGGCATCTACGAAGCATACTCACAGTTCAATTCCGAACCTACACTCCTTTACGACCCTCAACAACATGGAGTCTGGCGGATTTAGCGATGATGGCTCGCTTGGTGATCTGCCAACGCGTCCCATGCGAGTCAAGGTCCTCTACACCTTCGATGCTGAGAATAAGACAACATGCCTGGCACGGTTTCCGGACACTCTCGATATACCTGTCGTCGCCATCGACGAGCAGTCTCAAGTCGGCGTCATCGACCTCCAACAATGTGTCCAGGCCATGCTTTCGGCTTCCCCGGAGATAATGGCGAAAATTGAGACGGGCGACTTCACGGTCTACACTTTCGACTATACTGAGCTCGACACGCCGATTGTGGGCCAAGGTAGACTGTCGTCGTTGCTTGCTCAGCCGACCTCGAACGAAGGCAAGTCGATGATCACGGGACGCGTCTGCAAAAATGGTCAAGCTATTTTCAGTGGGGGCGTGAAGGAGATTTTGGAGGTCAAGTTCAGGTTGACACCACTGTCTCGACCGTCCCACAACGAGATGATGAGGCAGTCGGAGGGCTTCCGGAGTGTGAGTCCAGCCACGTCAACTGGCTTCGACCCAAATGCGTGGAATGCTTCCCAGCAGAACAAGGTCCAGCAGCAATCGAACAACTATTTCAACTTCGACGGCCTGACATCAGGTGGCGCTAATGGTGCAGCTCTGCTGGAAAACATGTTCGGCATGGGAGCCGGGAGTGGTGGCGAACCTAGGGGACCTCAACATCCAGGAGGCGTGGGAGGTTCTCAGACCACGACATACACAACCTATGGATTTGACCCCGCATTTTCTGCTTCATCTCACAGCGCACCAGGCAGCCGAGTTGGAAGCCCAGTATACCAACCTGAAAACAGCTTTCTCCACGAGTCGCTACGTCATCAGTCTTTTTCAGGCCATCCATCTCATTTGGCGGAACAATCCCGGCCCGATTCACGTGCAAGTGTACGGAGTGAAACTAGCCCATCTGGCCACCAACGCCAAGCATCTATACAATCCTACCACGGGCAACAGACCGAACAGTCGACTGACGTCTGCTACAACGAAGATGGTCAGCCACGTAAGCGTGCAAAGGTCATGCAAGCCGACTGGCGTGGCAAGTCGTCGTTTGGCACGAAGACCAGGGATCTTCGCGTCACTGCTGCGACAGCCTCATCGATGCACATGCACAGACCGATCGCAAAGCGACCCTCAGTACCGGGTACAGATCTGGAGCCGCCGCCTCGCGTACCCACGCCCGTCCCGCAGCGAAAGATCTTTCCCAGACCATCAATGCAGCCCACGACATCGCGAAGTATGCTGAGGCAGGCGTCTACTATTGACTCAGACTTCTTGTCTGATGCCGACCAGATGTCGGATGCAATGAGTTCGCCTGAGGAAAGCTCGCCAGCAACCAGTGTCGCTGCTGACGGTACTCCCATGGATATTCCATCATCTCCACCACTCATTCCTGGCTACAACATGCCAACTCCTAGCAGTCCTGGTCTGCCGACCTTGCCATCGCGTATGATGGACAGTGGATACATGAGCGGTACGATCATGGAGAGTATGGAGGATGATGAGAACAGAAGTCCAGATGCCGAGGATTTGGAGATGGCAGCCAAGTATAGAGCACGCAGTCACCAGCAGGAACCCGTCGTTAAGATCGAAGGGGCCGCGACTAGTGATGCGCCTTTGTACTCGATGGAAGCTTCACCGAGGAGTGACTTGACTGGTGGTGAGGTCCTAGGAGCCAGGGACGCACGCACTTTGAACCTGCCGGCTGTCCAGGCTCAAGGCAACCAAGGGTATGTTGACAATGACCTTCTCAGGAACATATTCGAAGAGATGGGTGAGCATGACGATCAACACAAAGACTAACTGGCTGGCTCAGACATCAATCACGCGCTCTTGCTCCCTTGAAGCGCGCCACAACCTCGGACGTTCGTCCTATTTTACCTTGCAGTGATAGCAGCGCCATGCGATCCGAGGCACCAGGCTCGAGACGCGGATCACTTGCACTGCCACCGAGAACGATCGCACGAGCTACGTCGCAGGAGCAGAATTCGAAAGCACTAACCAAGCAGAAGCGTCAACCTCTGCAAAGATCGCGCACGACCTACAACGACTCCGAAGCTGGCTCCCCAGCGCCCAGCGATACTGAGGGTCGTCCGCGCGGGAATGCGCGATCGGGTTCAGCGGTACCACGTCGCAAAATCATCCAAGACCGACTGAACGCAAAGATCAGGAACGGCGAAGTGCCGATTTATTGTACTCACTGCGGTGCCATCGAGACAACGACCTGGCGGAAGCTGTATACCAAGGTCCTTGATCGCGCACCTGAGAAGCTGGACGAGATTGAAGGCGAAGGCGAGACCATCGGCATCGAAGAATTAGAAAAGGACAAGGACTCTGGAGAAATCATAAAATTCCGCATACGCAAGTGCATCAAGAACGTAAGAGAGCAGGCGCCTGGACCTGGCTTTGATGAGGTGAATGTGTGCAATCCGTGCGGTCTGTGGTTCAAGAAATTCAGAGATATGCGGCCGGAAGACCGATGGCATCGCAAGGTTGTCAGGAAGTCCAAGAAGTCTAAGGGCAATGACGACAATGCCACGGATGGCATGGAGCCTGCATCCGAGGCATTCTTCACTGACCAGGTCGTGCCGGAGGAGTCTATCAAGTCAGGCTCAGCTGACGACGCACAAGCTGATGGCGGCGCTTACGAAGAAGCTCGACCGGCTCCTGTACGCCGCCCGCGGGCCCATAGTATGGACCTCGGACGAGGAAGCGGTGGTGTCAAAGCTGGAGCTGCTCGTCAAGTTGCGGCCATGGGCCGTGAGATTCAGTCAAGTCCCGTCCACTTTGGCTCGCAGCGGAGCCCGATCGAGCTGGATATTACGCCGGCGAAACCAATAAGACGGCAGCTGTTTCCCTCCCCAAGGCAGAGTGGTGAGGTGAGGAACCTGGACGAATGCCCAAATAGCAGACCGGCGTCACGATCGGGTGAGGACGCATCCGTTGAGAAGCACGCCGTCAAATTCATCACCACCGAGGAGACTACCGTGAATGTCTACGAGGCATTCACATACGATAAGGAGAACATGGCTCCTCCACTTGACGAGAATGATCTTTCTCATCTCTTCGACGGGTCGCCGAATGCAGTTTTCAAGACTCCACTTTCTAAGACACCTTCCAAGAGCACACCACGTTCGCAGGACCTATTCGATGATCTGCTGAAAACACCAACACAGAGCAGCCGAAAGCGAAAGGCACTGACACCCAGCCAGAACGCCGCCAACAACGCCGACATGAACATGAACGCTAATGACTTTATGACTTCCCCGACCTCCAACCGCTACTTCCTTCGCTCCACACCAAGCAGACTTGGGAGGACCCCAGGTACATGTAGTCGTCATGTCAGCGGTGGTAGCCAGACGCACACGGCAGGGCCTTCTCCCTTCTCTCGACACCTCGCAGCGATGCTCAGTGATGCTAACGGCATGGGCGACGCTGCCTTCACCAGTCCGAGCAGACAGTACGACTTTAGCGACCTGCCCACTTTCACTACACCTGGTCGTGAGGTTGACTGGAAGGGACTTGATGAGATACTCAGCAGCGAGTTTGCTAACTTCGATGATGGAAATGGTGTTAGCTTCGATAGTGAGACTGTTACCGGTAAGCAGGTCTGATACCAGGACTGCATGCTAGGCAATAATTGCGTTGAGTTCGGGAGCCCTGGGTAGATGTGTATGCAGCAAATCAAGATCATGAGACCAAGCCGCCTTTCCGGACTGCTGGAACAATGACACAATCCGTCTCCTCATCGACGTGATACACGTACGTTCCACACAGCGACGGCGTGACATCACATTGACGAACGTTACAAGTCTTCTGGCAATTGCCAAGACGTCGACAATTCGCATGAGCCGAATGGCCCCCATGTTCGGCACCATTTCTTTGGGCATGGAACATTTCAGACGCACCGGCCAAGACTCAGGTCGAGGCAGTGGTGACTTCTGCTATCCTTCTAGCAGCGTTGAATTTCTCCGTCCCCCAATCATCAATACAGCGAACGTGGTGCCATTCTATATCTGTGCTACATCTAAGGGCTGGAAAGCCTCGCTCGTGGCTATCACTCCACGCTGATTGAGCCATCGCCAGCTTGCCCCGTTACCTCATCTCTTCGCTGCTCGCAGTGGCAAGCGCACTGACATCCGCGCAGTGTCAATTGGACCGATCTGACAAGCAGACTTGTCACGTCGAGTCCCAATATGCCTCCTCAAATTGCAAAGCAGACAACTATCCAGCAATCCAAGCCACATTCGACGAATACACAGCCAACAGGATCATCGCTCTCAATATCGGCGTAGATTACAACGTTCATGCACCATCCGACGCCTCCAACCACTGCAATGTGGAGACCCAGATGTACGGCAACCTGCATCTCCCTAGACCCTGAAACGTACCATATGCCCAAGAACTCTTCAACAAAGCCGTTGGCGACTCAGGCGGCGATCTTCACTAATTCACCTTCGGTGGCGATAAGATGAAATATACCTCTACTTTCTAGCGTCATGACTGGCTGGATGAAATTTTATGGCCAAGCCCAATGGGACATTATAGCTGTCAACGATGCAGGCGTGGAGTGTCGTCCTCATCTGTCCTATCTTAAGCTTACAGACCTGTCGATGAATTACCTCAAACCCTCCAAACCCGTCGCCTGGGATCACAGACTTGAGAGTAAGAATGTCCATGTCCACAACTGAGTCATTGGCGCATTTCCAGACAATGATCAGCTCTGGGATGTAGGTCTTCGTTTCAATATCGATGGCTTTCAATTCACGGCTTGAAATATCACGATCCTGAATTCCACCATCTACAACAATGACGACTCTTTTGCCATGAGCACTGGAGCCCGGGACGTCACGATCCAACGGGCGACTAGAGGCTATGCCTCCCACAACCCTCTCAATCCGCTCTCTGGGCAAGAATCCAGCTAAATTCGTCGATGTGTTCAACAGTCTCTTCGAGGACATCACCATTGTCGACACCAGTAACGGCGCACGATTCAAGTCTTGGGCCGGTCGCCAAGGTCTCGTAAAGACGCCACGTGGAACAATCTCCGTGTTTATAGTGCCTCGTTCCCAATCTTTGTTACGCAGACGTATCCGGATTAGGCCAGCGATGCGACGAAGGATCGTCAGTACAACGTTACGGTAAATATGGGAATTTTCACATGGAGCAACTGGGTCGGGACGCAGGCTTCGTAGCAATACAGCGACGGGGCTCATGCCACAGATTCATGTCTTCCCCTTCCTGCCCTCTCCTCCTGCTCATCGTCCCTTTCCTTGAATACGTGCTAACCCAACCTCCTCTAGCCCTGCTGATACAACGTCGGCTTCGCCGAAAACACGCAGAGTGACGCCATCATCATCGAATGTAGCGCCGCAGATCAAAGCAGCAAGATCTTCGCATTCGACAATATCCAGGTCTTTCCACAGAATCTAGAAGAGCAGACAAGGTCGATTGTATGAATGCTATGGCCCAGCTCGATCCGAAGCTGGTTTCTGAGTGTTGGGATGGGACGTTTGTGCCGATGGTTGAGAAGGAAGGAAGTGAGGGAAAAGTATGTGAAGTATGATCAGCTATATAGTAGTGTATAGTATAATACAGAATCGTGTATGATACAATTAACGTGCGATGCGACGAACCCGAACTAACGATCACCGCCCGCATCTGCGATAATAGTGCAAAGCCTACGCAACTATGCTCTAGAAGCACTTGTACATGTAAGCCCTTTGGAGGCCTGTGCGCGTATGGGATACATCCTCATCTTTTATCGTTGAAAGGCTGTCGGAGCTGCCTAGACTCTCACTCCTTAGATGCCTTCTTCCCCTTCTTCTTACCCTTCGTACCCTTCTCACTCTGTGTCTCCTTCTCTGCCTTCTTCTTCTGCTTCTTTGCCTCCTTCTTGGCTTCCTTCTCCCACTGCTCGCATACATCCAAGTCCCCCTAAATCTTCTCCAGATCCTTCCGGGCCTGATATGCCGCATGTAATAAGATCTTCGCAGCTTCTGGGTACTTAGAGCCTTCGGGTTCATCCTTGGTGGAGCGATTATCGAAGTCCGCCTTGACCTCCTTGCCGGATGTCTTCAGCTGTTCTTCGAACTTGATCTTGAGGCCTGAGTGCTTCGCGTTAAAGTCGGCGGTGAAATGCTCGATAGCAATTTGGAATATGCTTGGATTGACTACCCTTGTCTCCAACGCTGGCGTTATCACTTTCGCTGTCTTCTTACCAGTAAGCTGCGCAGGCTCAACCGAGCCCACGATCACCTTACGGAGCATCTCGATACGTTATGCCTTGAGAGATTCTCCAATCATTTCCCCCGCAGCAACGAGCACAGACTTCAGTTCTGGGCCGTAGTATGAGACAGGCTCATCCTGGATCCAGATGTCCATCATTACCTTACGGTTGATGGCTTTGACATCCTTCAGGAAGCTTCGGAAAAGGTCTTCGATGACCTTGGAGTCTTGATCACGACGACTCACTAGGTTGGCCAGAAAGTCTCGTCCATTGTCGGTCTCGGCTATACTCTGATACTCAGGACACTTGCGTAGCTTCTCTTGGACAGTACTGTAGCGATCTGTGACCAGGAGCGGTGCTCTGGCCTTGGCACTCAAGATGTCGGTAATGAGCTGGTCGAGCTTGTCTCCGAACTTGTCTTCGAGTTCCATGTTGGGAATATCTAGGATTTCATTGACCCACGAGTCAAGCTTTTTGGATGTGTCGTTCGAGGTTCTTGGACTTGCTTTAAGCCAAACGCCAGCGCGACGACAGAAAGCGGCGACGGTGGACGTGTGGTAGAATTTCCACCTCTTGAGCTTCTTCTCGGCTTTACCGCACCATAGCGCTGCCTTCTCTTCGAATGTGGCGGTGACACGCTCGCCGAAGACACTAGTGATCGATTTGATCTCATTAAGCAGACTCTGAAGATACGTATCCGAAGGGTCGAGCAGTATATCCTTGACTGCCGGCTTACCCACGAGTTGGGTCCTAGTCAGGATTCCAATGAGGTCGTTGATGTCGCTTGGCAACTGATCGTGCGCCATGCCACGCAAGGCGGAGAACTTTTCAGTTGCTGCCAGCCGGTAGAGTCGATCCAACAAGGCAGGGATTCCACTCGGCTCGCGCGAGAGATATTTGGAGGCTTCGGCTTCGCATTGGCAAGCAGGCCCTGAAACACAGCAAACGTCCAAATATGGCTCACGTTTTGGTTTGCCAAGCTTTCGCTGCTTGTCCTTCAGGTCTTTCCTCGTGTGTTCGATCGCCCTGTTGATAGCCAAGCGTCTGATCAACTCTTCTTTGTCGTGCAGAGACACTTGCACGCTTTTCTCGCGCGTGCGTGCCTCCTCAAGATGGTGAAGGACTTTGGAAGAAGATTTTGCTCCGTCTTGATGCTCGAGAGCCTCAATTCGCGCTTTGTTCGACGCTGATATCTTCTCGAGGGCCTCCTTCTCGCTGTCAAGCCTTTTCAGATGATGACCGTCTTCGTTTCCCATCCTCCTGACCTCATGACCGCCGAGGGGTTGTGTCCCATTGATGTAAGTGGCCACAGCACACAAGTTGGTCTTCTTTCTGGCAAGGTGATTTTTGATGGTATCATCCACGCGGGAAGCTATTCGGAGATTTCTTCCTACCATGAAAACCGGCCCGGCTTGCTCTATGTAAGCCCAAGTGTTTGCAATCACAGAACCAAGCTCATCCTTGAACCCAGGAGTGTCTCCAAGGGGTAGGTCGGCTCTGGGAGAGGGTGCGTCGCAAAAGATCTGGATCTTCTCCATGATGGGCCAGGGGTGTGAGATCTTGCCGGTCTTCAAAGGCTGTGATACCTTCCAAAAGATCTTCTAGAGGGCGACGTTGGTGTCAGCCGTGAAGTAGCCCACATCATCTTGGACGTTCCTCTTCGCCTTGAAAGCCTTCACATAGCTCATCAAAGTTTGCACGAGCTGAGCCTGCGGAACTCGAGCTTTATGCTTCCCGTGGAAGTAACCTCCCGTAGTAGCACGATCCTTGAATTGCGTCCGGCCACGGGATAGGACGGTGTAAAAGTGTTCGTAAAGGACATTGCATTCCTCGCAAAGCTCTTCGAGATCGTATGCTTCTGAGTTGGCCTCCTGTGCTTCGAGTGCTGCGTCGTCGTCTGTCTCTATCGGAGTCCTCTGCATCGCGCGATCTGCAGCACCTAGCACGCGATAAATATCTTTGACGTGTCCCTCGATGATGGTTTGTACGTCGCCGTCGCTCTTGAAACGAGCTTTGACGACAATCTTTTCGGCCTGCTTTTCCTGCGGTCCTCGATACTCGTGCGGGACGTATGTACCACGGCCTGAAGAGCCTTGTGGCGACGCGTAGCCTTGGCTACCTAGTATCGCATTCATTAGGGCGGACTTGCCCTCGCCTTGATCGCCCACGGACACGGCAGGTGTAAGCTGTGGGTAGAAGTGCTGCTGGTTGATGTATCTTCGCAGCTGAAGGCAGGACTTGTCCACCTCTGGGCTAGCCCTCTCAATCGTTTTCGCCTCAGTATGCGCTTGTGTCACCTTTTGTGAGATCGCTTGGATACCTTCCTCGACGCTAGGGAAGCTGCGGTGGTTTGTGGCAATGCAAGGGGCTTCCGGGTTGAGTTTATCGTCGTCGCTGTTGACGTTGGCGAATGAGTCATTGGCCGCTACCCTAGGGACATCGTTGTCAATGTTGACATGGGGCCCTGAAGATGTCTAAGAAGTCTCCTCTGTGCGTCTGGCCCGTTTGCGCGCTATGTTACATGTTAGTGAGCATCTTCACTTCGAATTGCTCGTCTTACCGGTCTCTGGGTTAACAGATGGTGACTCTGTCCGGGGGTCTTTGGTCGCGCTCCTGCCTTGTTGCGACTCATGCTTGCGTGCCGGTCGTCGAACCAGATCGCAGGTGATGTCGCTGCCGTGATTTGGCTCATGCTGGCCAGAATGAGATGTCCTGCGGCAGACCGACGTGGCGATAGTATGGTGATGTTGATGCCGGATTGTCCGCAGTTGTGTCGTGGTGGTGGTGGTGGTGCTGAGTGTGTTACGGCGGTATGACGGAGTTGTATAAGACAAGAAGCAAGTCCAAGTGCAGCAAGCTAAAGCCTTTAAGTAGGCAGATAGCTCGTGACGTCCGGCTAGTGCCGTGTGTTGGACCCACTTGAGTCGCGAGAGGGCAGAGAGAACGAGTAAATGTAAATAAGATCACCCGCCGGGAACAGGAGGGCAACCCTTAGTGGTAGATGCACTAAAAGATTTTCGATTGTCCCAAAGCTGTGTCTTCACGACTTTTGTTCCGCTTCACTAGGGCATCCGCGAGTCACGAGTAACACGTGTGATTTCCTTGTTGTAGGCATTGGTGGAGCCCCCGTACATTCTCCTGATGTGTCTTCAGGCTCACATGTCGATAGCTTGACATGTGACATCTCCAGGATCGTGAGTAACGAGAGCACATATGCAGAGCTTGCGACGTGCACGCTGGCGCAGATTTCCAATAGTGTTACAATTGTTATAACAAGCTTCCCTGAGCCGCGACTCATGCCTACGTCGTCTCTGGCGAGTCTACTGCAGCGGCAAATCCAGCTATGAGTCTCCAGCGACAGTATCGCATTTGTTGGACGGCGATCTACCCTGGTCTGTATTTCATCCCGCGGTGGTACCCGGCCTCAATGGGTGTCACAGCCCGAAATATATGCCGTTATACGATCGCTCTGACGTGTCCTGAAGAATACTCCCGAGTACTGTGACTTGGCCCTGAGATTGGGGACCCCTTTTTTCACAGCATGGCTCGGATCATTCTGGCACATGCTTGAAATCAATTGGAACAGACTTCGTTCAAATTGTCGCACGACTGCTTTCAAGACTAGCAATATATTCTTGGAGATCGCAATTGAGCCTCGATATGCTTCAGACCAGTTCCGTTCAGGGCCGCTGGTCAGTGTCATATGTCAATATGAATCTGCAATGACAGCAGTGGTGAACGAAGCCGGTAACAACAGTCCAGAAACCAGTGTTTCGATGGAGTGCGCTCGGCCAACTCCTCTGCAGTGGGCTTCTCTATTACGCATCGACACTCCAAGGCCGTTGACTCCAGGCTTTCGCGAAGGACCTCGTCAATCCAAGTCGGTTTCAGTCCCGGCAACATTACCCATAATAATTCCAGACCCGGCAGCTCAGTCTTCGCCAACGACAACGCCCTCCTTCTCCCACGCCTCACATCTCTCCAGCATCTCCTTGATCTTCTCCAGATCTGTCACCGCCTGCTTCGCCGCACCCTCCAACATATTCGCCGCCTCAGAGTTAGCAACAGCCGGCTCCTCCTGAAGCGTAGTAAAGCGACGCGCAAAGTCCTCCTCAATTACCTTCTTCGACTCCGCGACCTGCTTCTTTTACTGCTTCTCCAGCCCATTCAGCATATCAGAGTAAGCAGTCCGCACCAGCTTGAAGACTCGCTGATAGATGTTCTGCTCGAATTTGCCTCCCTCACTGACGTCGCCGAAAAGATCACGCTGAAAAATGCCCGCGCTTCTTTGTCTTGTCTTTGCCGGTGACCTTCAGCATACGTGCGAAAGTGTCCTCTGACGACTCGTGACCTTCTAGCAGGGCTTTATCAACGGGAGAGGTGGGCAGTCCGCCGGACCAACTGTCGTGGGTCATGTCGAAGACCAGACCGCAGACATCACCGTAGAAGAGCTTCGCGGCTGTCCCGATCACTGTGACAACCTGGCAGAGACGGCTGCGGATGGTAAATGGTGATGCCTTTGCCGTGATCGGTGGAGAGTGCACATTGAAATCCGGGACAGCTGTTGAGTTTCTGCTCCAGCTCATAGTAAGTGCCGTGGACTGAAGCAGTCAGTGGATCCTTGAAGTCTTCGCCTCATCTTGCAAGCGCTCGAGTGGCTTCTTGGTCGCCTCTCCTGTCAGCTCGCTGTTGTGGATCTCCTCTTTTGTAAGTGCAAGAGGCTCCTTGTTGATCGCCTGGATGACGCCCACCCAAGAGACATCTGCACCTCTCCCATAGTTCCGAGTTCCACTGGACGGTACCTGTCGTGGTAGACTGTACTTCCCATACCGACGGCAGAACGCTGCGTGAGTTTGAATGCGGTACGCCGACCAGATCGCGCAATTCCGCAGTAGTGTATCCAGCCACTCCAACTCGTAAGCTTTGAACTCCTTTGTGACCTGTGTGTTGAAACTGACCACGAGAGCTTTCTTCATATCGTAGAAGCCCCTCGTGTGCTTATTGAGAGCATCGGTGATCACAGCTTGTACCGCCTGCATCTGCGTCAAAGACGACTTGGTGGGTATAGCACAGATGCCGCGAGCAACAGCCATGACCTCCTCAGTAGCGATGTGGTGAAACTTCTGAAGTCTGCCTGAAGCTGCAATATGGTAGACCGTACGAGTGAGTGCGGGAACTCCGGTGTCTTCTCCCGTCAGTAGCGCCTCACTGGGGTCGAGATAGTCTTTGGCGCAAACGAAATGCATGGACAGCTTAGGGACATGAGCAGACTGGACGACCTTCTTCATCATGTCCTAGATCTCTTTCGTCTTCTTGCGGCTGGCGGACTTGACCGCGATCTGGTGTAAATCGGCTTTGAGACTGCGGACCTGCTCGGTCAAATCATCGTAGTGCTCAACTGCGTCTGTGTACTGCTTTGGTAAGGTGGCAGATCCCTGAGGTCCGAATGCCTTCGCTTTGAGTTGCTTCTGCTTCTTCCTAAAACTGATCTCTTGCTTGGCGAGCTTGGTATGGAGGGGCTTGAACTCTGCATAGCAGCCATATACTTTTGCCTCACTGGCTCCTTCAGCTCCTCAATCTCATGCTTCTTGAGCAGGTCTTTCTGATCCATCTTGGTGACGACAAGCTGTGAACCCGAGATCTTGCCCACTTGAAGACACTTCTCTAGCAACGGCTCGACGTTAGTTTCAAAGGCGAAGGTACTGGGCGGTTAGGAGGATCGAATCGGCCTTGTATCTGAGATAGCGTTCGGTGCTTGCAGCGACATAACGGCTCTTGTTTTCATTGCCGGGTGTATCAGCGATGACAATGCCCGTGTCAAGCTCGTCTGCACAACGGACCTCTATCTTCGACAAGAGTAGCCAAGGATGCGGTCCATCGTCTGCGCCGGTGGATGTAGAGAGTAGCTTGAAGACCTCTTCTAGCTCGAAAACATCATCAGCATGATGCACTTCAAGCCGTGATGCCTCGTGAGCTCTTGAAATGATGGACGTGCTCCAGAATGATTCTCTCGACTTCTTCCTTGGGAGTTTCGCGGCGATGCTGGTCTTCGAACCAGCTCTTCGTGGCCTTTTCTTCCGTGGAATGTTTGACACCACAGAGTACGGTGGTGACAATCTTGACAGCTTTGTCGCTAATCAGCTTTAGCTCGACAGCTTCGGCGGCAGATTCTCCTCTGTCTGGGAGCTTTGCTTGATCCTTGACTTCGAAGTAGGTCAAGATGTCGTTGACAATTCCCTTGACAAGAGTTCTCATCTCTGCATCGCTGTGATAGACACCTTTGACTCGAAATTGCGTTGACTGCCCGGGTTCTGGACCACAGAAGTCGCTGACAACATGGATCCCTCTGTCGCCATCGTCGGAAAGAGCAATGTCTTCTGTGTCAAGCAAGCAAGAGAGCAGCTTGGACTTGCCCGTCCCCGTTGGACCGACAAGTACCATGGTCTCACTCTCAGGACAGAAGCTCTGATAGTCTGTATACTTGGTGAGAGGTGCCAGATGGCATGGATTCCATCATTCTTCAACCCCATCTCTTTTGCACGGAGAAGAGCGTCAAACGTGGTAACCAGGATTTTGAAAAGCATGCCCTCAGCCCTAGGGAAGAGCTCGCAGTAGATGGCAAGCCGGGTGCGATTTGGTCGGCAGGTGCGATCGGGTGTCGCTTTATGCTCTCGATGATGCCGGTGAGCATCGCCACAGTCTCGTCTGTGCTTTCGTTCTGGCGGACGCGCTTGAATTCTGCTTGAGACGGTCAAACGGCGTCCCGATAGTCAGACGGATCTTGAATACTTACGACGGAGAGACCCGGTTTCCACGTGATGGCTGCCATCATATTCGTCGCGCTCCCGTTTGTGGACCGCACCGCCCTCTGGCGCGCCAGAGCGCCGCATGTTGCACGCCGCTACGATATACGGATGCACCAAGCTTGAGTAGCTCGACCAGCGGTAATGGATAGAGATAGTATGGGTGGCCATGCGTTATACAAACAACCAGTGACCTCGCGTTTTGGTTGATTTTTTTCATCGGGAGGGGCAAAATCTGCGCGCGTTTAAGGACTGAAGTCATAAGTCGGCGTACGGCGCAAATTTTGATGGCAGCTGCAGCAAGTCCTTCGGCGTCCTACAATCTTCTTGATAATGGTGTCTCACCACGCATCAAAGTTTCCAAAGCCGTCTCCCTTCTTTGCCTTCTTGGTCGGCGGGGGCTCTGGCTCATCCCACTCGCCCACCACTTCTTCCTGCTCTACAGGCACAGCAGTCTTGAGGTACCTGCCAACACCTGTCGCCGCACCACTATCCTCAACCTTGCCATTCGCGCGGATTCGCTTGCCAGTCCAGGTTGTGCGCTCATCTTCCGCTCCACCTTCAAGCTTGAGCTGCTCTTTCCGCGCCTCTTCCGCGTCCTTCTCCGAACGCTGCTTGAGAAAATCTTCGAAAGGATCTATCAGTATCGCCACGTCCTGAATGATGCAGTCTTGCTCTGGCCGACTCTTGTCATCCACTGGTACCTTCTCTAGCCTGTCCAGCGTATCGAGTCCTTCGACCACGCGACCGAAGATGGTGTGCTTGCGGTTGAGATGTGCTGCGGCTCGGTATAGAATGAAGAACTGGCTCGTGTTCGTATCCTTTCCCTTGTTCGCCATTGATAGCACACCTCTCCCATCGTGAGTTAGCGGACCTTCGAGCTCGTCAGTGAAAGATTTCCCCCAGCAGGACTGTCCACCTCGCCCGGTTCCTGTCGGATCGCCACCCTGAATCATGAAGTTCTTAATATTGCGGTGAAATGCGACATCATTGTAGTAGCCACGCTTCGCAAGCTGTATAAAGTTCCAGACTGCTTTTGGCGCGTGCTCGGGGTAGAGCTCGATGTTCACAGCACCAAGGTTGGTCGATAGTCGAGCATAGCCTTTCTGTTTGACACGCTTCGGCTTGAGCATGTACTCTTCGTCGCTCATGATAGCATGCTCGGTCGAGGTCGATGGCGTAAGGCCCGTGCTCGTGAAGGAAGCTGCTGCTTGTCCGTTCGTGTACTGTGCTGCGTTGTATGGAAGTGGCTTGGTCGTTCGAGATGACTTTGCGACATCTGCATGTGCTTTTCGTGCGGTTGCGAGAGCCTGTGCTTGAGCAGATCCGCTTCCCTGACTTGCTGTCTTCTCTCGCTCTGCTCTTGCTTTTGCTACAGCCTCCTTCGCTTTGATGATCTTTGCTGCGGAGCCGAGATTCTGATCGTTGATGCCAGCTCCTCGCTCAGCCTCCTTCTCGGGAGTCAGTGTGCTAGTGCCCTCTTGGATGTACTTGAAGTGACTGAGATTCCTCGACTCGATGTTCTGCGGATCCTGCAAAGTAATGATATCGCTTCGCTTGAATTCCTCATCATTGACCAGATCTCTCCAGTTCTTCGCCTTGATGTTCAGCCGTTCCACCGTATCGTAGCTGAAGACATTGCCCGTAGTCCTCAACGCGACCAGATGTGTGTTGTCGGTAATGACCTTGAACGTCACCGGGTCGACGTACTCTCCCTCGTCGTTCTTGATAAACTTGAGCTTGATGAGGTCCGAGCTCTTCAGCGGCTGTCCATCGACTGGATTGGTTCCATGCTTTTTTATCCAGGGCAAAATGTTGGTCAGGTCGAAGATACTGCCGTTAGCAGTGCAGACTGGGTGCTCGAAGGGCTGTAACGATACAGCGCAGAAGTTGAATGGTAGTCGCTTGAAGTTGGCTCCGGCTCCAGCGTTCGCAGATTTTCGAGCGTTCGCGCCGGCGCTGGCGGAGAAGACATCTTCAGACGACCACTCGCTGTGGGTGATCTGGACGCAAGTTAGTGAGGAAGGTGGTAGGATTCAGTCGCATTCGAAACGTACGTACAGCTTGTCCGTGCCTGTTGTCGCGTTAGAATGTACATGAATTCTGGATGTTTTGCGACTCACCTTTACCCATGATGGCCGACCCGAGAGTTGTATACGCTGTTGTCGTGAAGTGCTTGTAAAGCAGCAACATTCGATGCGCAGGTGAGGTTCGGACCTTGCCCTGTCAGCGGACTTGGCCTGGCGCGCAAATGACCGTTGACGGAGCTCTGGACATACACATCGGACATAACCCATTCTTTATACCTCTACACACGAATATAGCCACGAACAGCAGCGAACACTCCACGAATAGCTTATTAAGATATATCTATCTTATTGCTATACTACTTATTACCTACTATACTCTTTACCTTATTCTTAAACGCCTTATAAGCTAATACTATCTTACCTAAGCT